>JAVGVS010000109.1:1227916-1360416 GCA_032718565.1 Distichodus sexfasciatus
AAGAAACCTTAAAATAACTACATCTAAAGAATAAAAGTATATAGGGGAAAAAAAGCAATAACTAAGAGCTATAAAATATTTTTGATGAATATATTGTGAATAAATCAAACCTTGATCTGTTATTTGTCTATCGAACCAAATTGGCTGTATTGTTAAACCCGCAAAACTATAAATAATAATAATAATGTACCAACTGAATAAAACTGGCTTCATCTAATGGGCTTTAATGTAAGTTGACTGTATTGTTACACCGCTCTCCGTAATGCACGTTAAATAATGTCCGCTTGTCAGTTTCATTCAGTTTTGTCCAGCACATTATTTTGTTTAGTTTTTA
Organism: Distichodus sexfasciatus; assembly: GCA_032718565.1. NCBI lineage: Eukaryota > Metazoa > Chordata > Actinopteri > Characiformes > Distichodontidae > Distichodus > Distichodus sexfasciatus. The sequence goes on from JAVGVS010000109.1 coordinate 1,228,251, forward strand.
GATTGACTAATGTCTGTGGTCGGGGGATAGTGTATTCCAGAAAAAGTGTGGGCCTTTCGGAGCCTTTTCAAGCCTGTTTTTTCCTTCTCGCATCTCCAGGGTGTTTATGGTCGGGTATGGGTCAGAAAGACTCCTACGTAGGAGATGCAGCTCAGAGCAAGAGGGGTATCCTCACTCTTAAGTACCCCATTGAGCATGGCATCATCACCAACTGGGACGATATGGAGAAGATCTGGCACCACACCTTCAATGAGTTGCGTGTGGCCCTGAGGAGCACCCCACCTGCTCACCCCAGGCCCCCCTCAACCCCTGGCACAACAGGGAAAAAGATGACCCAGATTGCAAGCTTGAGACCTCAACGCGGGTTTCACATGTGTATGTGGCCAACCAGGCTGTGTTGTCCCCACGGGCCCGGGCCGTACCACCGGTAAGACACAGCCACAAATTCTGGCTGCTATCAATTGATGCCAACAAAGTAGGAACACTACATTTGTAGTTTGTCTAACTATGCTCTCAATTCACTTGGCCTCCTTGTTGACTTTTTCCAGGTATTGTGCTGGACTCTGGTGATGGTGTGACCCACAACGTGCCCATCTATGAGGGTTACGCTCTGCCCCACGCCATCATGCGTCTGGATCTGGCTGGTCGTGATCTTGACCGACTACCTTATGAAGATCCCTCACTGGAGGCAAGGCCCTCTGCGGACTTTCACCGTTAGTTAGCTCTGACGCCGCGGCTCGCTCGTGGTGAAGGAACACAGACTAAAAGTGTATTTCGTCTGAATGTCTTCCTCCAAATCTGCTTCACAGCCGAGCGGAGATTGTGCGTGACATCAAGGAGAAGCTCTGCTACGTGGCCCTTGACTTCGAGAAGGAGATGGCCACTGCTGCCTCTTCCTCCTCGAAGAGCTACGAGTTTCCCCGACGGTCAGGTCATCGTACCATTGCAACGCAGCTGCTCGGGCTGCCCTGAGACCCCTTCCAGCCTTCCTTCATTGGTCGCGCACATCGATGCAATCTTGCCACATGTTCCACTTCTTCTCAACATCAACCAACACAAGTTTCCACTTTTCAACCTCTCCTGCAGGTATGAGAGTCTGCTGGCATCCAGGAGAGACCGCATACAACAGCATCAAGGAAGCGCGACATTGACATCAGGAAGGACCCGTATGCCAACAATGTGCTGTCTGGTGGTACCACCATGTACCCTGGTATTGCTGACCGTATGCAGAAGGAGATCACTTCCCTGGCCCCCAGCACCATGAAGATCAAGGTAATTGAAAAATTCATTGCAGTTTCTCCAGATCTGAATAAATCTTTTATTTCGTGGGATACTTACAAACCAAAAATGACCTTATGGCAACACATGGCATCAAGCCGAAGAGACTCTTTTATGCAGTGAAGACTGGGTTATCAATAACTCATTATAGCTCAAGATCAGACAAATACTTTATTTGTTGAATAGTTGTGGAATAGTTACTCTAAAGTAATTTTGATATTCGAAAATCATCTTAAGTTCCTCCATCTCATGATTTGGGGAACCACTGGATTCCAATGGATAATTTAGAGTTCCATTCCAATAAGAGGCTTTTAATGGGACCACATGCAGCCTATTATTTTTAAGAGTACAGACATAAACAGTTTTTAGGCATGGTGAACTCATCATTTCCTTCTCCTCCCCAGACCACGCCTTCCCCCCTGAGCGTAGCATCTCGTATGGATCGGTGGGTCTATCTTGGCCTCCCTGTTCACCTTCCAGCAGATGTGGGACTGGCCAAGCAGGAGTACCATGAGGCAGGGACCCAGCATCGCCCAATCGCGAAGTGCTTCTAAGCTCTCGCCAGCTACTCCTCCATCTGGCCGCCGATTCCGTGCGACGCTGCAGAGCTGCTGTCGCGCTGTTATTGTGGGACTATTATGTTTAGTGACGCCATCACGTAATGTAAACTAACTGAAGAGCTGACATTGCTAACACTTCAATGTTAGTGTGGGGAAGTAAAACGTCTCATTAAAATCCATTCTACACGGAAATGTTTTATTCATTGATGTCTGTGCCATCTTCTTTTTCCGTGATGAAGAACTACAATTTATGTGCTACTCTTGGCTTCAAATAAATATTCAAAAATATGGACTCTAAATCAATGATCTTGTAGGCATGGGCGAATAGGCTACAATTTGCAACAACCTCAAGAATAGAATGTCACCAAATAGCTTTTGTTTTGTTATAATCGAAGGTAAACCGACACCAGGTGTGTTCGAAGGGCCATGGAATATCAACATTTGCACAACGCAACGCTTGCCTCTTGTTGTCTAACCGAGAAACGGATTTATCGACAGATCTAGTTTACATCAAGTCCCTTTCTACCTCTGTCCATGTTTTGTTTCGGCCCAAATGATCAATACGCAAATAAAAATGGAAAATATATTTTTAAAAATCACACCTCATTAAGCTTTTGTGCCCTCCTGAACATTTTAGTATGTGATTGTAAAAGTAATTATTTTTAAAGACTCAATGGAAAAGCAACTTCCTGTTCTACAGGCACTCAGTTATATTTACATTGCTCTGTGGTTTGTTTATAGTTGATTAACTAGTGGGATGGACTGTTGAGGTTCGCGCACTGGTCAGCATATACAATGCACACAGTGAAGTACAGTCTGAGTCTCTGTATATATCATAACTTCTGAATTGCAACACATGATGTCAGTCGTATTTGTACTTTATGACCAATGGCCCTAGAATTGGCCAGGCCTTCAAATTTCTCACCAAAGTATGCTAACATGGCGGTTTATAAATATAGACAATGGACAATACACGTTCCAGTACACGAGAGAATACACAATTAATAACAGGCATTGGAAAACCATGGATTCACTCTATATTTACCAAACAGGGTTGGTAAGGTAACGAGGTATTGCGTGAATACAATTATTCATCAATCACTGTCATGTCACAATTCAGTTACGTCAAACGACATGGATGTGCTCACTTATTTATTTATGATTTAAACGAATAGACTGAAACTGAATTATGGCAATGCGTCACAAAAATAACCACCCGTCATAATTCAGTTATGTCAAAAAAAAAAATATATATATATATATATATAATATATATATATATATATATATATATATATATATATATATATATATATATGTGGAAGATAAACTGTAAATTCATCTTCTCTGTAATTTTTGACGCAAATCTATTATTACCACAATAAACATATAGAAGACCGATGTATACGTGGGTCGTGCATAAGTGTATTCTGGACGACATCTCCAAATAAGATAATACGACTTCAACTCTCAATTTATTAATTTAAGTGGATTATCTGCGTGCGCGCTTCGACTGGCCGTGTGCGCGCCTCGAAGCGTGAGCGCGCGGCGGGTTTCGCGCATGCGCGGAGCGACGCACCGAGGGCGCGACGTCTACTGATGGCTGTACGCAGACGCTGTTTTCCCACTAATTCCCTCAGTAGAATAACAGTTTCACAGACGCGGCCGATGTCGTAGAATTCTTGTAAACGCGAGGACGAGATGCTGGACGAGCTGCTTTCATTCATCCCGACGCTGGGAGTGTAAGAGAGGCCGAGAGTGGTAAGAATTAAACCCTAATGATGTCCGTAGTTGATGTAGTAGGTTGTTTACCTACTCAGGACAGGTACCGTCACGAAACGTAAACATGCCGAACTATTGCTTTTTACCCTAAATCTGTTCATTTATACCAAACAGATGCATATGATGCACGGAATTCATGTAGAGCTGCTTTTTTAAATTTTGTGCATTATGATGGTCACAACAGCAATAATAATTGTTGCACGAATAGTCATTGTGCATGCATTAAAATTTAGACATGCATTCGACGCACATATATACGATTGAATAATAATAATGCTAGTAATACTTGTGTGAGAGGATCTCGAATCCAGTCATATATTGTGGTCATAGTAGACACATCAGTTTATGTATTATGTAAGACATATAAATAAATAATGTCGTTCGAGTGGCTACACTGCAGAGTAACTAGAATAAAGAGGATAAAATTCCTGCGGCCGCGTCCAGGCTCTGTGTCGTCTCACGCTTTAAAGAGGCAGTGCAGAGCTCGGATTATCACAGGCGGATGAGATCTTGTCACTCCATTTCTTCCCTCCTTCACACTGGCAGCGACGCGACGCGACGCAATCAAGCGCTCATTCATTTTCCCCACAGCGGGCGATTTCGCGGAGGGGGCGGGGCCTGCGAGGCCAGGTGGGCGGAGCCGGTAGCGCGAGGAAGTTTGATATGCAAATGAGGGGAATAGAGAGGCCACGATTACCGATAAGTTCCAATATTCGATCTTGCACACACGATTAATCGGGAATTGTTTTTTTGTCTCCGCGTTTTTTTCCTTTATTTTTCACATGTATTGTTATACAAGTACAACACGTAATGAGAGGATCGTGACTGACTGAATGAATGAATTTAGATGAAAATAAATGGAAGAAAATAGGTTCTTAAACATGAATTTGTTCATTATCTGATTTTTGCGGGGGGGACTACGGACACAAGGGGAGGACACAGCGCATGGCGCAGTGGTGGCGTAACGGTAGGGTGTTCGCCCCGCGATCAGAAGATCGCAGGTTCGAATCCAGAGCTGGTAAAGTTACCACTGAGCAAGGTACACAGCTCCCCGGGCGCTTGTCAGCCTCCCACTGCTCCTTCACGGACGGATCAAACGCAGAGTTCACATTTTGTTGTGGTGCGCTTTGTGCTGTGCTGTGGTGTGTTCGCAATGACAAATAATCACTCACTTTCACACACACTCTCACAGTCACGCCTTACGGAGTCAATTAAGATTAACGCATTGTTTTGGACTGTGGGAAGAAACTGGAGCCCCCAGAGAAATCCCATGCAAACACAGGGAGAGCATGCAAACTTCACAGAGAAAGGCCATATGGCCAACCCCAGGATCGAGCCCAGGACCTTCTCACTGTGAGGCTTCAGAAGCATTTGTTGCTGTTGGGGGGACAGTCTGATGATGAGTGTGGGAGTCCTCCCCCAGAAAATTTTTAACAAAGTTGATGCCATTTATTACTAATATTCTACATGTTAAATGTGGGGGGGGTCCAACCGAATATAATGGCCGCAACGCCTAAGTGTGAGGTGACAGCGCTAACCACCGCACCACTATGTCACCCCATTCCTAAACTTTAAACTTGGAGTTTTATGCCTTTATAATCTTTTATAAGGTCAGCACAAATGTGACTCCTCACTTTAGATGTTAACCCTTTGATTTTTGGTGAAATGTACATATTATAGCTACTGATATTGTACCATTTTCACCCTTTATCTGCCCTTAGGTGACGTTTAAAATCAGGCCTGACGATGAGCAATAACATGACAACAAAGAAGGTGCGAACGGAGTATATGAAGAAGTTCCGTGACCCAAAATGGGAGACCTTCTCCAAGTGCTACGAGGACTCGTTGAAGTACAGACTGACCCGTCGTCTGATGGAGCAGACACACAGGCCGCTTTTCGGCGACGGCTGGGACAGTGGCTCTGACTCCAGCGGGAGATCCAGCCCCAGGTTGCGTGGGACGATCGAGTCCTCCACCCCAAAACCGCTCACGTCCTCCTCCGAGTCCAAAGGGGAGAACGTGGAGAATGTGGAGAACGTGCAGGAGTCCTGGGGGGCAAAGGTCAATGGAGACGTGCATGCAGACGCTCCTGATGCTTCTGCAGGGGAGAGTTCACTTCCTGTAGGTAGGTTGTTGATGCCAGAATGCCTGGGCAGTTAAATATTACCAGATGATTGATTGGTTGGTTGGTTTGTTAAGTGATTTGGTGTTGGGTTGGTTGATTAGTGGGTTGACTGAATAATTACTGGGTTGTATTGGTGCTAAATTTGTGTATATTCTGATTTATTGGTCATTATGTTTTAGAGAACGGTTACCTGCACGTGGTTGAGAATGGCCCCTCGAAGGTTGGCGTGAGGAGGAGTCAGAGGCGCAGAGTGGCTCGCTCAGAGCCCAGCTACCCTCACCGTGAGCCGGACACTGAATCCACTGCCGACTCGGTGCTGAGAAAGCCAAGCCGGGCCAAGAGCCAACCTCCGGGCAGCGGCAAGGAGCAGACGTCCAACCGAGACGACAGACGCTCGTTTATCCGATACGACTGGGCCGAGAGGAACATGGAGACCAGGGAGCGCAGGAGGGCCAACATGAGAGCCTCCGTCTCTGCTGGAGAGGTAAAGATGGAGAAGCAAAAGTTTGTGCTAGGACTGGGTGATATGACCTCTAATTTAAATGAACATTTTACCTTGATTATGATTAATGATTATCTTGTTGGGGTTTTTGCCCTCATAGTTTGCTGAGTTTCTAGTTGAAAAACTCAGAAAACAGCAAATGAGCACTAATCTGCTAATGATTGGTAGTTGGCTTCATTTGTCATTAGCGTTTTTTGGTTGTGTGTCCTGTAAGAGGGAAACGAGACACCATGATATCACTCTCTGCTCTACTGGCAGCATTTTGATAAATAATTCAGCCCAAGTTGGGTGTCGGAAGGTGTTCAGTTCACCCACTTAGTGAAAAGGAAATACTGGAATTAGCCTGATACATGAGGTTTCACTTGTGGCCGAGCTGTGGAATGTCCTAAGTTCTGATTGGCGAACCAGTCCATCTGTTGTTTATCAGGAGGTGCCTACTTTGATAGGTTAGGGGCCAACTCCCTGACCGTTACACTGCCATCTATTTTACAGATATTCCTGGGTGGTATTACACTACCAAACTGTAAATTGTTTTCAAGTTGTAAATTATTTGGCTGATTTTATTTCCGCACAGATCCATCGGGCCGACGTAGGGGTCCAAACCCGGCGAGACTCGGAAAAACGCGGAAAGACTTCGGACCGGCGGCGAGCAAGATCGGCCGACCTGGAGAAATCGAGGCGTTCCGAGTTGGTTGCGGTGAATGACCGCTGGATGACCGAATATATGCGCTGCTTCTCTGCCAGGCTGAGGTAGAGGAAGAGAGCGGAGCGAACTGAGGGATGGTGAACCAAATTTTTCAAAATTTCACAAAACATGATTACGCCGTTTTCATCATTCACGTCTCTGGACGAAACTGGACATTACGGTATGTCTATGCTCACCATCTGATCTGTTTTACGAGTAAGCAAATATCAAATTTTTGGGAAAGGAAGAAGGGGTGAACTTTCCCTTCAACAGTTTCAGTCAGCGATTACGGGTTGCAGGCACAGATCCCAAAACCAGCATTGAAGGACTGTTTTCTACTTCGATATGGAACACGTCAGGGCTGCAGGAAATGCAGAATTTTAGCGTCATTCCGTTTGCATATAATACGGCAAATGAGAATGTTTTAATAGACTCTCTGCCATTTCATTACTTATGTTGCTGGTTATACTGTATAATTTTCTCACTACTCTTGTAAGTTTGCAGCAGCACATTTGAAATCCGGATGCTAAAACATAACAGATGGCATGCAACGATTGGGGTTAATTTATTTTCTTAAATATCCACTTGATGAATGACATGATTCCAAAATTGTAAATGAGCTGAGAAACCTCGTTTAGACTCTTTTGATGGCATGTGCATTGTTTGTTGTGTTGTTTGTTTGGTGGCTTTATTTGAATGCTTTTACAACATATTTCAGTTCTGCTTTTCACATAACACTTATTTAAGTACATTTCGAACTTAGCCTTTAATATCTGAGTGGACCAAAAGTTGTTTCAAAGAGTTTAAATGTAATAAATGTGTTTAATTACTTGCAGAAAGCTACCTGTTCACGGATCACATTTTAGATGGACGTTGTTCTTTCACAGACTGATGATGTTAAAATGTTTATTTTGTGTGACTGTCGATGGCAATCAGCAAATTTTATGAATGTGTTCACTTCGCACCAGCCTTCAGTGTAGATTCAGTTTATCACACTGTTTTTGAACCTAATTTATTACCATCCACCCCAATGCTTACGAGATATCAGCAGTTTGTCACTGCGAGGTCTTGAATGATATTTTTAATCGAAACACAGCACATACTGTAGAATTTGAACATTCCCAGCAGGACTCCCCTTTGCTCTTGCGGACTGGCTTAACTTTGTCTTATATTCAGATTGTGTAAGAGGTTTGTTTGCTTGTGCTTTCTAGAAATAATTCTTATTTACCACAAAGGAGGCGGTTAAATTCAGAATGTTGTTATTTATAATACAGCTGATATATATTCTCATCTCTGACTTGCTTTTGCAAATTATTACAAATTATTTTGCAATGATGTTTACATTTCTAACCACTGTATTTGTACAGAAGATAAACTAGCAACACTGTTCAGGAGAAAAAATAGCAAACACAACATGCAGTTAGATATATTTTCATCTGTGACTAAAGCCACTTTGGAGCATTGCTGTGAATTAATAAAATCATGATTGTTGAGAGACTTCATCATTATTTGCACTTTTACAAATATGAACGACAAAATTATGTATAGTAGGTTAGAATGGAGGTCCACGCATAATTTTTAAGCAACTCAAAGGAAAGTGTCATTTTTAAATGTTTTTCAATTTTCCAGTGTAAGAGGAGATAAAGTGTCTAAAATGTTTGTGCAAAATCAGCTTGACATGTCTTTTGGACACATGTGTTAACTGAAGTGTTTAAACACATAGAAACACATTAAACATCTCAATAATCAATTGGCTTTATTAGTAATTATAATTCAAATGTATCTATAGCATGATATATTTTTACATTTATCTGTAGGAAACATAAATTCCTAACATTTCATCAGTTCCCGGTGTTTCACAAGTTACATGATTTTCTGGCATTTGTTAAACGACAAGCAGATTTCAGTCTTGCAGTAACTTATCCTATGATATCATTATCCTAATGATATGTTCACTGTGGACAACTAGTTGGCACGGCGTCTACAGCTGGCATGCCAGTCATTATTGTACTGGACAAAACGTCCAGCTTCATACCTCGGTGACAGGAACCGAAAGAGTTGTCAGACTGGCACTGTAACAGTCTAGTCCCAGTGCTGATATAAAACCAGGTGTTGGGTCTCAATAGTGAGGCATAAGGCATAATTTTAGAAAGGGGTTAGGGGCATTTTAATACAAGGATGGAGAGTCCAGACCACAGTTCAGGTCATTTAACTGCAGCTGGTCGAGGCCTGCTAACTTATCTGTTTTCACAGACCAGTTGTGGGGTGGGGAGGGGACAAATCTCAGACTTTTCGGCAGCACCTGGTGGCGATACTTTGCTCATGCATAGGACTTTAAAGAAGAAATAATAATCAGTGTAACAGAGTAGCAGCGTTAACAGCGTATGTAAAAATGGAGACTATGAATTAAGGCAGATGATATAAAATATGACTATAAAATACGGCAGAAAATACGTTGCTCACATCATGTCCTTTGAATACAACCAGATTTCACAGGGGAAGCCGTTTCTGGCAGCGTGTTGCCGAAAAGTGTATCCACTTTTAATTTTGCATTTCTGTTGCTCACATCATTATCTGCTTTGAGTAACTTGTACTGTATTTGAGAGTGTTATGTCTTCCCTATTCAAGTTTCACAGCCATATCTGCAGTACAGCCAGATTTAATGGGGGAAGCGTTTTTCGGCAGTATTTTGCCGAAAAGTGTATCCCCCTTTAAATTTGCATTTCTGTACGTCAAATTATCATGTGCTTTGTGAAACTTGTTTTTGAAAGTATTATTTCTTACCTATTACCCAGGTTTCAGAGCCGGATTTAACAGGGACTTCTCTTACGGCATGACATCCCCTTTCGTTTACCACAACATAAACGTCAGGGTGGACACAAGCCATGTTTTACCCCCAGGATAATCAATCTATACGTCTATAAATCTATGAATAAAAAGAAGTACTTGCACGTAAATTTTTTTCATTACATTTACACTGATCCTTAGCATCAAGTATACAACTTGGGAACAAAAATTGCATAATGTATTCCATTTTCCTCCAAGTAACTTGCACAACACTGATTATCCTCAGTGTAAATGGAGAAAAACACACAGATAGCACAGAACAGGTGTTTGGCCCCAGATTTACACGGCTTGTCTGATTGGTCAGTTCCTCTTTCGGTCGCGTTTTGATTGGCTGTGAGGGTGTTGCGTGAGGGGGCGGCAACCGAAACAGCAGACGAGCAGCTGCCCCCACTTTCGTCTAAAACAATCACTGAGGGGGAGAAGCAACAAATGGCAATAAAAATCACAAAAAGCCTTCACAGAAAACCTAACATTCACCTAACATTATCCTACCGAAGTGGGGGAAAGAGAAAGTGTTGATGAATTGTCAGTCAGAAGATACGAAAGCAGACAGCTGACAGCTAAACCCCGAGATTAGACGAGCTAGAGAACTGCAAGTCGTCCAGCTGTTCGCCTCACACTAAAACATATCTCCTACTATCTTTGTGAGGTACTTTCATTTACTCCCACAAAGACTAAATAAATGTTAATAATACTACAGCTACACCGAACCCTAACCTCAATAACCAAAAGTAAATATGATCAACATCAAAATCAAATTCAGGAAAAAAAACACATGTTCTTCCTCTTGAGAACCAATCCTCACACACAAAAATATCCTCACAAAGCCACAAATACCTGAGAAACCTCAATTTTTCCTCACAAATAACTTAAAAACCTGTCTACACGAACACACCTTTCTATTATTGTGAGAAATGTTTGTTGACTCCCATTGCAACGAGATCTTTTTACTCTTTCAGTTTCTCAAATTAAACCTGGAACTTTTTCTGTAAAAACATTTTCCCTAGTTTTTGCATGTAAAATTGTTTCTGTATTTGTGTATTTGTCATAGACATGCGTAATGATTTGATGTAATACAACAACTACAGCTGACCCGAACCTCAGTAGCCAAAAGCAAATCTTTCCTCTCTTTTTCTCACACTTTCCTCAAATAAAAACAGCATTTTCCCTGTACATTACCTGAAAAGCTGCCCTCCGAATGTAAAACATGATTGATGGAGGTGTGAGATTGCGTGTGTGTTTGTTTGTTTTTGTGAGGACCTGATTGCTGGGAAATCTGAGATTTGTCTGATTTTTGTGGCACACAAAGGACACATTTATGTGTAAGAAATGGTCCTGAAATTGGAAATAAAAAATCAGTGCTTTTACAGAAAAGTTTATTTGAAAGACCAAAACAGCAAGAAGATTAGAATTTGGTTTGTATGTGTGTGTGTTTGGAGCCGCTTGTAGCAGCAGTGTTCAGAAGCCACTTCACCTGTTCCCATCTCCTGAGATTCTCAGGCAGCAGCTGTGACTGTTAAAGTACTTTAATGTGTTATATTTCTGTGGCTCTTCGTTTCAAATAACACTGAAACACTTGAGATTACAGTCAGAAACATTACACTTCATTTCTAAAACTATGCAGAATACTAAAACTAGATGTGTTTTTTTATTCTCATTTCAAATCTAAAATATCATTAAATATTCTTTTCTGTATTTTCTGAACTGCAAACAGAAGAATAATTAATTAAAAAATAATAATAAAAAGCATAAGAAAATAGCATAAAAACATGGCATTGTCTTCTTTGGATAAACAAATATTAAAACTATTCAAAATGTCTAAAAATTCTTATTTAAAAAGAAACAGTCCAAATTTGTTAAACTTGTTTTTGACTTATCAACATTACACACAGAGTCAACATTCAGGAAATGTGAATAGGCAAAAAGGCAGTTTCTACAGCACAAAAAATAAAAGAATAGAATATGTAGAATATATAATATTCCCACCTTAAATGTTTTTTGTAATAGGAACTGTGACAAATTTAGCTCAGAGTTTTTCTATTCACCCAGTCTCTGACCCTGAGACTTCCAAGGCCATTAGCTAAGCCATATTACTTGTCAGTAGATGAGCAGGAGTGAGGAATTAGCTCTGGCAAGCCGCAGACCTTTTCTCGACTCTGTTAATGCCACGCTATGGTGCGGACTGCGAACCCGACACTGCTATTTGTGATATGTGAAGGCACAATATCCACCTTGGAGTGTCTGTGTGTCTAAATTGGGCTCAGATGAAGTCATCACACCTTTGTGTTGAGCGGCCAGTCACAACGTCCCTCTGTGTTATGCAGTGTGGTAGGAATCTGATGATGTGACGTATTGTCTTTGTGTCAGTCTCACACATATACCCACATAAATCTGGGCATACGTGCACACAAACATATCTCTGTCAGGATGAGCGGTGTCCTGGTTTATGTGTATTTTGGGGTGTAATGAAAACCTCAGTAATGAGGAAAACTAGTTCAAATTTCATTCAGGGGTGGGGAATACAGATTTTTGGTAAGTTGTGAGCACTTGATTGTCAGATTTTTTGGCTTTGTTAGGATTTTTTGTCCTCATAAAGTGTGTGTGTGTGTGTGTGTGTTTGGAGGTGTGTATTCAACACTTTATGAGAGCTGAGGAAAAATACTTTTTGAACCTAACTTTAATTTCATACAAGGCCATTTGTGTGTGTGAGCGTGTGTAGAACAAAGGAACAAACCAGGGATTGGCAAAGAGAAAGAGTGAGAGAAATGACATGAAATGAAGGTACTCTCTTCTCCTCTTTCAGCTCCTCTGGCATTCTGCAGTCCAGCAGATTCTAAATGAGGCCTGGCATCTGTGTGACCAAACGGGGGCGTGTGAGAGCTTCTATAGACACAATACACACTTCATAGATCATTTTGAGATCGGGGTGAGGGCAGTGACTATATATATATAAACTGGACAGGGCTAAGCTAAACTGCAAGATCTTTCACAACTAAATGGTTTTTAAGTAAGTTTTGTCTTAATGTTTGCCAAAGGAGATAAATCGCTTATACCAGTTTTTTTTCACCCAAATTCAAATCCAACTCAGTTTTGTGAAATCACCACCATCAGGCTGATGTGTCAGTGTAAAATTAAGTAAGAAAAATCACAATAAGACGAGGTTTTGGACTAGTCTAAAGCCTTAGCTTGGCACTTGATCTACAGCACTTGACCAACAGTGCCCTCTAGAGGTTGGAAATGAACTGTAACTTCTGATTTGGAAGGAGAAATTATTTTAATTGTGCTTAAACAGCAGTGAACAGCTGTAACTTCTGTATTATAAGCTAACTGTCATAGAAGTAAATTAGGGCAATTTGTAGCGAACCGGTTACAGAGTTGGCCCCAGTCAGAGAGTCATCGGTTAAAGTTCACCTGTAAGAGATACCACTGAGGTACTTATGAGCAAGGTACAACTTCCAAACACTGCTCCCTGGGCACTGCCCAAAGGTCAAAATTACACCTGGTCAACCAACAAGCTGGTCAATTAATAACAACACACAGTTCACCACAACGTAATGAGACCTCTGCATTTGACCCATCCATGAAGGAGCAGCAGGCAGCACCTAGGGCGCAGTGCTTGAGGATGGTAGCTTGCTCATGAGTACCTCAGTGGTACCTTTACCGGTCCAGAACTTGAACCGGAGACCTTTCAATCATAGGGCAAACTCACTAATCGTTACAATGAAGGCAAAAGAAAGATATTTTTACTTTTGTCCCCACCTATAGTCTACCTAAAATTCGCCAAGTGGCACGTCTGCACCTAATAAGGCCAATATTAATATGTAATAATAGATAAGTAAATAATCAAATAGATAAATATATAGGTGTATTCTTGTCTTTTTGTCCAGATTTGTTTTGATAAAACACACACACACACACACACACACACAGACACACACACACACACATATATACTTATGCAAATGCAGTAAGGAGTGTTAAACAAACAAATGTGGGGGAATTAAAATAAATTATAATCGTAAAGTGAGTTTTCGTGGCTGAAAGTGAGATTAATCAAACTCCGGAGCCGTCGGGCGTTGGTGGTATAGTGGTGAGCATAGCTGCCTTCCAAGCAGTTGACCCGGGTTCGATTCCCGGCCAACGCAGAACGTTTTGTTGGTGTGTGTGTCAGAAAGTAAAGAATAAGGAAAAATGCAAAAATAAACGGCGTTAGTAACCGCGTTGTTTTTTTTTTGCGGTAACGGATAATCTACTTTATTACTCTTTCCATCGTTCCAACGCCGTTACCGTTAACGAGAACAAGATGTGGCGCGTTGCTATACACTCTTAGAAAAGATTTGTTAAAATGGACACAAACTGTATCAAATTCTTACGCATTAATGGGTGTTTTGGGACAACGTTTCTTGTGGTAATTTAACACTTTTGACAGAGTGAAAGTGTCAATAAAAGTAACACAACGATATGTAAACATGTATAATATTAACACGTGCTGCACTTGGTTACTCATATTGTGTTGAATGCTATGAACAATTGCATATATATATATATGTGTGTGTGTATTTTGAAACAACACATAACTATGTGTAAAATATCTTTTTCCAACAGGTTTATTAAACATTAACAGATATGTAAACTAAAGTGCTACACATGATTTGTGCAATATTTCTACACATTCTTCTAAGAGCGTTCTTAACCTTATTAAAGCTGTTTGAATCCGACCAGGCTCCGTCAAGTTTTCAATGCATTACGTTGCTGGGGGGAGGGGCTAAACAACCGAATACGTGATGATGATTGGCTAAGGAAGAGCGAGATTTCATGGTAAACCAATCAGAGGCAGAGTTGACCTGGCTTTCACATACACACGCGCACAGTGGCACACACTAGTGATGGGAATTCCGGCTCTTTTAAGAGAGTCGGTTATTATGACTCGGCTCACTAAAAAGAGCCGGCTCGTTTGGCTCCCAAGTGGCTCCTCAGATTTCTTAAATTAAATTACTTTATTACCTACTATAATGTAACGTTATGTGTAAAATTAATTATCAATGTACAAAACATACATCATATCTTTTATGACTTTTATACTCAATATGGAACAGATTGCTACAACAAATAAATTTGCTAAAAAACAAATACCATCTTTGACAAAAAAAAAAGATTAAATCCTTGATTGTATGTGTAATATTTATAAACGTTTAACTATATACAGTCAAAAGTGTTGTCCCTGTAGCGGCTGTTTAACCTGTACACCAAGTGAGTAGCTTTACCCCCACCTATGAGTGGGGATAATTTTTTCAAAATAAAACATACTGCGGACTTGGTCAATAAAAATGACACAAAACGTTTTTTTTATTCTTTCTATATTGTAGTTGACCAATTACGTGCGGCTTGAACAGAAAAAGAGAGAGAGAAAAAATCCAGAGCGGCTCCGGCTCCCAGGCAGGAACCGGTTCCGATCGTTCACTTCAAAGAGCCGGCTCTAAGAACCGTTTCGTTCGCACGTCACGACACGTCACTAGCACACACAACCGACCAAGAGACACACGCAGCAATGGCGAGACCGGAGCAGTCAAAGGTAACGTTTTTAAACTGGAGGAGAAGACATTACTGTTCCCCTCAAGAATGTATATGTGAAATGTAGATTTTGCCCAGGAATAAAGTGCTTTTTCCACGCCGGCTGTAAACTATTCTAATCTCATGAAGCACCTCTCATCGACACACGCTTCCATTTCTTTGACATATTTGAACATTTGTGAAAATGTAACACAATAATTACTTTTGTAATGCTGTAACTCAGTTACTAACTAACTGAAGTAACGAGTAACTTTAACTCAGTTACTTTTTTTGAAGTACCCTGCTGATGTCACGTGCTATGAAGCTAAAGCTAAAATCGCTTGTCCTGCACCCACTGAAACGTCCAGTTGTGAAGCTGAGTTTAAGAAGTTTAAGAAGTCTTCAGATGTTTCCTGTGTCTGGTTAGACTCTTGAGAAAATGGTAAAAGTGTAGATAAGTTGTTTCAACCATTCCTAAAAGTTTATGCAACCTCCCCGTCGGGGAATCGAACCCCGGTCTTCCGCGTGACAGGCGGAGATACTGTCCACTATACTAACGAGGAGCCGTGAAGGAGCCTGGCATAGCGAGGACAGATGAACATGTGCAGGTACTTTGCTGCACAAAGCAGAGAAAATTACACAAACTTCAACTTTATACAGTCCAAAAAACTAATAAAGATGTAATCAACGAAGTTAAAGTGAGACAGTGATCTAAGCTCTTGCTCCTTTCATGGAAAAGCTGGAAGTGCAAACTTAAAAAACGTGAAATAGAAGTTATGAAGCCATAAACCCATGAAAATACATCTACATACTTATTAAGATGAAATGTCTGATGACATGTAATGGAATATGGCATTGTCTGGTTTGGGTCGTCGCCCACCCCCCCACACAAACACACACACACACACACACTTTGGGGTTACTTTCCATTAAGCTTCACTCGCTGGATGTAGGTTAAGTGTTGACTTTGTTGTGGAGTCATGGATAATGTGTGAGGAACAGGTGGAGAGCGAGGTTAACAGATCCTTCTAGAAAAATAAAAGCCCCAAACCACCATCTGTCCACTAATTCATTCCAGGTGGCACTTGTCTGCTCCCATTACCAAGCAAGAAACCAGCACGGCCTCTCACGCTGATCCCGGATCGGATCTGATCACGTCGAGTCTGCTCGCCGCCACTCGGTCTCAACTGGAGTACTAGTCCCAGGTCAGTGGGTGAGATACAAACCAGCTGTAGTTCACCAAGTGAAAAGGATTTCTACTGTTGAAAGAAAGCGACTGTGATGTTTAAAAACCTCGTAAGCTGATTTCAGTAGTTGTAATCAGATTTTGTGTAGTTCTTCTGGTCCTACACCTCCACAAGTACTATAGAGACACATCATGGGAATGAAACAAACTTGAATGAGCAATGGATGACAATTTAATATGTTCAATATATTCCAGTTTTGGACCTGTTTAAGCTGGTTTTGGTGCTCCATCTACTTGGAAAACCTTCAAGCAATATCAAAGCAACTAGGACCAGCAAACATTGCTTTCGTCAGCAGTTCTAGGATAATTTTTTTAATAAATGATTTTTGACCAGCTAAAAAGTAATTTTTAAGTAGAAAATCTGTTGTGTTTGTCTTGTTCAAAAGCAACCTTGTAATATGATTCCTTTACTTCTGAAAAACTAGATATACCCAAGTTTGAATCATGCAACGACATCATGAGCAGGAGTCAAAAGCTTGTTTCATAATTTATTTAGGTCAAAACTTTTATTAGGCAACAACAAATGTTCTATTACAACGAATCTACTATCTTTTACCATTTTAAACTACGCTGAAGTGCAAGGGCCCAGTAACTTACAGAGATACTGCCCAAATTATAAAGAATAAAATAAATATTATAAATAGTGCTGTAAACTAAATTAGTGGATAAAGTCAAACTCCATGTTTCCACACTAAATTCAGGGGGTATTTTAAGATCTGAGTGGGGTTTCTTTGGATTACAGACATTACATGAGGCAATACAAATCGATAGAAGTTTTGAACGAAAACACAGACTTGGATCTGTAGAGTTACAAACAACTTATGCAAAAGCAGGTCATATTAAACTGTTTTAGATTTTTTTAAAAATCTGTTCATCATCCAAACAGCATCCAGCGCATGGTCTGGCACTCCCTCATATTGTATCAGATTGTATCTGAGCCCAAAGCCAGCATGTCCACTCCACTCTGTTTTATATGACACATTAGCGCCTATATGGGCTCAAATTTCCCTCACAAAGACATTTCAGGGCATTAAGCTTCAACAAATGTTCACCAGTGACTGTATCACTGTTTCCTTCTGAAACAATAACAGTGTTGGAGAGTAGCTATCTAAAACTTGTCCAGGCATTTTTTAGAGATTACAAACATTGGTATTGGTATCAGACATTAAAAAGTGTTATTGTGCCAAGTTTACTTTTTTCAAGAGCTTAGCGGTGGTGAAGCTATTTTAAAAGTTATCTTTTAAACCTACCGCATTCTAAAAGTAGCTTCAGCTCTGATCAGCTACTCTAAAAAGGAGTTAAGTTAGTAGTGTTGCCTGATCTTGTCTGGCGATTTCATCCCCAAAACCCCCACCAATGTAGAAAACAATAAAAATAACGAAATAACACGAAATGTGAATTTGTGTCCAAACTTTTGAGTGGTAGTTTAAGTGCAATGTTTCAAAACCCTCACACTAAACAGCTCAACTTCTTCCACCACGTCTCAGAGAGTTGCCTGATCTTGTCTGGCGTTTTTTCCCGTAGCATTTGCGTCCCCCGAAGCCCCACTCCTTGCCCCGGTCCCGACCCCTGTACATGCTGTAAGCTGGCCACAATAGCCAGGTCGAACACCTCCTTCAGGTTCTTCTGCGTCAGAGCTGAGCACTCGACGTAATCCATGGCCCCGACGTTCTGGGCGCAGAGGCGAGCTTCGTCCTGGCCGACCGGCCTCTCACGCTCCTCAGCCAGCCGGATCAGCACCTGCACATCCTCCCTCAGGTCCGCCTGCGTCCCCACCAAAATCAGGGGGACCCCCGGGCACAGCCGGCGCACCTCCGGGGCCCAGCGCTCCATCACGTTCCGGAAGGACGAGGGGAGAACGACGCTGTAGCAGAGCAGGACCACGTCGGTGTCGTCGTAACAGAGCGGACGCAGACGCTCAAACTCGGCCTGCAGGGGCAGCAGAGGAGGGAGGGGGGTGTAACGATATGTCAGTCTGTGTCGGTTTGATGAGCATTGATCCACAATTTAAAAATAATAAATAAAGACATACCTAAAAACGCATGTGAGGCAGCGACTGTCAACACTGGGGAGTAGCTAGCTAAATTGACAGCACCTTATTAGTAGCGATGCTACTTCTAAAACAATGTAGCTTTTCCAGTAACTTATTATTTTTAACAAATAGCAACTAACATGGCAAAACGCTACATTGTTATCAAAAATACTATTATTTTTCTATATTTTGCAACTTTAAAACAGTACCTTGGTTTAGCTACTTTTAATCTTTTAATTAAGTTGCTTGTAGCTTGAAAAGCCACCGTTTAAAAGTAGCTTCCCGACTCTGGCGAAGGTGATCTAGCAATCTATCAATAATCAATGACCAACGGATGAAATACAGGGCTTACGTTTAGAGACTCATCGTTTGTCTCCCATCTCTGTCATTCAAACAAAAAGAAAAGAGACAAAGTAAGCAATTAGTCTAAACGTCACTCTCTATTCGCCAAGCAACTTGTATAGACGTCTCTCTGAGAGTACACAAAATATTTAGCAACTGTGTGTGTGCTTGTGTGAGAGTGAGTTTGAGAGAGAAAGAGAGAGAGAGATTGATCCATTTCCTCCCACCTGTCCGGCCATATCACACAGCTGGAGTCGTACTGGTCTTCCATCCACAACAACCTTGGCTGAAAAGTTATGAAGACATAAAGGTTTGCTCGGTTAACACGTACATGTTCAGGACAAACAGCAGCACAATGAGAGCATCGTAAGTGTGACAACGTGCGACTTAAAGTCCTCACATCGAGTGGCACTGACCCGATGGCTTTGGCTTTGCTGGTTTTAATAGACCCAAAGCACAAAAGTAGACTAATGCATTTAGCAAACATCTGCTCTTACAAGTTTGCTTAGCACTAGAACATATGTTCAATCAAGACATTTTAATATACATTTAGATATAATTATCTTTACTGAAATAGAACGTAGATCTATCTATCTATCTATCTATCTATCTATCTATCTATCTATCTATCTATCTATCTATCTATCTATCTATCTATCTAAAAAATGTAGAATACTTCATCCATCCATATAACCTGTTCCTCCACCAGCAACTCGCTCCCGTCCGCCTCAGGTTCAGGTGTGTGTGTGTGTGTGTGTGTTCTTGTACTTGCTACTTAGTGAGAACCAAAATGAGTTTTTAACCAGTAGAGTGAGGACATTTTTGGGAAGTGAGGACTTTTTCAGTGGTCCTCACTTCTTTAAACTGCTTTTACAAAAAAAGAAGTCTATTTGCAAAACTAAAAGTGTAGAAAGATTAGTTTTTGGTTACTGAGGTTATGTTTAGGGTTATGGTTAGGGTTAGGTGTAGTATCATTTACATACAGTAAAATGGAAGTCAATGGAGGTCCTCACTACTATATAAGTACAAGGATGTGTGTGTGTGTGTGTAGTCGGTTACCCGTGAAGGTGTCGTATGTGGTGGGGATGTAGTGAGCTGGATATCCGTTGGTGGTGTAGCTCACTACCAGGCTGCTCTTGCCCACGGCTCCGTCTCCCACCAGCACGCACTTCACCGCCGCCTGCGCACGCACGGAGCCGCGCCGCGTCGCTCGTCTCGGGGGCACCGGGGGCGCGCTCACACCTTCTCCCGCCGCCCAATCCGACTCGTCCCGGGACGGCATCGTGGCTCAGCCGCAGGGTCCCGACACAACGCTCATGCTTGCTGTTGAAGTGTGTGTGTGTGTGTGTGTGTCTGTGTGTGTGTGTGTCCGGTTTGTTGACTGCAGACACCTGCTGCGGCGTGCGTCCCGCGCGTGGCGCCGGTAGGAGTGGTGACGAGAGCGCGCGCAAGGCAACCGCCGCCGCATCTGGTGTGTGTGTGTGTGTGTGTCGAGACAGAGAGGAGAGAGACAGAGGGAGGAGGAAGAGACAGAGGGAGGAAAGAGGGAGGGAGAGGCAGAGAGAAAGCCGGATTAATGACGCGCCGGGTTGCAGCCAGTGTTCACTTCCAGCCTACCTACTGCTGGCACATTAATTCTGTGTGTGTGTGTGTGTTCATGTATTTATCGCATTGTGACACATCTCGTCACTTTTATATCTGTTTTTTGGGCTTTGTGGGGACATTTGAGAGGTCCCCATGAGGAGAAATGACTTTATAAAAATGTGCTTGTTTTATTTGAGAAACTAAAAGAGGTAAAAGATGTGCTTTTGGTTACTGAGGTTAAGGTTAGGGTTAGGATTAGGTGTAGGTGTAAAATTATGTACTTTAGTCATTATGAGAGACTATGGAAGGACCTCACAAAGATAATAATGCATAGACTAAGTGTGTGTGTGTGTGTGTGTGTGTGTGTGTGTGTGTGCACGTGTGTGCACAGATATAGTGTGTATAAACCTATATAGTGATTAATATTACTCAGAGAGAGAGAGGAAAGCAGAAGACATAATAATTAAAAATAAAAATAATTAATACTACTAATGAATAATAAATAATATCATATAACTATTAACTTTAAAAAAAAAAAACAACTCTGAACAAGACAAAAGAGAAGTACAACCAGATATATTAGGGATATTTATTAAATTAAACATCCGTTTTGTTATTTAATTATATAAATTATTTTTACGTAAAATTGAATATTCAAAGCCATTTTATATTTAATGTTGACAATTAAGGCCGACAGCAATACTTATTACAAAACAACAATAATAATCTTTTTTCATGAGATTTTTATAAAAATCATCATAAAAATATGAAGTCTGAATTTGAATATAAAGAAGACATATGTGATGACAGCGTTTTACAATTAGTAATGAAAACTATGTACCACCCACAAAATGTTAATTTGGTAGAGATACACTAAGTACAAAAGACAGAGAGTCATATTTAAACGTGAGTTCAGGTAACATTTACAGTAAACTCGATGTGATCCTGTATATTTGGCGGTTTAGCGCCACCTGGCGTCCACTAGGCGCGTTTCACCGTCTCACACCCTCCTCATCCATCCTCATCCATCATCCCTGGGGGTCCCTGCGCATGGGGGTCAAACGATAAACGACAACATAAGAATTATGGAGGTAGAGAGGAACGGCAGGTGCTGTCATGTGGGATCCTTGCGTGGGAAACTCACTCAACCGGTGCAAACAGCCAAAGTGAGGATGAGTGGTTTTTCATCCATAATATATATTTTTTTCACCAAAAATTCTAGAAATATTCCTATACAATTGTGTCATGCTTAAGTTGGTTTATATATTGATTAATCATAAATGTTCCTTTTTTAACCAATTTCTTGATCCACACTGTATAATGAAGTAATACTTAGTACAGTAATTAGGGGTTCACGATTCAGAAAATCTCATGATTCGATTCCGATTCTTGGCATCACTGCTCGATTCCAAAATCGATTCTGATTCAATACATAGATGATTTTTCCAATTGCTGTGTTGGAGTTACTTTCCCCATTTAATTGTAGCGAATCAACGAAATGAATCACACTGAATCAAGCATAGTTTACTAAATGTAATGCGTATATACGCATACTGGCTGCATTTCCTTCATGTTCATACAGGAGGTCTATCTGGGCAGATTTCCACATTGCGTCATCTATAGGATTGATGATCTCAACTCGTGTCGGGGGAAAAAGTAAACTAGTGCCATTATGTTAATTGAAAAATATGATTCGAATTTTGAATCACCAGGGAAAGAACAGCGATTCGATTCAGTAATTTTGCACACTAATAGTAATAAGGCCATTTAGAAATAAGCAATAAAATGCCTTCCAACAACGTTATGCAGGAATTTACATCTTTTGGAATTTTTAAATTAGCGTATGATGTTAGGCTTAAAAAGAACTTTAAGCTAAAAAAAAAAAAAGGTTCAAACAAAAGTCGAAAAGCATGTGTCTCTCACGCCAAATAAGCCTGATGTATCAACTTAGTGTCAGAAGATTAAGTTAAAAATTAGGCACCAAACTCTTTCCCTGTAATCTATTCACACAAACCCACCACCCCTCCTATAACACCTCCCTCCCTCCATCTCTCTCTCTCTCTCTCTCTCCCTGAGGAATAGTGTAGTGGTGAGTCTATAGTTATGGGCTGGTCCCATCTGCCCTTTCTGTGGGTCCATGCACAGCCACCAGAAGGCCACAGCATGTGCTAATTTAAATAAAAGTCCTTTCCCAGGACAGGGCTGACCCACAGCAGCCGTCCATACCCACCACACACATTTTAAGCACACAAGCTCAAACTGCGATACCCCCCCACTACCACTCCTCCCCCTGCCACCACCGCCACCACACAAAAGAAGAAAAATAATAATTAGAATAATATCTTAAAGAACAAAAATTATATTTCCAACATCGGATAATTGTTGGTGTGTGAATGCGTACGTATTCCTCACGATGATGGATTTCCACCCCCGCAGCTGATAGCGTCCCTAAAGACCCTCAATTGTGTGTGTTGATCGTGTGTGTGTGTGTGTGTGTGTGTGAGAGGGAGAGAGGGACCCTATCTGTAGTGTGAAATAGAGGCCAGCTAGTCTCATTGGTAAAATTGATTACAAGTGGGAGGGGCCCAAATGGAACACAAGAATACAAGGACCTGAGGCTTGGTAGGGAGGGGTGAGAGAGAGAGAGAGAGAGAGAGAGAATAATGAGGAGGAGGAGGAGAAGAATAGGGGAAGAAAAAGGAAGGATGAGGATGGATGCGGGGGATATGAAAAGGTGGGTGAAGGGCCACTGGGGTATGTTGATGTCACACCACGCTTTTTAGCCGCAGTCAACAGGCGTGTGCCGGTGTGTGTGTGTGTGTGTGCGTTTGGGTGCGTGTGAGTGTGTCTGGAAGTAAAGGCCTGCTGTCTTACGTTAGCGTGGAGCATGGGAACCGACTCTTACACACACTCCTAATGACCCACGTGCTGCTTACATTAATACATACACATACACAATGACCCATGTGCCGCCTTAATTAAAGCACCAACAGGCGTTAGTCACAATGACATCACACACACACACTCACACACACACTTGTTCACCGGAATTTACCATCAGCCTTTTTTGAATCTCAGACGAAGGATTCATCAGAATCATTTACTACAACGTGACTCTTGCTTTTTCATAAATACACATTTAAGGCTAAACACCACGTGCCAATTTCCCTGTCGAGAATTAAGCCTAGTCCTAGACTAGTTTTCAGTTTGAACGGTAAATCTCCATTGGTACTACAACTTTAGTCAAGACGAGCTTAATCATCTGTTAGTCATGGGGATGTGGAAATGAATTAAATATCATGATGCTGCTAGATGGGGGTTAAATTATTACTGTAGTACGTATACATTATTGATCATAAAATCATCAGCCTCAAGAATTCACTCGCAGCCGGTTTAAGTTACTCCTGCGAAGCAACCCAGAGTAACACAAGCTGCCAAAATATAGTTAAATTCACAAAAACGGTCACAACCGGAAATCACGAAATTCATCAGAAAACTGAAAAGAAATTGGTCTTAAATGTACGAAAGCAGTCACGACCAGAACTCAGGAAATCCAAAAATGTCCTGCAGAATAAGAAAAAATTTGTCAAATTTAGAGGTGTGAACCTTTGCGGATCTCACGAATTCAATTTTGAATTATCAGATCAGCGATTCGATACAATACGACCTCTGGATCATCTGAAATGCAACCCATCAATTTTTCTACATTACTTCACATTACACGCAGATTGGACAGCCATAGTTGCTACTAGGGATGCAACGATATTGGAAATGTTTTGAAAAATTAAAAATAAGGAAGATTTTTTAATAAGTTATTTTAGTGGTGAAACAGGACTACGTGTCACAGACCGCCTGCACACTTCCGCCGTGGGCCACTAGCGGACCGCCGGTTTTGTTATTATTGATTATAGTCTGCCATCGCGACACATCTATAATGCGATTAATTTCAACACCGCTAGTTAAAATATGGTCATATCAAAACTTCCTTCAGCATTACAAAACGTTGTGACCAAAATTCCTGGCTTAAAATGTAAAGATCAAGACAAAAATGGACAAAAAATGGTCATCCTGAAAACTCCCACAAAACCGGTTTAAACTAGTCCTGGGAAGCTACGCAAAGTAAAATAAACAGTCAAAATATCCTCAGGTTGCCCAGAAACATAACTCTAGCAAAACTGGTTTAAACTTCCAAGGAGTAACTTCCATATCCAGTCGTTTTTAGTCGTGTACGGTTCGTATATTCATTAAATGACACTGTGTATGAACTGTGTCTTCATTGAAGTGTGTGTTTCTGTGTGTGTACGTATCGATTACTGTCCTAGCCTTTTCTGAAAGGGAAGTGAGTAATAGATCTGAAATTTTCAGAACCATTGAGTGTGTGGTGTGTGTGTGTGTGTATATGTGTGTGTGCGTGTGTATGTGTGTGTGTTTTGGAATGAAAGCCACTCCACAGCAGCTGTCAGTCAACTTGCAGGGGCAGCCCTGCACAAAAGAGCTTCTCCCCGAGGAGCAGGAGACATAGAGCAGGGGTCCCAGACCTCTGTGATGAGAGAGAGAGAGGCAGAGAGCGAGGGAGGCGAGAGAGAGAGAACATAAGATGAGGTTAGAGACAGAGACGGAGACAGGAGGAGGAGGAGGAGGATGACAAGAAAAGGAACAGATTGCTTCTGGGCGTAAAAAGAGAAAGAAAAATAGAGAGAGAGAGAGATGGAGGGAGAGAGAGGGAGGCAGGGGGCTTACCCTCATCACCTCTGGTATCCTTCTCTCCCTGAGGGACCAGTGATGCAGATTGAAGTGTTTGAGCAGAGAATTCCTAAACAGGCAGGAGACAACAGGTGCACGATGGACACTCTCTCACTAATTGGAGAGCGAACATCAATTGGTGTAGTCTGGCATAACACACACACACACACTACTATCCAAATGTGACTCTCCACAGCAAAACCAGTCGCTTGTCGCAAATTTTCCAAATTGAGTTATGATGTTTTCATGAAAGGGCATAAATCAAGCTTCAAAACGATACCTGTATGGAATGAATGGGACGACATATGACTGAGATATCAACATTCAAAGGTGGGTTTCTCCTGTGCGCCAAGTGAAAGCAGAAAATCTGCGGTGACTATCGCCGTAGCACTCACAGGCGATAGTAAACCTCCGTTCGCGACAAGCGACTGGTTTTTTGCGTGGAGGTCACATACTATGCTACATACATGCTGAGTGACACCGTCAGTTCAAGTTTAAGATGTGTTGCTAGCTAAGAACAGAATTTTTATTCTTGTTAGATGTTTGTGCAAAGTGTTATATAATTTGGTTTTCTTCAGCTCTACAGCTGTAAAATACTACATTATTAATTATTTATCATGGTTACCACTGCCGCCTCACAGTCAGCAGGTCCTGGGTTCAATCCCCGAGTTGGCCATATGGCCTTTCTGTGTGGAGTTTGCATGCTCTCTCCGTGTCCGCGTGGGTTTCCTCTGGGTGCTCAGGTTTCCTCCCACAGTCCAAAGGCATGCAGTATAGGTATATTGGCGACTCTAAAGATGGCCCATAAAGTGTGAATGTAGGTGTGACTGTGTCAGTGTGTGTGATCCTGCCCAGGGTTGGTCCCCGCCTTGCCAGTAGTTCCTGGGATAGGCTCTAGTCCCCACCTCCCCCTGGAACCCCGGTTGGGATTAAGTGGTTCAAATAATGAATGAACAAACACAAGGGAAAAAATTAAGACGACATTGATGAACAAGGTCCAATTACGGTCTTGTACTACAGTGGCACGTTAAGTAAATTTAGGCAGCAAATAAAAGTCCATTTGTGACTCTGCACGGCGAAACCAGTCACTTGTCGCAATGGAGGTTTCCGAGAAAAATGACTGTTTATGTTGCATGGGGTAAAATTTTGGATTTTTTGTTTGTAGTGTTTTGAAACAGTGGAAGGTCTATACTGTACTGTTGTGATTAAATTTGGCTGAAAAACTTACCCTTTCCATCCTAAAAACGTGACTTTCTTGAGGTGAGGAATTCAATTCAGCAGAATGTTAAAAGTTTCTGTTTTGGCCGCTCTACTTCAATATTTACGCTAAATCCACTGTGACTAGCGTGAAGATATTTCTCCAGAATCCATCTTAGATGTCGAGTTCAGTTAACCCTAGCATGAGTAGGCTATCCGTGTGGCTGTGAATGCAGCGTGGAAGCTAAGCGTAAAGTAAGCGTGGCAGCGACACACCAGCGTCTTAGTGCTACGGCGATATAGTCAACTTCAAAGGCAGATTTCTCCATTTCTCCTTGGCGTGACAGGAGAAACCCGACTCCTTTGAATGTTGATATCTCAGTCATATGTCGTCCCATTCATTCCATATAGGTACATAATATATATAAACATAATAACTTAATTTTGAAAATTTTAGAGAAGTGACTGGTTTTGCCACGGAGGGTCACATTTTTGAGGTTGACGTGTCAAAGGCATGAACTAGTGGCTTTTCAATGAGGTCGTATGGGTACAAGTCTAAGTCTTCATATATATTTACATTTACATTTTTGGCATACGCTCTTATCCAGTCATGACTTCCTTTCCTGCTTCCAAACTTCCGACTTCATGGATAGTCTCCCTGAGAGCAATTTGGGGTTAAGGGTTTTGCTCATGGACCCAATGATGGTAGTGTTGGAGACAGGATTTCAACCAATGACCTCTTGGTCCGAATCACGATCTCGCCACTAGGCCACCACCATCGCTATACAAGCATCATGATTACATATCTAGAAATAATAATTTGAGTCAATGTTAAATGTTACAAATAGTTGAGTTTAGTCTAAAGTTTTTACTTTAGTTCAACAATTCAAAGTAATGGATCAAAGGTCAGGATTGAATGTCAGCAAATTTAATGGGCGTTTATTTGTGCCTATACTAGATGCATCGTAGCAGTGCAAACTACTAAATAACAATGTAAAAAAATATTTGTGCAAAGAAAACTTCCACCATATTAAGCCTATTCAGATAGATCCTCCTAAATATTTCATTTTTGGGTCAACAACACAGAAAAGCACCAGTGCATTATTAATTATGTACTTGTTTATAGGATTGTAATTATTAGGGGGGTCGGAGGTGGAGCTCATAAAGGCCTGGGTCATAAAAACCTGCAGATCTTAGAGCCTTGTAGTGGTTGTAGATTCAGTGTAGTCAATCAGTGATAAAGATTCTTTCAGAAGCAAACTCTTCATGAAGGCTGTTCTTCTGAAGTTGACCTGAAATGTCACATTAGCAATGATCCTACAAAGTGAAGCTGACCTCGGCATCGTCGAGTTAGTACACTCCATTTAGCCACTCGTGCCACTTCAGAGCCGACTCGGCATTCTTCTTTTGAGAAGCTCAAAAGCCTGCATTAAAACACATAATTAGCAACGCTACTCTGGAAAAATTACAGTCCCCCCTCACCGTAAGTAGTTATTTGCTTTGTCCAATTAATGGATGTTGGGGGAGATCACCTACTTGATCACATGGACCAAAGACCACGGTGACCAGGTCTGTCTGTGTTATAAAGTTTATAGAGAAGCGTGCTATAGGAAACTGACTTGCAGATCTGCCGGTGTAGGGGAAAAAAAGGAGTCCATTGTGATGGAGCAGTCTTCCCACGAGCCTCCTCTTTCCCCCTCACCCAGTCCACACCTGCCGCACGCCGCCTTTGTCCCGGATTTTGGCTTTTAGTTCTTTCTTGTTTTCCTCCCCGTCCTTTGTCTCCGGGGAGGGTTGACTTTTTACAGGGTGGAGCGAGGATTCAGCCTGGGTTGTGTCACAAGCTGCGATTCCAGAAGGGTGGGAATGCGATTTTGAGATCTGAGACGGCGGCACACGCTTCAGCCTCACGATCACACGTGATGCATGCACCAGTGCTGGGAATCTCTCTCTCTCTGTCTTGGATCTACATCCGTCTTTTCTGTCTTCTTTTCATTCTCTTACACACATGCTCTTTCCTTTCATATACATTAACTTGGAAAGAAAAACTTGACATAGAGAGAAAGACAGCAAGAGAGAAAGAGACAGTAAGACAAGAGAGAAAAGTGGGGAGAGAAATACATATACACACATATATACAGGAAGAGGGAAAAGACAAAGTGAGACAAGAGAAATACGGAGGCAAAACTATGTCGAGAGACTTTATAGCAAGTCGAAAGAATGGATATATGCAGTAACAGAAGCGGCGAGGAGGGGGAGAGAGAAGGAGGATGGGATGGGGTCTGCTCACGCTCCTCCTCTTTCTCCTTTGTGGGGCCTGCTGTGGAGGTGAGGAGGCTGAAAGGGGAACAGAAGGGGCAAAAGTGAGCACTAAACACAGGTGCCCACATCTGTTCATCTAAGCACACAAGATGCTCACCTCCATCTACATCCAGAGAGGGAGAGGCACAAACATGAGAGAGAGTGAAATGGTTTTTTTTAAGAAGTTATGTCCCAGAGCTGCCGATTAGGATTACAGAAGGATTGTACGTTCGCTCCTATGTCTTTTTCTATTAAAGACTCTTTTTCTTTTGGAAGAATTGTTCATGGAAGAAAAACAGACGGCAGAATCGCTTCGGTCAGGGTGTGAAGGTGTGTGTCAAAAAATCTGTAGCGCCTGTCAAATCGATCAGCCATTCTTTAACACTTGAGAAGGGACAAAAAGAAAAGTCGATATGTTTGGCGAGCAGCAGACGCGCGGAGAGCAGATGCGTGTTTACCCACCCACACACGCGCGCGCAGGCAGGCGTGCACAGAAACTTCTCAAAAACTCATTCTTTTTAGCCGTTGGTATGTAGTGAATAAATGTTCCGAGTCAGTTTTGTAGCCCAATCATTTATAAATTTGTCAAGTAAAATTAAAAAAAAAAGGTCTTAATAAAATCATATGGTTGCTGTAGAGACAATCACTTGAGAACACAGGCTAATATTATTTCAAATTATAGGTGTTGTCAGTAAGGAAATGCCATTGAAGTAGTGAAGTAAGTTACTTACTTTAATTTGTAATTAAATACAAGTACAATTACAGGCAGAGTTCATATATAAAGTTCAATAAAATATAAATTATATACGGGGAACAAATGTTACAGTAACGTGAGTGGTAATTTGTTTCTTCTATCTGTGTATGTGTGTGTGTGTGTGTGTAGTACTTGCTACGTAATTATTAAATGATTGGCTTCCCATAATGATTGGCTCCGCCCTCCATTAGCCGTCCATAGCAACCGCGCGTCCTAATGAGTGTGTGTGTGTGTGTGTGTGTGTGTGCTCGTGGGCAGCTGGTCAGAGTAATACGATCTGGAAAAAACAATGGAATGCTCCACAGCCAACGAGTCCTGGATTAAAAAAAAAAAAACTCAGGTAGCCTCCTGACCCAACGCGTCCCTCTACTGTGTGTGTGTGTGTGTGTGTGTGTGTGAGTGTGATCTTGACTTGGACAAATAAACAAACACAAAAAATATTGTGTGCAATACACATACACACACACACACACACACACACACTATATACACACACACACACACACACACACACACATATATATATATATATATATATATATATATATATATATATATATATATATATATTTATTTTTATTTTTTTTTAATTATTTTTTTTTTAGTTCGGTGCAGCGTGAGCTGGCCGCCCTGCACTTGCTTGCTCCGCCTTGCACCATGAATTGCCAGCGTGGCCTTTACTGGAGATCGCGTCAATCGATGAGTCTAGAAGCAACATTATAGGCCCCTGAGTATTGTGATGTACTGACTTATGGTCGATCGATGTGATCACGCGCCTGACCTCCGGTTCCACGGCCGTCGTGTGCTGTCTCTCCGCCAGGACAAGAAAACTCGCGCCATCTGGCCTGAGCAGCCCGCCACCGTTACAGAGCCTTTAACAAGTAGTCGTCTCAAACGCTCCTCTACTCCCCTAATGTAGTGCTCCTCCTTATACGCCATGAAACGACGTACTGTATTCCTCATCGTCTGCATTACAGCACATTTAATCAGGAATGAGATATTGTGTACATATATTGCACTAGATCGAGTATTAATGAACATTTTTGTTCACTGACAAGGTTAAGACTGTAAATATGCTCAACTTAAGTGTCTATGAATACACACTGGGTAAAGAGTTAACAATATATTTTTAAGAATTAACAGAATTTTTTTTTTTTAAGAAAAAAAGTTAAAATGATCGTCATGGCAACATCATACTGATTAGAGGTTTCGCTTGATTGCCCAACCCCATGTGCAAACCATTGTTTCAGGTCAATTGTAGGGCACTACAAAGGGGACATGAGGCCGTTTGAGACTCTCAGAGGAGCTTCAGTTCAGTTTTAGGCGGAGAGCAGCGGACACACGGCCAGCCTGCATAGAGACGTTTGAGCCGGGGGCCAGGTCTTGGAGGGGAAGTGTGTGTGTGTGTGTGTGTGTGTGTGAGAGACGTTTAGTCTCTTTAGTGGCAGATGGTCTGTACGGTTCTGGTCGCGTCTGAAGGCGTACCATACCCCCTTCAGTCCTATCTATCCCTGAGGGAAGCTTCGCTGCTCTTTCACAATCAATAAAAAACGAAAGCGCTAAAAAAGGAAGAATGAGAGGAGTGCGTGCTGGTGCTGCAGCCATCTCTTTTCGTTGTTCATATTACACAAGCTGTAGCATGTACTATATATATATATATATATATATATATATATATATATATATATATATATATATATATATATATATATGTATATATGTATACATATACACACACATACATACATACATACATACACATATTTATTTATATATGTATTATATTTATTTATTTATATATATAATTCAGGAACTGAAAATAAAGTGATTAAGTGTCTCCCCTTGATTTACACTCAGTTTCCGCTCCTTTCCGTTGTGTTTTGTGCACTGCACTGCGCGAATGTGAATGTAAACGAGGACGAGACGAGCAACAGGCCTCCCGAAAACTATCTTGTTTTTTCCTCTCTGAGCTCGGTGATGTCAGAAGATTTGGCTCATTTTCCAAAATACGCAAGGTAGGAGAATCATGAAAAAAAAAACCTCTCAATGGGCATATCTTAACACAGTGATGCAATTTGTCTCGCTTGTGTTTGGTTACTATGGACCGCAGGCAAACGCTTTTGTGCGAAAGAAAATCGCACTTAAATGAATGACCAAATTAAGCCCCAATCCAGCCCCCTCCCCCAACACACACACACACACACACACATCCCTCAATCAAGCGCGAGCGTACACACATGCAACCACGCACACTTCTTAGGCACAAAACTTTTTTTTTCCTTTTGCCGCAATGTCAGAGGGCGGCTGGACATCTAAAACAACTCAAAAGATGGCAAAAGACAAACATATTTGTTTGAGGATCGTCGTGAGAAAGAAGAGATAAAGCTCGGTTTTTTGGAGGGGGGCTTGTTTTTTGGGAAGGGGTGGGGGGCTCGTTTTAGATCCTGCGGCCGGTCGGTGGGAGCTTGCGCACCCCGTTACATTGTAGAGGGAGCAGGTGCGGGCCGCATTACCATACAGCTGAGCGCGCGGAGAGCAAACTTATTCCGCCTTCACACAATGGCCGAGTGCCCCGGGGATGGCCACGCGAGCAACACACACACATACACACACACACACACACACACACACACACATACACACACACACACACACACACACACACGCACACACACACACGCACACACGCTTCAATCTCTTTTCTCTAAGGT
Organism: Distichodus sexfasciatus; assembly: GCA_032718565.1. NCBI lineage: Eukaryota > Metazoa > Chordata > Actinopteri > Characiformes > Distichodontidae > Distichodus > Distichodus sexfasciatus. Next base: position 1,260,490 of record JAVGVS010000109.1, read on the forward strand.
ATCATACACGCGTCGTGTGCGCGCGCATGCTCGCACACACACACACACACACACACACACTGAGTGAAAGAAAAGGGAAAAACAAGTGAAGAATTTGGCCTCCATACAAATGATGCCAAGTGTGATGCCAACCTTTTCCCCCGTATTTCTCAACGCATTTTTTAGCCACCACCTACATTTTTTCCATTCCAATCCGACACACGCAGCATGTCATCAAAAATCGATATTTTCATCATTCAAAAGTTTTAAAACATTTTATTCTTATAGATCCATTATTTTTACGCGTCGTTCCGTCTTTTATGAGAGACAGAGGGCTTGAAAGTAAAGATTTCCACAATGCAAGTGCACAAAAAAGTTTATTACCTCAAAAACGGTTTTTTTTTAACCCGTATAAAAACACGTGTCGTTTTAATTTTGCCACACCCGATTTGCTATTAAAAAAGCGTAGTGATTTGCACAAATGTTGTTGAAAAAATACCTAGATATTTGGCTACATTTCCTCACATTTTCACGCAGGCTGGTTGGAGCTGGTTTTGGAGGAGCCCCATTAGAAAGCGTGGGGCAGATCGGGGGGTGGCGGTGGGTCATTAGCATATTAGTACCCCGGCATGGGGCAGCTCGTATAAAACCTGCAGCAGGCGGCCTCATGCCTCATACAAACAGAAAGAGGAGGTCAGAGAAAGACGTGAGGAGAGAAACGGCCATAAGAAGGAATGGGCCAGTGACAAAGCTTGGGACACACATTAAGAAGGAACTACACACACACACACACACACACACACACATACAGCCTCAAGCATCAGACTGCATTGACTTTCCCTGAGTTTCACGGATTTTTTGGGGATTATCATTTTTGACCGGAATGAAGTAATTCCAATTTTTCCTCCACTTGTTAACTTTTGGACACGCGCAAGATTTTGGGATTTCCGTGTTCTTTTTACATCAATGGGAACAACGTGGTTTACTACGAATCGAATCTGAGATCCAGTCGCCTCCGATGCATCAGTCGGTGAGCAGAACCAGCCTTTGAGAGACGAGATCCTTTGTGAGGAGCCACTGGGAGCCAAGTCGCTCAAAGACTTTCCAAACTCCTATTATTTATTTATTTATTATTTATTTATTCGCAATGGGACGCTGGCTTCTGCTGCTCTCCGTCCTGTACATCTTGGCATGCCAGGTAACGCCGCGCTCTTCTTCCACTGTAGTTTTATCTGATGACTTGTTGATTTTAAAACAAAAAGTCTTGCTGTGCGTAAAGTCACATTAACGGCTAATGTTTGCGGGTGTCCATGTCTCCTTTAGGGCTTTTGCTCTGGTGTGTTTGAGCTCAAGTTGCAAGAGTTTCTCAACAAGAAGGGGGTCCAAGGCAACAGGAACTGCTGTAAGGGGGGACTCGCGTCGCCGTATCAACAGTGCGAATGCAAAACCTTTTTCCGTATTTGCTTGAAACATTACCAACCCAACGCCTCCCCGGAGCCGCCGTGCACCTACGGGAGCACCGTTACTCCTGTGGTGGGCTCCAATTCCTTCCAGGTCCCGGACACGTTACCGGACGGCTCGTTCAACAACCCGATCAGGATGAATTTCGGTTTCACCTGGCCGGTAAGTGTTGGGTTCACTGATAACGGGGAGGGTGTTACTCTGCGTTTAGACGGACCGATGGCTAAAGATCTAAAGATGTCACATTTCATGCATTGAGTACATTTGAGCGCACATCATTTTAAATCAGAAAAAATGTACTGAATTAAAAAAAAAATAGATAATGCATGACACTGTTAAACATTTTAGTGATTTACGCGTATTACATTGTAAAATACCATCTAATATCAAGAATTAATTATTTTTTCTAGGGAACATTCTCCTTAATCATCGAAGCAGTTCATGCCGACTCTAAAGAGGACCTCACAACAGGTAGGAAACTTTAAATCAGCGTCATCAATGTCGTTCAAAAACAACAAATCAGACTTAAATCTGTTTTAAACCGACTGAACTAAACCTCAACCCCTTTTTTTTTGTTTTTTTTTTAATATAAAATGACATTTACGCAGAAAACCCAGAGCGCATCATAAGTACCATGACGACACAGAGACACTTGACGGTAGGAGAGGACTGGTCCCAGGACCTGCACAGCGTTGGCAGAACCGAACTCAAGTTCTCCTATCGCTTCGTTTGTGACGAGCATTACTACGGGGAAGGATGCTCCGTCTTCTGTCGGCCAAGAGACGACACTTTCGGCCATTTCACCTGCGGAGAACGCGGCGAAATCATCTGCGACGCCGGTTGGAAGGGCCAGTACTGCACGGAACGTAAGTGTCGCAAATGAAGTGTCGTAAAAGTCGAGATAGGAAAAATCACGGTTATCGTCTCATTTTCTGGAGGTAGAAAACAGGGGGATCATTTGGCGCAGTTTTATTTAGTGAGGCGGGGAGAAGAAGAAGAAGAAGAAGAAGGGAAAAAAAGTTAACGGTTAGTTAGAGGGGAGGGGGGGGTCAATTTTGGAAGTTGCTCCCCCTCCCTTTCCACTCCGACTTTCACAACAGTCCTTGATTTATTCAAGTCGGGGAGAAGGAAAGTTTTTCACGAATAATCTCACGCGTGCCATAAATTTGCATGCTCGCCTCCCATTGGCCGCTCCCCGAGTGGGGCCGGCGCTGATTGGCTGGCCGTGGGGAGGTATTGTTTGAAGTGGGCAGCTGCCGGGAGCGCGGAGACAATGGAGCAGCTGTCGTGCGCTGGCCGCTCATACACCAGCTGTCCACTCTTATCTTCGCTTCCCGGAGACACTGGAGGGCGAGTGAACAGAAGAAGGCGAGCAAGAAGAAGGGGAGAGAGAAAAAAAAGTTTTGACCCACAGTGAAAAGAGAGAGGGAAAAGAGGAGGAGGAGGAGGGGGATGGGGGGAGAGAAGGGGCCCCTTGTTTGTCAGATCCCCATTATTGTCGTGTGTTAAGCAGAACTTCTATGGTGGTGATGAGGAGATTGGGTTCTACATTTGGTTTTTAAAGAATAAGAGCAAACAGCTTTAATGAACCCTCTTCTAAAACCCAAAATGAATTTGTTTTAGGTTTTCAGAGCATAAGTCTGTAAAAAAAAGTGGGTGTTCCCCACTTCACATCATGTTTTAAGCAGGGCTTCTGTGGTTCTGGTGGTGGTGGTGGTGGTGGTGAGGAGGAGATTGGGTTCTGTATTTCTTAGGTTTATTGAGCCCTCTTCTAAAACAAAATCAATTAAAAGTATAAGTCTCCAAAAGTGGGTGACTCAGGGGTGTGTGCCACAATTCTATGATCCTAATGGGGGTTCTTCATTTTCTTATATAGCGATCTGCCTCCCCGGATGTGATGAAGAACACGGCTTTTGTGAGAAACCTGGAGAATGCAAGTAAGTGGGTCAGGAACATTCAATACCGTGCACCAAAGATGGCGCAACGACATCAAATTAACTGAACTCTACAGGGAAAACCTTGTGGAGCCATATAATTTCTAGCTTGACCGTTGTTTTGTTGTGTAACAGGTGCAGAGTGGGCTTCAAAGGACGATATTGTGACGAGTGCATCCGTTACCCAGGGTGCCTCCATGGGACCTGTCAGCAGCCATGGCAATGCAACTGCCAGGAGGGATGGGGAGGCCTCTTCTGCAACCAGGGTGAGAAAAAAGTGAAAGAGAAATTGAGAGTAAGATAAAAGAAGGGAGGCTGAGTACTGGGAAAAAATAGAGAAAAATAGCCTGAATCTATTTTATAGATATGTGAAAAGTTCAGCAAGGGAACAGCAAAAGAAGTAAGAAGGAAGGGGAAAGTGATGTTAAAGGAAGAAAGTAAAAGGATGAGGATAGAACAGAACAGATGCAAAGGCGACAGCTGTCCAGCTGCTAGTGGACCATGTGCTGCTGTTTTCATCCCACTAATCTCCATGTGTTGCACATGTGTGCCTTTCCCTCCCTCCAGATTTGAACTACTGCACACATCACAAGCCCTGCCTGAATGGAGCCACTTGTAGCAACACTGGTCAGGGCAGCTACACCTGTTCCTGCCGCCCGGGTTACACTGGCACCAGCTGTGAAATTGAGGTCAACGAATGTGCCGGGAACCCATGCCGCAATGGCGGGAGCTGCTCTGTAAGTCTTTATTCCCTTGTTCACATTTCACAATATGGGTTCTCATTTCCAGTCCCTAAGGCCCTTTACTCTTTGTGGCTTTAAGTACTGCCTTCTTAAACACATCATGTACACATTCAAGTCATGCGTTAGTTGAGTCATGTCTGCTTCTGTCATTGTAAAAATCTATGTCTAGATTGCCATTTATTGCCTTCCTTCTGCACCAGTAACAAAAGTCCATTAGTTGAGAAGTAACAATGTTGGATGCTCGGATGATACGATGCTATGGTGGTATGGTACGTCATTCTCATGTTAATCTGACATCTCATGTAACATTCCTAGGATATGGAAAACACCTACAGTTGCACCTGTCCACCTGGCTATTATGGGAAAAACTGCGAGCTGAGTGCCATGACCTGTGCGGATGGCCCATGCTTCAACGGAGGACGCTGTGCCGACAACCCAGACGGCGGCTACTTCTGCCAGTGTCCCACAGGTTATGCTGGGTTCAACTGTGAGAAGAAGATTGACCACTGCACCTCAAGTCCTTGCTCAAATGGTACAAATGATTGGCCTGTCTATGCCTACACTTTTTGTATCATGTAGTGTTACTGGAAACTAGGTTCTAATCAGATTCTCCTTCCTACAGGTGCTCGTTGTGTAGACCTGGTCAACTCCTACTTGTGCCAGTGCCCTGAAGGATTCACAGGGATGAACTGTGACCGTGTCAGTGACGAGTGCTCCCTCTACCCCTGCCAGAATGGTGGCACGTGTCAGGAAGGTGCCAATGGCTACACATGCACCTGCCCTCCTGGTTACACCGGCCGCAACTGCAGCTCACCCATCAGCCGCTGCCAACATAATCCATGCCACAACGGTGCCACATGCCACGAGCGCAACAACCGCTACATCTGTGCTTGTGTCCCAGGATACGGAGGGCGCAACTGTCAGTTCCTGCTTCCGGACCGAGCAACCCAGGCGGCTAGCGACATTCCGTGGACGGCAGTGGGATCAGGAGTGCTGTTGGTGCTGCTGCTAATCGTGGCATGTGCCGTGCTAGTGGTCTGCATCCGATCGAAAGTACAACGGAGGCGGAGGGACCGCGAGGAGGAAGTGGCAAATGGGGAAAACGAGACGATTAACAACCTGACAAACAATTGTCACAGAGACAAGGACCTTGCAGTCAGTATGGCCAGTGTCAAGAACATCAACAAGAAGATCGACTTCCACAGCGACAACGACGATTTGAGTCTGGCCGCAGAAAAGAGCGGATATAAATCGAGGCACCACGCCTCCGACTACAACCTCGTGCATGAGGTGAAGTACGAAGTGAAACACGAGGTGAAGCTGGAGCACGCTGGGAAGGAAATGGCAGCAAACGAACTGTCCGATAGTTGCGAAGACCTCAAGTGCCAAACTTTGCAAGACTCCTGTGAGTCTGAGGAAAAACGCAGAAAGCGGCTGAAAAGGTAAAAGTCACATGAATTGACTCTAGTGATCATTTCACACCAAGCCTTGTTTTATGTAATCTTAAGACCCAAAGGTTTTGAGAATGTCACCATGTTAATATCTTTCCTTTCTTTGTTCACAGCGATGCTTCAAAATATTCTGAGTCAAGATATTCCGAGTCAAAATTCTCAGAGTCAAAGTATTCTGAGTCGAAGTATTCAGAGTCGAACTATTCCGATTCGCTGTATTCCGAGTCAGCATGCGCATCTGCATGTGCATCGGCATCCGTGTCGGCGTGTGTTGACACCAAATACAAATCCGTCATGGTGATGTCGGAGGAAAAAGATGAATGTGTTATTGCAACTGAGGTGAGTGTCAATGAAATATCTATAGACCTATAATTTTGGCGCTTTGCTTCCTACCTTGAATCCCTGAGACTAACTGCAATATCTGTTTGCCGTTTTCTTTCTCCTCGCTCAGGTGTAATGGGCCTCCAGGAAGCCGATGCTCATTGTGTCTTATGGGAGGCATTTTGAACTCCCAAAGAAAATGCTGCTGCTCGAAACCTTAGGTGGAAATGTCCCACCTTGTGACTACTGCTGCTGAGAAAGTAGGACTGATTTAACTGATATTCAGGGTGAGCTGGTTCTCTGTTCTGAAAGAAGTGCAGGCGAATGGTGGCCTGTAGGCTTGGAAACTTCCGGAAACAGACTGAAGGGGAGTCGCTAAAAGTTTGCAGCCCCTCTTTCAAAAAGTATCTGTAAAATTTACCTGTAAAGCCATTTTATAAAGGTGTTGGACAGTGTGTGTCCATTTAGATTGTTTTAGATTTATGACGCAAAATAAAAGAGGGAAACAAATATCAGATAGCAAAAGAAGTAGGAAATCAAGGAAAGGTATCGCAATGATCTGCCATGTGGTGTGCGGTACAGTGGCAACGTTGTGACAATGTTTTAACAATATTTTGGCAACATTTGCTGTGTTTTTGGCCAATATCTCCAAGACCACTCTTTTTCTGTGCCCAGAGACTGCACCAATGTTAATGACGGTAAAGAATATTAGATGTTTTTGCCAACGTCCGTCTCTTGGATTTCATGGCGACGTCATGGCATTGTTTTAGCAATATATTTGGCAACATTTGCTGATTTTTCGCCAATATCGCCAAGCCCCACAAGTCAATGTGCAAGAGACCACATCAAAACGGTGGATGTTTGGCCATACTGGCCTGTCTTTCACGAGGTTGAATGTCACATGATGTCATATCCTGTCACATGACCAGTGGAGAGTGTATGTTTTACTTGATCACTGTGGAAATGGGAAAAATAATAATAATAAGTGCGCAAAAAAATCTCTAAGTCTTCCGAGCCTCCACTTCTTATTGTAATATTGTTTATATGGTTTCGAATATGTAATTATTTTCCTGTCATGAAAAAGTGTTGTGTTAAATAATATCCTCATTTGTTTTTCATGATTTCTTATTTTATTATGAAAGGTGTATGATTTAAGTTAATTTATTTTATTTAAGTTGTATGTTGTATTTCTAAATTTTTTGTAACATTTTTAAGATTATTTAAGTTTTCCTTAAGTTGTACTTGTTACTTGCAAAGGCACTTCGGCTTGCTGGGATGTTTTAAGAAAATATTATTTAAAAGGATTGTAAAAAGAATGTTATTATTGCTAATGTCTCCATTCCTGGTTTTGTTTGTTTGTTTGTTTTTGCTTTGGGAAGGATTTAGCTTAAATTATTTTTCCAAATAAAGATTATGAAATATTACAATGACTTCTTACATATTGCCTTCTTGCTTCTTTTAAAACTGAAAAATATCAGAAAATATTTAACGTCTTTTTGGTAGTTTCATATAAAAAGCAAATCAATCAAAGGATACAAAACTAAAAAGAGTAGCTGTCAAAAACTTTTATGTTGTCACAGAAAGTTATATTTGCTCTTAAATAATATAATTTACATGATTTAATTTTCCGTTTTTAGCCGACTGACATATGTTGCTCCTGAAAACATCTCGTCTAAGATTTACACTTCTTTCTTTGCTTTTATGGCTGTCGGTCTGTTTCAGAGTGTTATTAGTGGTGCTTTAGGGCAGTGTATGGGGGGGGAGAGAAGTTCTTTTGATAGGGATGTGAACAGAGCTAATCATTGCCATCTGCTGCAGCCTCCTGCTCACCCCATACCGAGTCATTCAAGCCCCACAGGGCCCTCGCTCTGCCTCTGCCACACGTCTAACACTGGGACCAGGCCCCAGAAAAACATGGCAAAGTGGACCAATTACAGCTACAACTTTGTCAACACAAGCCTGTCCATAGTGATTTAATCTCTTCATAAAAGGATTTGCGAAACATAAAAAATAAAGGCGTAGACGCAAACTTTAGTGAATTAACATCTTTAATTTTTGTTAAAAACGTATACGTTAATAATCACATAATTATTTTTATACTTCCCACAGTACACTGTAAAAACTTAACACCATAACTTACTTAAATAAGTATGTTAATTTAATACTTCAAAAAAGTTGTCACTCATTCTTATGAATTAAACAAACTCAAACTTGAACTTATAAAATAGTAACTTAAAAGATTTTTAGAGTAGTTAGATTTTTGCATCATTTCACGTCATTACTTTGAGATACTAAGTTGAAATTTCGAGATATTAAGTTTTTAAAAATCGATATATTAAGCCATATTATGTCATTATTTTGAGATATTATGTCATTATTTTGAGATATTAAGTTATTATTTCGAGAAAGTGTCTCATTATTTTGAGATAACTAAGTCATTATTTTGACTTGTAACTCATTTACCTATATTCATTTTACAGTAAATACGGCACATGAATATTTATTCAAATATTTATGCATAAATCATTTAAGTTATTAACTGAAACGTTAAATTGAAGTTATGAACTTCAAGGCAATCGTGTTTCCTCAAACAGTTTGACTTGAACTAATGTCTCAGGTGTTACAGAGTACGTAAGCTAGCACTTTAAGCTCCGTAGCCCTAAAATAAAAGGTTAATACAAATATTTAATACTTCACAGCTGTGTAAAGTCTTAATTTTGGGAACTTGGGACCAAATATTGCGCTGTAGTTCAGCCGGAGATTTCTGAGGACAGTCGTCATCATCATCAATGGGACTCTGGGGAGTAGGAGGCGTCACTCACAATGCTGAAGTGGACAATGGCGCAACACAAAAGGACAACATTTGGGAGAGCTAGTGTGTGTCTATGAATGGAGGGATGAAGGGAGGTGTGGGGGTGCTTGGGGTGGGGTAACTGTGTGTGTGTGTGTGTGTCCATGTATTTATCGCATTGTGGGGACCTTTTGTCCCCTAAAATGACTTTTATCTGTTTTTTTGGGCTTTGTGGAGACATTTGAGAGGTCCCCATGAGAAAAAATAACTTTATAGAAAATGTGCTTGTTTTATTTGGGAAACTAAAAGAGGTAAAAGATGTGCTTCTGGTTACTGAGGTCAAGGTTAGGGGTAGGTGTAGGTGTAAAATTATGTACTTTTGTCATTATGGGAGTCTATGGAAAGACCTCACAAAGATAGTAATACATAGACTGTGTGTGTGTGTGTGTGTTTGTGTGTGTGTGTGTTAGTGTGTGTGTGTGTGTTAGTGTGTGTGTGTGTGTGTGTGAAAGAACGACAGATGTTGTCTGTCCTCCTGAGTCAGTGCGCCCTACAGGCAGAAAACACCAGCTTAGACCCCACATGGCCGTGGAGGACACAGACAATGGAGATGCTTCAAGTTTTGGGCGAGCCAACTCACTTTGCTCCACTCCACTAATTTTGTGTGGAATACTTGAGCGGGGAAAAATTTACCTCACCTTGTACTTTGCCTATTTTTACGGCTTTCTAGACTTAAACATATTACAATTACGATTAATGGGATTTTTTGGGTTTTTTTTTTTTTTTACCCCAGTGATTATTGTTCCTATTTTCGTAGTTCTTAATTTGCAATATTTTAATTGTGTTTATTATCTTTAGTTGCTTTTTAGTTGCTTATCTCTTTTCCTGATTTCATAATTTACTCTTTGAAGAAAATACTTATCTTTAAAGAACTTTATATGAAAAAATATATGAAAGAATCCTCCTAAAGATGTCAAAGACACAACATATTAGATTAAACATGTAAAAATCTTCAGTATATTACAGAAAGTTATCATTTTTACTTGTTTATATTGAATATTTACCAGTCTTTAAATGTTAATTTATGGAGACATGTTCACCACAAAAAAATATGAAATGTCATAAAATGTTTGAGGTATGCAGTGGATTCTTAGTTTCCAAAGTTAAAGTTTAATTGGAATCAGACTGCGATTGGAGGAGCACAATTTGTCCTTCAATTAGTTCTATTGGCTAGTCTGACTTCATGGAAAAGCAGGATGGGAATGAGAAGCTGTGCTCTGTGATCCCATTGCGATTTAATGAGCGGATCGTGTGGAGTCCGCTGGGAACCGACAGTAATGTTATATCCCCATGCAAAGTAATATAGGGATATATGCAAAACTTCAATCCACAGTACAAACATTTTAACTTAATGTATTATGTTGTATGTATAATTATGAGAAATGTTACAGAAGATCCATAATTAGATTATAACAACAAAAAACGTAAGTATATAAGTCAACATACTCTAATAACTTACATATTTCTATCTTATATTTTTATCTTAGGAATCAACTTTATACATAATTAAACTGAAGTCATGTCTATTTATTACCTGTACAGTGTATTTAAAAATATTTCAATGAAACTAGATTTTAGCAGTGATTACACAGCCAAGGATATTATTATTATGTACCTGTTTTATCTCTAACAGTTCAAATTAATAAGGAATGCATGTTTAAAATAAAAACAAAAATAAGCAAGAGAGGAGAGAAGAAGGCGTTTTAAGGATTGAATCAGGTCAAATGGGTGGTGGGGATAAAAAAGGAGGGATGAAGATAAGGAAAGGAGGAGGAAAAAGAAGTCAACCAACAGCGGCAGCATGGGCCGTGATGAAAAAGTCATGAGTCTAGCTTATGTTACACTCTGACGCTCATAAAGTAATGAACGCGAGAACGAGAGAGGGGAAGGGATGGAGAGATGGAGAGACGAAGGAGAGATACAAGACGCTGGCAAGCTCAATAGTGACGGCCAGAGAAAGAACAGTAGAGCAGAGTTCATGGTGGACTGTCGCGAAGGCCGCTTCGTATCAGTGAGTATTCGTTTTCTAAGTCTGCATCTGCTAATTAAACCTAAATGCATTGCTTAGCTTGTTTAGAATGTCCTGGAAAATTTAGGGAATTCACCCTGTTGTTGATGCTTTTCTCAGTGGTTTAGCTTTTTGTATATGGGGGAACATACTTTCAGTACTTTAATGTAAGGCTTTAACCACAATGTTGTGGCATTTACAAGCTCTCCAGCATTCTTGTTTTTTGTGAATTTCTTTTTACTTCACTGTGGACTAATTGTTCTTAATCATTGGCCCAAACCCAATCTGACCTTTGAGGTGAGAGGAACTGAGCTTGTGACCTACATAAAATATCCTGTTTCCGCTAAAGATCCTGCTAAGATTGCACCTAGCACACATGCTAGGAGTTAAAAAGTCTCTCCCTACGCCTCACCGATGTTAATAATTCATGATCGGTTGGATTCTATCACATTCTGCTAATCAGCCGAATTAAGGTGCCGTGCCCCCGATCGTCATACTCCTCCTTATTGGCTTGACACCTTCTACCAATGGTGTGAATGAATTAAGGTTTTGGTGTCTGGTAGCTTTCATACAGCTCCTTTTATTTCTGCTCTCTTTTAGGTTGCTAACTGTAGATGGGAGAAAAGGGAATTGAAGAAGGTCGCTAGGACAAATAAAGACTTGTAAGAAGAAGACTTTCTGAAGAATGACACGACTGGATTCTCCTCTGCAGCGCTCTGACAGTTGCTCTGTGATGGAGAGAAGTAGCAGAAATGCCAGCCGAAGAGGAAGCGCTAGCCAACACACAGGTGGGACCGAATACACATCCTTGCCTGCTTGAATCTGTGCACTCTGAAACTAAATTGTTTCTGACTGGCTACACTAGTTTAGACGAATTAAAGGAGCTCTCAGTGTTTCTTAGTTGAACGCAGCATCTAAAGCTGCTATGAAATGAACACTATCAAATGAAAGCTGCTTTTCATTGCGTTGTGTAAAGGAGTGTTATCAGAGCAGTTCAGTGGAGAATCATCCGATGTCCAATCAATGTTTTCATTATGGGCTCGATAATTATTGAATCAATGTATCATTGTAGATCAATGTATCGCTACATTCCTAAGAAATGTGCATATGAAAATCCTGAAAACCATAATCATAATGATCATTCAATCATTATACATTTTTAGTGTCACTAATGTTTGTTGGTAACTGTCTTGCTTTTTCCCTATTAGACACCAGAAAAGAGAGGGACCACAGCAGCACTCGTGCCATTTTCAAAAGAGCCAACGCTTTCTTATCCCGTGACCAAGAACCTCAGGATGGCAGTCCTCCTACTCCAATGCGGTATTATGAGAGAGGGCACCCACTTCCCAGCAACTGCAGCCCTGAGCGCAAAGCCACCATTCCCTTCCGAAACCCAGACTTGGGCCTTCCGTCCTATAGGAGGCGCTGTGATGCGCTAAACTGTGAGGCGACAAGTGGACTTTCTCCCCAACGCCACATGCCCTACTCAAACTTCAGACGTGGTGAGAGTCAGTCACGTGCTAGCCCTCGCTCTGGCAGTCCGAGGTCAACCAACATCTCGCCGCAAAGGCAACTACAATCCCGTAGCTCATCCCATCGCAGAGGATCTGCTTCCCAACGTCACGGGACGTCTTACACTTCCTCCAGGCAAGCTTCTGGGAAATGTAGTCCGAGGAGGCGAGATTCTGTAGCGTCACGTACTCACTCGCCTTCCCGAAGTTCTGTCTCAAACAAGTACACCGAATCATCAAGAGGCTCCCACAAGCGAACGCCCTCCCAGAGTTCTTATGGACACAGTCTGGATTCTGAAAAGCTATACCAGAATCTAAAATCGATTGCTAGCTCAGCAGAGTCGAACTCTGACTTCCGCCGCGAAAGAAACGGTCGGTCGAAAAGATCCAAATCTCACATGCCTGTGGCCGAAAATGACAGAGGCAGTCGCAACAGCTTTTATAACGACAGCCAGAAAAGTGGCCGTAACACCGGTCGAAACAGCAGAGACTTCTCACCACCGGGTAGCGATGACATCAACAGCAGAAGTCACTTTTCTCAAAAGGGAAGTGCTCGTGGCAGCGGATATAACAGCTATAACAGTGGCAGAAACACAAGCCGCAATACTGGCCATAACACGGCCTGCAACAGTCATGACAGTTCACCTTCCCGTAGAGATGAGAGCTGTCGCAGTTCCCAAAAACTTCGACATTACAGAACTGACAAAGGAGAGGCATCAGACCGACATTCTAGAAGGGATCTTAGTCAATCAGAGGGTTCATGGCACGGTTCTGCTCATTCCCCCAAAAGTCCTGCCTCTCTCTCATCATCAAGGAGGAGTGTGAAAGAACTGCCAAACAATAACCAAGCACTGACTGTGGAAACAGACAACCCAAGCACCGACCGAAGCCGGAGCACCATACGCCGCGGTCTGGAGGCGCTGATATTATCAGAAAACACCAGATCTTCTAGCCAACCGAGCGTCCCTGAAATGACAATTGAGGACTACGTGGTGATAGCCGATATTCCCAGGGTCAATCTTTATCCGGAGGAAGAGGAGGGAATTTTTGTGAGGAGGAGGCCTCAGAGTCGTAGCCCTCGCAGAGACAACCAGCAGAGGTCTGAAGGACACAAGCGTCGGAGGGGAAGATGTAAAGTGAATAAGAATATTCTTTAATGACTTCTTGTGACGTTATTTTCTTATCTTCAGGGAAGGGAAGGAAGGCTACGGCGAGCACAAAGAGCCAGAGGAACGAGGGAGAGGAAGAGAGAGGGGGAGAGACCGAAGAGAGAGGGAGAGGAGACGTCTTGGCAAGGAGAATGGCTGCTCGTCTGAAACCAACAGCATCATTTCAGGCGCTTCCCAGGTTTCGTGAGCACAAAGAGTGACACTGAGATTCATACTCTTATAATGTACAAAACAATACAATAATTCCAATTACATAAACTGGCATTTATTATCAGGTACAGAAATTCCTATTGTCCACTGTGCTGGTGCTGGTATTGGCTTACAAATTGGAATCGGCACTACATTTTTGTACAGAAAATTTGTGATGGTGCAATATAATCGACTCTGAGATGGCACCAAAACTTTTTTTGATTTGATATGATTGGAAGTGATCATGTGTTAAATCATTATTTTACTGTATCATTTGCTGGCTCCTGAATTGTATCAACTCAAAAATGTATTGTAGCAATATCACTAGACATCAAATCATTGCCAGGTGAATCGTTACGATATTGTGTCGTGATGAAACTTAGTAGGAGTGGTGTATGACGTGTTATCACCTAGCTCCTACTGGGATCTTAAATCACCGGAAATGCAGGTAATTTTTTGCAGGTTCTCAAATTTAGAATCGGCTGAATATTGAGACAGTGGTGTAGTGGAAAAGAGGTATAATAGGCGCCCAAGGGGCGTCCAAGAGGTGACTAAACTGCAACAATCTTTTAAGCAAGGATCAGGTTGGAGAAGTGCATTTATGATATTTTTTATTACAGAGGTCCAAAGAGGAGCTTAGGGCATCAAATAGACATGAGAGAAAACCATGTGATCAGCCACAGATGCAGGTACTCACATTACACACACACCCACACACATCCAGTCATGCTTTTCTATCTTCATGAGGTAGATACTTTGACTCCCATAATGACATAATAGATGTAAATGTTAATGTTAATTTAGAGAAAAGAGTCAGAAATTCCAGAATTAAAGTTGTACATTTACAAGAAGAAAACTGTGACTTTCACAAACTCTGAGATGTTCAACTTTATGTTCTTGGAGAATATCTTCGATTTTCCTCACAAATTTATGACTCTTTTTCTGGCAAATTTGCAAGTTTTTTTTCTCACACATTTGCAACTTTATTATCTCTAAAAATATCTTACATTTGTCTCGCAAATTTGTGAGCTGTTTTCTGATACGTTTGCCAGTTTAATCTCAGAGAATATCCGACTTCTTCTTTAAATGAACAACTTTAATCTAGACATTTTCTTCTTTTTAATCTACAACAGCCCTAATACTCCATCATACATATTCCTCTCATATACAAAAAACTTTTTTTAAAAAGCCACACAAATCTTTTTGGGGTCCTAAAAATTTGGTCCCCACAACACACACACACACAAACACACACATTACACAAACACACGTTGGTGTCTAGTTACTAGTTCATGGACAGGTGATACCGGGACGCGTCAGGCAAAATGAGCTATGGACAGGTACGCTTCTTTAGAAATGGATATAAAACTTGTTGTTCCTGTACTTATCCTTACTTATTACACATAGACAACTAATATTATCTAATATCTGTCTAACAACGAAGACTGTCGTTAAGGGTTTTGGTCTGTGAATGAATTTTTCACACTTCTGTGGCGGAAGCTAAGTAGAAACCCAGAACTACCACATGACTACTAAGTGTTCGGGCGCGCAAATAGAGCGTTATCTGCATATTTAACCAGTATATGAGAGAAGAAAGGATTAAAGACTTTGTTAAAGTCTGTTAAAGTGTTATTGTGAACTTTAAACGATTTGTAGCATAATTTGACCGAAGGAGAAACTCGGAACTCCGTGAGGATGCGCTGACGGAAACACCGGCGCTTTGCTGTAAAGCGTGAACTTAATGCGGAAATCGGTGACAGTTTCTTAACAACTTGTAACGTTCCTTCATGCCGCCGAACGCCTCCTTCTCATCAACATGACGGTAAGTTCTGGGAAGAAAACACACACATACACTTGTAAATAAATAAGAGCTTGATTTGGTTAAAGACTAAATATTTTTAAAAAGCGGACTTCATGTTGCTGTCAGTGATGATGCGGATGTGGCGATTAAAATCTCCGTCCGGTCCACGATCATTTTACTTGTGCTCAAGGTTTAAAATGTTGGTGCCTTTATTTTCCTTTAGTCACTGAAAGGCACTCCTTTGGTGTGTGAAAAGTGCATTTTGGACTCTTTTCAGATGGTTTTATAGACATCCAGACAGCTGTCCAGTCAGACTCAATGGTGTCCAGTTTAATCTGGCGCATTAAAGGAATGTTTCTACTGGTGGTCATCTTAATATGCATTTTGGAAGTCTGCAGAAAGATTCTGCTGTCAAACAAGTTTAATCTTTATATAAATATTAACATGCTCTTGTTGCAAAATAAATACTATAAGCTATAACATTAAAACAAAGACTAAGTGAAATGTAGAGGTTCGATTACGATTATTAGGTCAACGATTCGATTCCACACGGTATCTCGATGCATCCCATCAAATTGCACGCAGATTGGACCGGGACGTTCTTTTTAACTTGAATTTTTATGCCGTAGCCATGGATTATGGTCTGCCATTGCATCATGCAGAATGTCTGCATCGTGATGCATCACTCATGCGATTAATTTCAACAGCCCTAGAGGATAGACACTATAACATATTCAAAATATGGCAAGAATGACCATTTCATTCAACTCATGGGCTGACAAACGTCTTGTAATATTGAGAAAACGGGTTTTGTTTGTGACCTTACAAGAAGACCACAGACCCGACAAGTATCTCTATCTGCATAACATTTGTAGGAATGTACAGGTGACCAACTGTGAGTTCTATAATCTTTGCTGAATACGTACATTATATTTATTTATAGTTTACTTTAATTTTTTTCTCTTTGGAATTGATATTGCTGTATTTTTGTATGTTTAAGTTTCTTAAAAATGAAGTACTCAAGAAAAGGCTTAGGTGTCAACATTTTGTTGAAATGTTGCACTGGTCAACATTTTAATCTGGTCCATAAATGCCCGTTTAATTTGCGTTTATTCATTAATTAGCATTTTGAATCCCTGGTATATCCTGGGATATACATGCCTGGCAATCCAGATTTATGTCCGTTTCGAACCCTTGACCAATAGTTTTAGTATGTTAGCAGCCTCAAAAGCCGGCTTTACATCTTTGGAACCCTTGAACAAAGGTCATCAGTTTCTAATTTATTTATACCCATTTTTTCTTGTGATGAGTTAAAGATATATTATAAACATCTTTTTAAAATGTTTTGATGCCAAATCAGCCAGGCATACCTTTTGTGTGTGTTTAAACTCTTGTCTAACGGTCACCAGTTTATTCTGGTCTATAAAGACTCAAGGTGGTGTTGTTGCCGAACCAGCTTTACATGTGTTTGAAACGCTTTACCATTGTTGACCAGTTTAATCTTGGTTTGTACTGCACCTTAAAATAGCCCTGCAAATTATTCATATATAACTGTGTGTCTGACGATGTCCCAAATAACACAAAACCTACTGTGTAGTATGTTCTAATCTTTTGCTTTCTACTGTTACTAGAGGAATTTGGGACGTAGCCAGTTTTTCACATATTCAAACCTCGTGTTTAGGATTAGGATTTTAGCACAAACTGCATTATTTTCCTCGTAGCACTATGGGAGGTTTAACTTTACATCTTTATTCTGGGATTCCTGGCTTAAAACATTAAACATTAGCCTATTATTAACTGTTGTTTTGTGATTGTTTTGGTTCAAGCTTGACTCTGTGGATTTTAAAAAGGGATGGATGTTCATGTTGGATGACAGTGCAGAGGTAAGTATTAAAATGTCTTTTACCATAATTTAACCAATCGCTCTGTTCAACCAATGTGTTGCAAGAAATTCCTCTTTTCTTATAGAGGAAATGATAGTAATGAATCATGATTGTCCAGTCTAATCTCTTCCCCATCTGTGTCTAGTGGAGGAAGTTCTGGTTCGTGCTCGACAACTCTGGATTAAAATATTACTCTGATCCTGAAGCTGAGGAGGTGAGTTAGAAATATTTAATTTGTGGAAACACTCTTCCATCCCAAATTAAAGTTAACCCGTGGAGCTTTTGAGCAGCAGGTGGTGCTGTAGAGCACAGTAAATTAGACCCTCCAGGATTCTGTGATTCAACACCAATTCAGCCAAACCCCGTGAATTCATTACTGCCATGCAATTTCATTGACGTTTCCTTGTTACGTTTAGAAGATGTGTGATAAAAACCCTCCATGTTTACCTGCAAAAATAACGAAATCATTAATGTTTATTAAAAATGAATCCCTTCATTTTAATTGATTGTTAAAGAATCATTATAAAGGGGGACAAAATCACAAATTTTCCCACAACTTAATTGCAACAAAACCCTTAAAAACAAAGCAACGTTCATTGCAATTTTTTAGAAAAGCTGCCGCAAAATCAGGCAATTTAGGCTGCAACAATCTCAGTCAAAAAAGTGATGACATTTATAGTCATGTTGATTGATTTTGTGATTCTCACACTGATCTGAGAACTGTCTCCATGTCCATCAGATATCTTAAAATTGACAAAAACGTAAACCTAGCTTCGGATTTAGTGGCAAAGAGGAAAGTACCGATTTTTCAGCTTTAATCACAGGCGGCTCAGTCAGCCAAATAAGTGAAGGTTTTCGTGTTTTTAGAGGGATGAGCCAGACGGAGAGATTGATGTTCACTACTGTGTGAAGGTTGTGGAGTTTGAAGCAGACAAGAACTACGGTCTTCAGTTACTTGTAAGGAATCACCTTTTTATTTGATTTTTACTGCAATTTTTTTGTCTCAAACGATAACATTTGCGTTCCTCATTTTCTGTGTCCTGTGTAAAGCTGGAAGACGGTGAGGTCACTCTGTCAGTAATGACGTCGCGCATCAGGAGGAACTGGATGGAAATTCTGCGGAGACGCATAAGAGCCGGCGAGTCAGCTAACAATAGACAGTACGGAGCAAGTTTGTTTACCCCGACAATGACAAATAGAAAAACGTAAACAAGCATCTCTCTGGTTTTACGTTATCGCCTTTCTGCAAAGTAGGGGCGTACGATATTATATCGATTCAGTGGACGATGATTTGACGTCCGCCACAGTCACAAAGTCTGCTACGGCACCGTTTGGATTTGAATCAGTTCAGGACCCAGCGATCAATATATCTTAATCTGATTTCACACCATCACCACCATTTCAGTGTGAAGTGACACTGCAATATGTATGATGTCTGATTGATCTTTTTATTTGGGATCAATGCTATAGGCTCTTTGATAATTGAATCAACGTGTCGATGTAGATCGATATATCGTTATGCCCCTAGTGCCAAGGCGTCAGCATCACTGCCACTGGACTAAACCTTACACAGTTTTAAAATCTAAATTAGTTGTGAACTAGTCTTCCTCTAAACCTGTAAATCATTTAAGAAATTCCTCTTTCTGCCTCAGACCTCATTACAGCAGTGGCAGCGATAAGGAAAACTCCACCACCCAGAATGCATCACTCGGCCGCAGTTCGGGCTCCGAGGTCTCCAGCCCATGCCGGGACGAGGCAGACGCGGCGTCATCGCCCTCGACCCACCGACGGGAGGCGGGAGTGGGGCGAGACAGGGACCACGAGAAGCGGCTGGAGGACAGGACTAAGTGGTTCCGAGAGGGAACCTCAGACCGAGAGTCAGGCGAGAGTCCGTGGGATAAAGTGGAGCTGAAAAAGGGAACGGCGTCCTCGGTGGCTAACATCATGCCCCACATCTCAGATGGCGTGGTAGGACTGGATATCGAGAGGAAGTGGGAGGATTTCGAGAGGATTCCTGTCGGGGAGATGAGGCCGATACCTCCGAGCGGATCGTCTGCTCCCCAAGCCACCAATGAGGCTCTACAGACAGAGGTAATAATTATTATCATATCAACAGCCCAGCGTCGCCACTGTTTACGTTGCATTTACGTCAAATTTGGTACTGTAGATATGATTTTTCTAAAAAGTGAGCGATACACACTCAAGTCTTGAGCCGCTCTGTGTGTGGACATGATTTTACCAGCTATGTGTATCGTATGTGATAATATGGTACAGTATCGTGATAATCGCTTGTCTTGATACATCGTCCCGCCCCTGCTGAGCTTCGAGCTGCTCTGTGGCGCAGGTTTTGTCACTGAAGCAGCAGATCGAGGCTCTCCGTAAAGGTCGAGACGGTTTGGGATCGGCGACGCCCTGCGGCCCGAACTCGGCCTGCGCCTCCCGACTGGAAGCGGTGGAGAAAGAGCACAGGGAGAGACTGCAGGAGGTGGAGAGACAACACGAAAGAGAGAGGAGAGAGATGGAGAGCCAGAGGGATCAGCTACTGAGAGAGGAGGCAGAGAATGCTGTTCGAGGTGAGCGTTTAAGAAAACTAGGGAGGAAGCGAGTCGTATGGCTCAACTTTTTGCGGGAAACGACTATGATTTGCGGAAAGTTGGTCGTAATAGATTGGCGGGGATTGGCTGAATTTGTGTTATAAAGTGACAATATGTACGATGTCTGATCAGCGTTTTCATTTTGGGCTGATGCGTTGATCATTGATGTTGATCGATGTGTCGTTGCACCCCTAATGAAGATGCTTTATTAGATGCTGCAAAATCCAGAGCGTCGGGATCGTCAACGTTCTCTCGCTCTTTCTCTCGTCCTCGTTTCAGCCATGGAGACTATGCGTAAGGCTCATCAGGTGGAGCTGGAGCGGTTGAGAGGCGGAGATCACACAGACGCCGCACTTCAGTCGTGAGTAGATATATGTTAAATATGTTACACACCCACATGAAGTGTTCCACTGCGGCTGAAAGCAAATTTAAATTTTTCACCTCTATCAAGACTTGAACTAAATGCTAATTTAATATTGAAATAATGTTAACTTGTGTTGACGTCTGTTCAACTTTCACACACACATTTTTTACCCATTAATCTACATGCACTCTCCGGTTGCCCAGAGGAGGATGCTGTTCCCTTCCGGGTCTTGGTCTTGGTTCGTCTCAAGGTTTCTTCCTGCGGGAGGAAGTTTTTCCTCGCCGCTGTTGCCCCAGTCGTGCTGGTTGGGGGCGTGGGCTGTTTACATGTAAAGCGCTTTGTGAATTGAATCAAAAATTGAAAGAAAGCGTCATCGTGTTTAACAAGCATCATGATGCAGTGGTGTATGTACAAATGTATTTCAACGTTTGTGTGAGTGTGCGCGCGTGTAGGCAGAGTTGAGCACGCAAAGAAGCTAGATTTTGCTTCCACTGCGCAAATATAACACCATAGTATTCTCGGTGTTTACCTCCACGTGGCGCTGTGGTGACTACCGCAATAAATCAGAGTACCTACCGTCTGATTTCCTTCTAAATCTAAAGCGTTGGCTCCGGACTTTTGCACACTACCGTACGACAGACTTGAGCATCTGCACAAACCAATTTTTCACAGATACTGATGGACGACTGTATCAGAGAAAACTGTAACTTGATGTTCTGAATGGTTTCTATATTATCCATCTTCCACACTTCGATATACCGTATATACGAATTGTGGGCAGTTTGACGAAGTGGATCTCTCTCTTTCTGTCTCTCTCCGCTAGCGTGCCATAAGTGCATGTCATGCTGCGTTCGTCCCTGAAGAGTCTTCTGCATGAGCAGTGAATTGATTTTCAATGGATTCGTTCACTCGGTGAACAAATCAATTAACTCGTTAAAGCCTACATCTGTTCAGCAGTCAATGAATAACCCATTGTGTGTGTGTGTGTGTGTGTGTGTGTATCAGGTCCGAGTCTCTCTCACTGCAGCAGGAGCTGGACAGTCTGTCTGTGCGCTACTCGCAGAGGTGTGTGGAGCTGAGCCGTATGCAGCAGAGCACAGGGCAAAAACACACACAGATCCAGAACAGGGAGAAGGAGATAGAGCAGCTCCGCAAAGAGAACCAGGTATAAACAGAAATATAAATACACTAATAAACTCTGCATTTGACCGAGGAGCAGGAGCAGTAGCTTGGGGACGGTACCTCTCTCATGAACACCTCAGTGGTACCTTTACTGGTCCGGGACTTGAACCGTCGACACTTGCGAACAGTTTGGCAAGTTAAGAACACGTCATGAATCCCACCTAGACTTTCACTTTTTCTTACTTCGCTTAAACAGGACCTGAAGGCGCGTCTGACGGAGGAGATGAGCCTGATGCGGTCTCTAATCACCGGTCAGAGGTCAGGGGTCGTGCCCATCAGTAGCTATGAGCGCTCCTCCTCGGAGCTGGAGGTGAGCGGCCTTTTGCGGGATTGTGTTTTTAATCCACAACTATGCATTTTTTGCGAGTAGTGAAATAAGCCAGTCTAACCAACAACAACGGAAATCAAAAATGAGGAACTGGTGTTATTAGAAAAATCATCAATTTCAGCGTGGTCGTTTTTTGGAGGACACTCCCATCTAGTGGCCAAAAAAGGACTCATTTTTGTAGTTGCAAGTTTCCATTCATTCCAAAGTTTACAATTTTTCATTTTGCAAATGTAACGCATTCACTTCCGGCAAAAAGATTCTGTTCTTCTGAATTATCAAGATAAATGTTGGTGAAAATGTAATGAATAAACACAAATTTTTAATGAAAACTAAGAATTCAGAGAAAATTCTGTAATAAATTCAGGAAAACAGAGCATTTTCTCGAACAAGTGCACTATGTTTCAGTCAGTGTGAAATTATTGTAAATATTTACATTTAATTCTGACCGATTTTACTGTGTGTGTGTGTGTATGTGCTGAAGATGCTCTTGAGAGTGAAGGAGAACGAGATTGAATATTTAAACAAGGAGATCAGCTGCCTCAGGAATGAGATTCAAGCACTAAACAAGGTAATGGTTACGACTGCAACGGTTAAGAGACTTGTTAAAGACCATAATTACTGTGAATACAGTATTTTATATTCTGTAATGTGTGTGTGTGTGTGTGTTTGTGTGTAGGAAAAGCATGAGCTGAGTGAGCGCTTCAAGGCCGTGTTTGTAGAGCTCAGTGGAATAAAGGGGATCAGCGAGAGGGAAATCGGTTCTCTGAAAGAACACCTCAGACTGACCAACGCTGTTCTGGAGGAGGAGGAGGAGGAGGAGCAAGTTCTCCAAGACGACAGCAGCAACCAATAAGAGCTTTAATAAGAAGAAGACGGACAATGTTTTAATAACCACCGTTATGATGAAGGTGGCCAAACTTCTGCTGTTATAAAACCTAATTCTACAATCCCTGTACTGTATAACAGATGATGTGTAAGCTGATCATTATCAAGTTCCTAGAAATGAACACTCCATTCCATTATGACGGTAAAATGTTTTATTTCATTCAAATAAAACTTCACATGGATACACCACGGAGGATGAATAGATTTTTTACATTAGTTCGTTTACCTTAAAAAGGCAAACACATGCAAACTTTGGAGTCAGGCACTGGTTGATGGCATGCAGGAATGTAAACAAAGTAAATGTTAAGTTATAAGTTATTGCATCGGGCTCCTTTAGCGTCATCTCCAATGCGAGGACTGTGCTTGCCATAGGACACTGTAAGAAAAAGAGAGAAAAGGTCAAGAAAAACGCGCAGTTGGGCTGAAGACGTGATTTAGAAACGTTAGCGTCCATTTACTGTATATGTTAGCGTCGGATCTCCCTTAAAGGTACAAAATGTACCATTCAGCCTCGATTTCATTATACAGGTGGTACAAACAAGGTTTTCGGTTTTAAAACCTTGGTTTTACTTGGAATTTGCCTCCTTAATACAGTGTACAATTCAGTGTAGTTTTATGACCATCAAAACACGGTCATGGTAGATACTGACCGCTCAATCGTCGTCGTCGTCATCAGGAACGAAGATGTCGTGCTCCTCCAGCAGGGCGGCAAAATTCTTACTGATTTGGGTCCCAAAGTAGAGGAACGGGACCACCACCACCGATATGCGTGTAAGGCCAAGTGGAACCTGCCAAAAGGAACGAAAGTGACAACTGTGAGGATGAATCAAAAATAGCGCAAATGGAAAAGTTAAGAAAAAACATTTGGAGTACAACGAAATACTGAAAGCTGACAACACTGCTTGTAATATTTTTACAAATATTATCACTCTGAAACAGAACATAATAGGTGCAGTTTGGTTAGAATTGGTTTTATTGGCTTTTAATACTTTCAATACTTTTAATACAATCAAGACGATAATCTTCACGCATCAGGAGGAACTGGATGGAAATTCTGCGGAGACGCATAAGAGCCGGCGAGTCAGCTAACAATAGACAGTACGGAGCAAGTTTGTTTACCCCGACAATGACAAATAGAAAAACGTAAACAAGCATCTCTCTGGTTTTACGTTATCGTCTTTCTGCAAAATAGGGGCGTACGATATTACATCAATTCAGTGGACGGTGATTTGACATCCGCCAAAGTCACAAAGTCTGCTACGGCACCGTTTTGATTTGAATCAGTTGAGGACCCGGCGATCAATATATCTTAATCTGATTTCACACCATCATCACCATTTCAATGTGAAGTGACACTGCAATATGTATGATGTCTGATTGATCTTTATATTTGGGATCGATGCTATAGGCTCTTTGATAACTGAATCAACGTGTCGATGTAGATCGATGTATCGTTACATTGTATCGTTTGGTTAGAATTGGTTTTATTGCCTTTTTTTGGGGGGGCCCGCCACCACCCCCCCCTCTTCGGAGGACAACTTTATTTATTTGTTTTCTTTGGTTATATCTATATCAAACCATTCATTTGTTTTAGTAATTAATTTGAGTCTGACAGGGGTTTTATCGCCTTTTAATACTTTCAATACTTTTAATACAATCAAGATGATAATCTTAAATAAATGCATTTAACTTATTTGCTTTCAGTTAAATCAAGCAGAAGATTATATTATACAATATAGCTATATTAGAACTGTATAACTAGAGTAACTACAGCATATCTATACAAATAAGATGTATTCAAATGCTAATGTAACAACTGTAGATATAACTTGCAATGGTCAATAAACAATGTTAACATACAGTATATACGTTAGACGAGTCCTAAATTTAGACAAACAGCCCCTTCTACTGTACACCAATGGCCTAAATGTAAATTATTACATAACTATAGGGTCTATTAGGTATCTTTCGAAATAGAAAATGTTTTAAAAAGACAGTTAAATTAATAAAAACCTGTTAAATACAATCTCATATGAATATGAAAGACCCCTGACCCTCCCCCTCCCCCTGTAGCTATTTTTATGGTCGGTGTAAACGTCGCCATGTTTATATCTGCTACAATTAAATGTTATACAATTATTTTAAACATAATTAAAATGATAAATGCTGTTATTACTACTATTTTTATGAATGTAATGTGATTTTAAATATATAATTCAAGCAAATAAGCCAATTTGTCTAAAATATTGATTTCACTAAAATACTATACGTTAAATGACTTCCGCGTTTAAACTCAGCGCACAGTAATTGGTCAAAGCCGTTGTTTGTCAAACGGATCAGCTCTCTGATTGGCTCAAGCTTCAGCCGGACCCGCCCACTGCCTCTATTTTTACGGTTGCCGTTTAGCCGTTCGGTATCTTGGTCGTAAAACGATCACCTTGCTCGGTTTGGGAAGTATGGCACCCGACGACGAGGTCACCGCGTTTCGACACGGCGCTGCTGCCTTCATACCGCGGGGGTTTAAAGCGCCAGATCTAGTGAAGATCCCCGTGTTTCTTCGAAGGAAAGTCCGGAGCGAGCTGCCCGCTGCCGACGCCATGTTTCCGGGTTGTGTTTCGGGGAGGGTGGGAACCACGTGACTTGTAGGTTGGCGCCTGCGTACTAGAGGTGTGAATCGTCACTGGTCTCACGATTTAGTTTACCTGTACAGAACACAGAATAAGACATGAACTAAATGAGCCAGAAGTAGAGAATGTGTGCAGTGGATATGGGTGCAATGTTGACAATATAAGAAGCATAATAAGATAATATACAATACAATATAAGTGTGCAAAAAATGCGGTATGGACAGCAATATATATTGTGCTGATTATGCAAAAACTATGCCTATGTCCATTAAGAAACATAATCATATTCGACAGGCAGATTTCAGATAAGTAGGTCTGTATTATAAACACCATAATATATAAGTATATTAATAATCATGCTGTCAAAGGTAATGGTTTGTGGACCTCCAGCTTGACTTTTTAAGAATACACTTTCAGTCAGACTTTTTAGGAAGACACTTCCATTAATAGACTGGATATCATAATCTCTCATATTGAAAACTGTCAGTCAATTTCCACTTTTAGCTTAAAATGTATATTTTGTGCTCTATTTATTTATATATTGTTTATTCCATGTACCTTATCTGTTCTTTGTTCTCTATTTCCTGTTGCACTGTGTAAACTGGAGCCACGTCTTCTCATCCCTCTATATATCTGTACAATATATAGAAGAGACGACAATAAAGTTTACTTTGACTTTGACTTTGACTTGAATTGCCTAGTCTCTGAATCTGAATATAATATACTTGATTCCACAGCTTTGCCACCCATCTAGGGTGTCCAAAATGAAATGAGGCTATTATTGCAGCAAATGGGTTCACAACAAATTGAAACATGTAGGGGGTGAATACTTATACAGTCACTAAATTTGGGTTTTTCTTTTTAGTAAAAAATCTGCAAGAAATGTTGCAAGAAATCCACAGAGACCACGGGATGGTTGTAAACAAATGTCAACAAGTCGGATGGCTTGAACTTGAATGAGTTTTTTTTTAATCTTTGAAAGTGCCATGATGGATCATTTTAGAAGGACATAAAGGTTCCACCCTTATTCTTTTAGAAAGATGCCTAGGGATATGTGCATGCATGTAGGGGGGGTTTTATTGTATTGATAGTTGTATAGTTGTTTTTTTTTCCACATGAGAAACTAATATCAAAATAGTTTGACATGAAAATATTAAAATTGCAAATTTTACATAATCTTTCACTGATGAACTTGTGATACCTACAGTCCTCAAATGTGCGTGGTGGACTACAACATTGTAACGGAAGGAATGGGTGTTACAGGTGTGAGCTACTATTTCAAAAGCTGCTGATTATGTGATAAGATCGCGATGTATTAATCGATTGTTTAGTTTACCTTTTAAAATACCAAGCAACACATTATAAATGATTTGATTTTCAGATGTTCTCTCATCTTAATAATGTGGGACATTTCCCACCTTTCACTCCCCTCCCCATATCCACGCCTATGGACCAGTCCAACCCTGCCCCCCCCCTTCCTGCGATTGGTACAGTCCGGGCTGTCGCAAGTCCACGAGTCTTGCGCTTGTTGCGTGGACTGTACCAACCGCTCGATTAGGGGAGGGGGGGTGTGGAGCTCGGACTGTGGGCATGTCCACGGATTTTGGCAAAGGTAAAAATGGCGCCCAGCTCGAAATCGGAGAAAGATGACAACAAACAAAAACAGCAGAGGAAACGCAAAGACCACATCGTGAAGCTTCTCACGCGTGGACAGGTAAACGAGGGCTGATGACGATGTGGAAATGAGCGCTGTTGACCTGTGCGGGCAGCATTGTAGGGACGTTAAGGCTGTGGGCTTTAGTTAGCGGTTTGTGTGTTTGTAGCACCTAATGCTAACCGCTGCCTTGTCTGTTCATCATTCTTATGAATACATCTCATATATTTTTGTATTTATTATGCATTTCCGTGACTATATCTGGATATCTTTCTTTCGATGTATGTGTGTATAGTCTTTCTCGTCAGCGTTTTCTGATGTGTAACTGTCCTCTCATCTCTCACTGTGTCTGTCTTTCTGCCTATCTTTATATATTTCTCTGCTGGTGTATCTATATGTGTAGCTTGTGTTTATTTCTATGTAACTCTCTCTCTCTCTATATGGCTGTCTCCAGCCTTTTCTCATGTTTTGTTTAGGAATGCACCGATTGCAATTTTCTTGGCCGATTCCGATTTTTCCCCCCCAGATAACAGAAAATTAGAGCTGCTGCGATGCTACGACATCGACCCAAAAAAATGGGTTTCAACTTTTTTAATGTAACGCGGTAGTTACTTTCCCTGTTTACTAGTTACTTTTATAATAGTGGCAGCTCTACAGCAAATACAAACAAAAATCTAATTTTCTTTAATATAATGCTTTATTTTCAGAACAAATTTTCTTTACAAATTTAAATAAATAAAATGTAACTCGTAAAATGTAACAACTCCGGTAACTCGGCGCCCGAAAAGTAACGCCTACTTGGCATCGTGTATTTTGGGCAGAGGTGATTTATCAGATTTCTGAAGCCTGTTTCCTCAACTATGGAAAACGGCTGATCATCTAGTGATCATCTAGTGATTGACTTGTGCATCTGTGTTTATGTTTGAAATCGGCAATACGTGTGAGTGATCGTCCGATCACCGATCAGGCCAAAAACCGGCCGATTCCGATCGCTGGCCGATCGATCGGTGCATCCCTTGTTTTGTTACCTTTCTTTTTCTCTCTGCATGTACAGTACTGTACAAAAGTTGGAAAAAAGTGTGGAAAAAATGCTGTGAACAAAGAACGCTTTCAGAAATATAAATAATGATTGTTTATTTTTATCAATTTACAAAATGCAAAGTGAGCGAACAAAAGAAAAATCTAAATCAAATCAGTATTTGGTGTTACTACCTTTTGCCTTCAAACCAGCATCAATTCTTCTAGGTACACTTGCACAAAGTCAGGGGTTTTGTAGGATTATAGTCATTATATTATTTTGTAGGATTATAGGATTATAGATCTGTGGTTAGTTCTCCAAGATGTTTGGAACAACCTACCAGCCGAGTTCCTTCAAAAACTGTGTGCAAGTGTACCTAGAAGAATTGATGCTGTTTTGAAGGCAAAGGGTGGTCACACCAAATATTGATTTGATTTAGATTTCTCTTTTGTTCATTCAGTTCATTTTCTTGATTGATGAACATAAATGATGAACACTTCCATTTTTGAAAGCTCTTATTTTTTTGTGCATCGATCTGCTTTTCTGCCTTTCTTTCTGTGTCTACATTTATATATAGCGCTCTCTTTCTGTGTCTTTCTCTTTCTGTTTATATATTTCTCCTTCTGTGCCTATCCGTACATCTCTTCCTTTCGTTCTCTCTTAGTACCCAGATTTGTACCTCTCTCATCTCCTCTGATGCTGGCGTCTGCCTTTTAGGATGCACTGTGTGTGTGTTCTTATGAATATATATGATCCAACACACATAATACCAGCTGTATCAGCGTCTTTCTTCATATACTCTCCATGTACTCTCCTTTACTTGAGCCTTTTCTGTTTTCATCCCCGCAGCTCTCTGGTCAACTGTCGCAGCGCCTGTTCCGCAAACTGCCGCCCCGAGTGTGTGTTCCGTTAAAGACTATCGTGAGCGAGGAGTTCCTTAGAGCCGGGTGAGCATGTGGAAGAGATTTTGCCGCATGTCGTCGACCTAAAACTTGCCCTCGAATACTCCTTAAATATCATGCTGCTGTTAATAATGGCTGCCCCAGTTAGGCGTTGTGATTTGTGGTGTTAATGAGACAATGACATTCGCAGTGTTGTCTCTTATTTCAGCCACATCTTCCTTGGATTCACGAAGTGTGGTCGCTACGTTCTGTCCTACACCAGCGACTGCGGCGAAGACGACGATTTCTCCTTCTACACGTACCACCTGTATTGGTGGGAGTTTAATCTGCACAGCCGCCTCAAACAGGTCGCTGCTACTGAAGTGTCCTGGGAATCTGTTGCAATGTCACATATTCTGTCCACACTTGTTCCTTACATTTGCTCTCTTTCTGTCTCTGTCAGGTGCACCATGTGCGTTTGTTTGCGGGTGAGGACATCTACAGTGACCTGTACCTTACCGTGTGCGAGTGGCACAATGATCACTCCAAGATTGTCATCTTTGGCTTCAAGTAAGAGCCTTTTGCTTCACACACTTACGCTAAAATGAAGGTTTTAACATTGTAGTTGTAGCAGTGAGAGGTTTCAAATGTCATGCCTTTGCCTTGGCACGCGCCTCTTGATTTCGGGGGAAAAGCCGGACTTGTGTAAGCTCTTTAACCAGCTGTTTATTCAGGGGATGTGTTAATGCTCGTCTTTGGCGTGAATGTGTTTGTGTGTTTTCAGTACACGCAGCAGTAGTTCAGCTTTGATGAATATGATGATGAGCGATGAGAACAACAGAGACATTTACATCACCATCGCCTCCATGCCCCCGGCACAGCCGTGCCAACAGTGCTGCCCGCTGCCCTCCACCTCCACAATACGTACAGGTACAAGCCGCACGCTCCAGTTAAAGTAGAGAGTGGCAGGTTGAATATTACTCCACTAACAGCGGTATATATGAGACAGTATAGTAGATTGTAGAGCGAATGACGTAACGGGCGACAAGAGCGATGGTTTTTGAGCGTCTTCGGCGATTTTACAGCTTTACTAGCTCTTGGTGTGAACGTAGCATAACTACTGTACCCACAAAGCTCGCTCACTCTCTCTCTGTGCAGGAGGCGAGTGTTTGGAGCATGGCTACGTGCTGAACGCTCGTTATCAGGTGGTCTACCCTTTCCCCACATTCCAGCCGGCTCTGCAGCTGAAGAAGGACCAGGTGATCCTGCTCAACACCAGCTACTCGCTAGTGGCCTGCGCCATCTCCCTCTGTCCCGGTGAGCACGTGTCGTACATACACCAGCGTTGTAACAAATAGGCACGGGAGGGTTTCGGAGTTTAAAAGTCCAGGCTGTTTCCATCGAGCTTTACACCTCCATAAACTGACCTTTGGAACTTTATGTTTTGAAAATTTGTTTTCTGCTTGTGGTGTGTGTAACCTCTCTCGTTTCCTCTCAGGAGGAGAACAGCAACACGTGGACGGACAGAACAATCAAATCTTGTACCGAAAGCGAGAATCCCTTCCTCCTTCCTCTCTTCATCCTCCCAGCCCCTCCTCTTCATCCTCCTCCTCCTCCTCCTCTCACGGCTCTCCCGACCGCAGGCCGCCTCGCTTCGCCCCGCTGTCCCCCGGCCGCTCCCAGGCCACGGTGCGAGCTCGAGAATTCGCCGCCGACATTTTCCGCCGGGCCCAACCTCTTCCCGCCGTCGCCGTCTCCTCCTCCTCCTCCGCCGCCGACACCGAGAATGAGCGGAGGAGAAGAGAGAATGAGGGAAGAGAGCGAGCCGAGACGAAAGACAGGAAGCCAGCCGCAGAATCGAGGGAAAGAACGGACGAGAGGAACGGGGAGAAGGCAGCTGGGGCGGAGCAAGAGGAAGCTGTAGCGTCATCGTCGTCCTCCTCGGGGACGGCGGCGGCGTCTCCTCATGTGGTTATGTCTCCGGCCTCTACGTCGTCCTTCTCCTCGCCGTCGCCGCGCACAACGTCGGAGCCGGGTTACGTCAACTACACGCGGCTCCGGTACCGACTGCAGCAGCCCGGAACGGCGGAGCAGGACGCAGGTGAGAAATGAAAAGTCTGGCTCTGTACTTGATTGTAGGGGTGTATGTGTGTGTGTGTGTGTGTGTGTGTGAGAGACTGCTCTTCAGCAGTTGTAGATTCTGTTCCTACCTCAGAAGCCACTTTCTTTTTGAGAGCGGTTAGTGAATAATGTGTGTGTGTTTCAGGAGAGGAGGAGGATAAAGTTCAGCTGCCGTTCACTGTCTCTGACCTGAAGGGAAGAAACCTACAGCTGGTGACGGGGCAGTACACCGGCCAGGTTGTTTGTTTGTGTGTGTGTGTGTGTGTGTGTGTGGAGTTTAAATAGTCTTGTTTTATGATATACTCCAAAAACCTCTCTCTCCGTCTTCATCACGTCTCTCTTCTTTCCTCAGTGTGTGTGTGTGGAGCAGCTGACGCTGGATTTTGAGTATCTGATTAACGAAGTGATCAGGAACGATGCCGAGTGGGCCGCGCAGTTCTGCTCCTTCAGCGACTATGACGTCGTCATCCTAGAGGTCAGTGTGTGTGTGTGTGTGTTTTAGTCAGGGATGGGTACTAAAACCTGGTGTTTAATAAGGGTGTAAATCAAGATTTTCACTGACATTTGGCCATTTGCAACTTTCTCCGTCGGCGTTGCCATAGCAACTGTTTGCATGGTGTGTTTTGCTTCCATGGTGACAGGTTTGCCCGGAGACAAATATAGTCGTAATAAACATCGGACTTCTGCTGCTGGCTTTCTCCAACTGTGAAGAGGAGCACAGCAGGTACGCACAAACTCGCATGCACTCTCACACACATACACGGAAACTGAAAATATGCTAACAGTTCTGACATGAATTTTCAGTGACCTGGAACTGATTGTTTTCGATTATTTTTGCTTATAAGTGAATAAATTGCTTTGTGTGTGTGTGTGTGTGTTGGCAGGCCTAAATCGTATCACTCCAGTCTGCAGGTCAGCTGGGATCTCAACACAGGAGCCTGCTGCACGGTGGGCGTCGGTGACCTCACCGAGGTTAAAGGTCAGACGAGGTAAACGCGCAAAATGACTTCACAGTCCACGGGTCGAGTCTTTTACTTTTTACGTCTGGCTTTCAATCCAGGAATCCAAAGCTGGGGGTTATGAGCCTGTGATTCAGAATTCTGTTATGCTTTTTAAAGTGCTCTGTCACTGTATTGCTTGGCGATTTGACATTAAATCCACATTGTGATTAACCAAACATTTTTACCACAATTACCATTAACAAACAATTATTTAGATTTTCTCCCTCATAGTTCACACACAAGATTTGTAGTGTGAAGATGCTCAGTTATTAAACCTGTGATATTTTATCTAATGTAAAATATGAGTGCATATAATATCACTGATTATAAAATCACGTGCAGATGTAGTGGCAGATGTTTTTAAGGCAGTTTTTGGCAGATTTCTTTCAAATAATTGAACTGAAAAGTAATTTTCATGGGAAATGTTACATTGATTAGAGATTCTGAATATCGCTTTCAATGAGTTGCCCAGACCTATGTCGGCGTGTTTCGTTTCTCCATCCCTTCACCTCTCTCTCTCTCTCTCAGTGGGAGTGTGTGGAGTTCTTACAGGAAGTCGTGTGTGAACACGGTCATGAGGTGGCTGGTTCCTGAGAGCAGCTCTCGCTACATCAACCGCATGACCAACGAAGCCCTGCACAAAGGTATATGAGCGTCAGTGTTACACACAGTGTACATTGTGACTTAAAACGGAACGGTTACATTTATGGCATGTCCAGAGCCACCTCCGGTTCCTCGTTACGGCAGCTTGAGGTTAACTTTGGGGCAGCCGGTAGTGTAACGGTTAGAGAGTTGGCCGCCGGTTCAAGTCCCAGACCGGTAAAGGCTTTTTGTGATTTGATATCAATGGAAGTGATAGTGTTAAATCAGCATATGATACTGTCTCATATCAATCGCCAGCGCCTGTATTGAACTGATTCGAAATCGTATCGTAGCGGACTTTGCGATATCGACAGACAATGTCCATTGAATTGCAGTATTGTATGTATCGTATCGTGATGCAACTTGTGATTTAAGATACTGTACGTTAGATCTGATTCATATTATACAACTTCTGTTTCCTGTTTGTCATAGGCACGTCCCTCCAAGTGCTTGCTGACAGCGACAGAGCCACGTGGATCGTCCTCTGATACCAACCAAGCTCTTAAAATTAATGAAATAAAACAACAAAAACGCCAGAACAGTTTTTATGATTTAGTAAGTCACAGGTCTTCAGTCATGGTTCCCGTCCATCCTTTTTGGTTGTCCGCGTTATGGCTTCATTCCCTCCACAAACCCATGGACCGTCTGCCAGACTAGACCGGAGTGGACCGATCTGGACCGAACCAACCACCTGCGTTGTCCAGAGAGCCACGTTTGTCGCTGCTACATGCCGGAAGCTGCACTAGATATCTCAGACCAAGCTGGAATGAACAAAGTGTCTCTAATGTCTTTTATACTCATTTTTACGTTTTCATTTTTCTTTTTTTAAGTGTGTTTGACTTCTTGATGTGCATGTTTAGTAGAGACCAACACCTTTTTCCCGTCAGTATCGATTGAGGACCTGAAGGTATCTTGGCCAATGCTCAGTGTTAGCTTTTGTTCCTCGTTTGCATTGTTTACCATTTTATTTTTTTGGACTGAACCTTAAGGGAGACGACATGCTGAGGTATTAATGTGACTAACAGTGAAGAAAAGCTAATGTAGATTCTCAGTATCATTTGTTCACACTAGCTTTTGTTCATTGTTAGCCATGGCGTCGTCGGAGGTGTGTGCGCAGTGGTTTCAGCTCTGACCCGGTTACTTACCTTTTAACCATTATCTTTAGCAGTCTAAATTTTTAGCCTCCCCTAAACTGTGGGTTTAGGACCAAAAGTACGTTTGATCCGCAACTTAACGTGTGGAGTTTAAAAGGTGGATTCTTAAAGGACAGTTTCATGTATTCAAATCTAAAGGTTAATCCTCACTTAATATGACTTGGAGTCCGCAAAAATAGTAGATATCTCAGATTTTACATTTATGGGGTGGTTGTTAAAAGGATGAATTCTTACTTTTGTCCACTGCGTTGCACACACATCCAGAAAAACAACAGCAGTTCATCCAGTACTTGATATTGTCAAAACTTGGTCCTATGTCTTTATTATTATTATTTTTTAAATAAGAATAAATGGTTCTAAAAGCGTTTTCTTTGTTTTTAATTGTGACGCTTGAATCCCACATTATGGGACAAAGTGAATTAACATTGTTAATTCTGACAAGTCACGGGATAC
Source organism: Distichodus sexfasciatus (assembly GCA_032718565.1). NCBI lineage: Eukaryota > Metazoa > Chordata > Actinopteri > Characiformes > Distichodontidae > Distichodus > Distichodus sexfasciatus. The sequence goes on from JAVGVS010000109.1 coordinate 1,294,695, forward strand.
ATCCTCAAATTTTTCACTTCAAATCCACAGAGGATTTACATCAAATCTTTATAAGAGAAACATAACATACCTATTCATCTGTAGTACGAACATTGGGCCTTATTCACCAACCGTTCTTGGGAAAATTTTGTTTTTGAAACCCACTTTCACCAAAAAATTTGACATTTCTTAAGATTTGATTCTAGGTAAGAAATAAGATTCATGAACACTAACGAGGAATGTTATACACGTCGCAAAAAATTAGATTTTCTTCAATTCTACAGTTGTACAGTTTTATACTAATTAACTTTATTGGGAAAAATGTTGGTGGATGAGGCCCGTTGAGCTGCTTTTTACCCTAATTAAAGACATGAAATTCCACACACACTCCATATAAGGCTATAACGGTGATCGGATATATTTTTGAATAAAGTTACCATCGACAGAACTGACCATTCGTGTTAACTTTTAAAGAACGTTAGTCACAAAATTTAATCTTTACAGATACACAATAAAACCTGACGCGGTAAGTTATACGGCAATCATCTATAATACCACTTATCAAGATGGGGCGTTTTTGCTAGAGAACAGCCATTACGTGTCATTCACTAAACGCAAAACTCTGATTGGCCACAGAACTTGAATCTCATCAACCAATCCCACAACTAAGCCACAAGAAAACTGCCGCTGATTGGCTCATTACAGCTGCCATTAGAAACAGGTTTGGAAAAAAAATGGCGCGTGGACACGAACGTTGAGAAAATTCTGGAACCTTTTAGGCGCGAAAAATACGGAAGTCGATAGAGGACACGCGACAACATTACAGCAGACGTCGTCAGAACGCCCGTCCAAGTACCGAACCACTGAGGTACTCATGAGCAAGGTACCGTCCCCAAGTACCTCACATTTCGTTGTTGTGCCGTGTGTTCGCAATGACAAAATAATCACTTAAATTTTCCTGGTCATTATTGAGAGATTACGTTAATCTCGTGATGTCGATAAAAACGTTGACTTGTTAACTTGCTTCTCAAAGCAGTTTAATATTTAGATTTTAATCGAAATAATAAAGTATATACCGGTGCCGGAGGATAACAACGTCGGTGTCCGTCATTTTAGACAACGCTCAGCAATTTTTACGTCGGGAAAATTTTAAAAGATAATCATTTTGTGAACAACTTTAATTATGTCGTGATATCGAATATGTATGGAAGCCCATTTCCGCCACTAAAAGAAACAAATCCGAACCAAAAAAACTCGAAATTACGAGATAAAAAGTCAATTATGAGATAAAAAGTCGTAATTATGAGATAAACAAACTCGAAATTATGAGATAAAATGTCATAATTATGAGATAAAAAAACGCAATTATGAGATAAAGAAGTCATAATTGAGATAAAAGTCATGACGAGATAAAGAAATTAAACGTGCAGAGATTCAAAAACTTCGAAATTATGAGATGAAAAAGTCATAATTATGAGATAAAGTTGAAATTATGAGATAAAAAGTCAAAATTATGAGATTAAAAACTCGGATTATGAGATAAAGTCATAATTATGAGATAAGAAGTCGAAATTACGAGATAAAAAGTCATAATTATGAGCTAAAATGTCAAAATTATGAGAAAAAAAGTCAAAATTCTGAGATAAAAAGTCAAAATTGAGATAAAAAGTGAAATTATGAAGATAAAAAACTCGAAATTATGAGAAAAAAACCTCGAAATGATGAGATTAAAAACTACGAAATTATGAGATAAAGAAATCGAGATACGAGATAAAGTCATAATTCACGGATAAAAATTCGAGAAATGAAGCTTCCATAAATATATTCTGTTTATCTCATTGAGAGAAAAGAAAAAGCGTGATCTCAAAGAAACTTTCTTTATCTTGGAGTTCTTGAAACTCTTGGTGTTTCTTCTCGAGATATTTTCTTTTTAGAAAAATGTTGGCAGTTGTCCTCTATCCACTGACGTAGAAAGACAATAACCTCTGTATTCCTTTCTTTGCATTTTAACCTGTGACAGTGTGTGTCTGAGTGTGTAAGTGAAACGAATGAAATGGTTTATGGATGAAACAGACCCAAGCAAATGAAAAAGGCATGATGGTGATCTGCAGAAATCTGTTAAATCTGTCTTTTTACTGCATAGCTCTGTTTGGTCACTAGCCACAAACGTTTTTTGACAAAGTAAAATATAAAAAGAAATTCAGCATAACGTCTTGATTTATTCATCCATGTAAATATTTCCAGACAAAAGTTATTCACTAAAGGCACAATCAGTACAGTCATTAAACTGAGAAATAAGCCATTTCTTCAATCTCTTCTGGCATTCACAGGGAGAAACTCCTGATAAATGAAACTCTTAGCATCATTACACTGCAAAATATCAAGTGTAAATAAAATCATTAACAAGCATTGCTGAGTAAACAATATATATATATATATATTTTTTATATTAAATGTAAAGCTTACTTTTAAAATAGTACTTGTAATATACATGTGCTATAACATGTACTATCATAACGTTAGCAACCACAGACCTAATCCCACTGGGAATTTAAAGGGTTTAAATGTTTGTAGCAAGCTGAAGATCAAAAATGTTACAAATTAGGAGGGCGTTTAAAGGCCTGATTTGTCTCTACGGTTCTGAATCATAATTCATTCACTTTCTAGAAAGCTCACGGCGTTCACTACTAAGGCAATACGCTGAGGAAAAATACACTGAAAATTATCACTATTAGCTGAGTTGTTAGGTTTAAAGTCTCCTTTAGAGTTTAAATTCAATGTTGGCAGCATTTTTTGGAGATTAAATAATGTGGCACATGATGATGATGATGATGATGATGAATGAAAGCAAAAGATGAAAAGTTTCTTCTTTCTTTGCCATTTTAGTGGCATTTTACTTTTTCTTTTCCTATATGTACATCATTCACTCACTCCTCATTCAAGTCTTTGTCAAACACCCTTTTTAAGCCCTGCACACACTTTTACTCGTTATATTTACAGTCACCGGACCATCACATAAATTGGGCTGCATGTGTGGTTAAGGCATATCGAGAAGAAGCTCTGACACCTTGAGATGTTGCACAATGGAAGAAGAAAAAGAAGACATGATTTTAGCGTGAAACAGCACTGCGGTCTGGTGAATAAGGCGGACTGTATGGCACAAAGATGATTTGGAGAGAGTGTGTGTATGTAACAAAAAGTGTGTGTGTGTGTGTGTGTTAGTTGTGTGCTTGATGAACAGGAATTTTCATTCTGGCAAAGCAGTTTGGTGGTTCCAGAGCTCTCTCCCAGAAGCTGAAAGATAAACTGGAACAGAGATCTGATCTTCCTTGGCCTCTCTTCATCCTCTCCTCCTCTTCCTCGTCCTACAACATATACAAATGAATAGGTTTTAAAATTATAATAATTACACAATTAACCGCTTACATTGTTATTAAAACATTTTAATAAAAATGTTTAATAATATTTTTTTTACATACACAAGTTATTAAAATGTACTTTAACTGTATTTTTTACATTTTTATAAACAACTGCAATATGGGTTTTAAGAATGGATGGATGGGGGTATTTTAAAATTATATTTATAAAAATTAAAAAAAAAAATAATGACAGCATTTTATAATATTTTATAATATAATAAGAAGTTCTCTGGATAGGGTTACAATGTCTTACATAAGTATCAGATTTAAATATACAGGATAGAATATTTAGAGTAACACTATTTCTTTAATAATTGTATAATAAAAAATTAATACATAAACAAGGTATTAGTACAAATTGTACCTTTCTCTGCATCTGATTTACTAAGATTTCGACCCAGGCTGGAAAACTGAGAAAAGAGAGAACAGTAAATAATTATATATATAATCATATTTTTTTTGTCCGTACTTATAAAAATAAATAGATTGTGTTCCATGGAGAAAGTTTAGCCATGCATATCAAATTTTAACAGTGTTTGTGTGTGTGTGTGTGTGTGTGTGTACCTCTCCCATGACAGCGATGGGTGTTTCTCCTTTGGCCTGGGCGACTTTGTGCTCCACCAGGTAGTACATGTACTCATCGTAGAGCAGTCGGATCAGGTGGAACGAGCCGACACTCGCCGCACTGCGCAGAGTCAGATCCCTAATCACCATAGAGCTGCAGAGAGAGAAAAATCTGAAAAATACTTACTGAAAAATCTGGTTAAACTAGATTGGGACTAGAATATGAAATTTTTGAATCATTGAGGAATTCCATAATATGAGCAAATAATCCAAGCTGCAGTCAAGTTCTGGAAGTTAAGTCAATTCTGGAACGCACTTTTCTTCATAAAGTCTTTTCATTTTGGACTGATGCTATGGGTTTGCTGAATCGATGTATCGTTTACACCTCTAGGTAGAGTAGTTTGTGCTGTGCGTTGGTACCGACCTGTAGAAGCTCCACTTGAGCAGGAAGAGTTTGGCGGCTTTGGGGAAGGCGGGGCTGGAGGTGTAGGGCTTTAGGACCTGGGAGACGACTCCGTCCAGCCAGACTGCCCACTGCTCCAGAGACTTCTGCTGCTGGAGGGTGAAGCAAGAATACTCGATCGCTACCGTCACATCCTCACACACACACACCCACGATGCCTGCTCCTGTACACACACACACACACACTGAGTCAACTTCATCCAGCTGAGGTGTGTGTGTGTGTACCTGGACGTTGTTGAGGTCAATGTTTAGGGGTGTGTACCTGTGTGTGTGGGTCTGAAGTCCACCAAGTTGAGGGCGATGTATATATTGTGATTAACGAGCGTTGCTGGTCTGACTTCGGTCATGGGTTGTGTAAGTGTGTGTGTGTGTAGCTGGGCGTTGAGTAGAAGTCCAACTTTCGGTCAGGGTTGTGTAGGTGTGTGTGTGTGTGTGTGTGTATGGGCGTTAGTGAAGTGCGACCCGGTTGAGGTTGTGTGTGTGTGTATATGTGTGTGTGTGTGTGTGTGTGGCTGGGCGTTAGGTAAGTCGACTCGGTCGAGGTTGTGTCAGGTGTGTGTATGTGTGTGTGTAGCTGGGCGTTAGTGAAATCGACCCAGTCGAGGTTGTGTAGGTGTGTGTGTGTGTGTGTGTAGCTGGGCGTTAGTGAAATCGACCCAATCGAGGAACCGTGTGGAATGTGTGTGTGTGTGTAGCTGGGCGTTGGTGAAGTCGACCCAGTCGAGGGTTGTGTAGGTAGGTGTGTGTGTGTGTGTGTGTGTAGCTGGACATTAGTGAAGTCGACCCGGTTGAGGGTTGTGTAGGTGTGTGTGTGTGTGTGTGTGTGTGGCTGGACATTGAGTGAAGTCGACCCAGTTGAGGGTTGTGTAGGTGTGTGTGTGTGTGTAGCTGGACGTTAGTGAAGTCGACTCGGTCATGGGTTGTGTGGGTGTGTGTGTGTGTGTGTGTGTGGACATTAGTGGGGTCGACCCAGATTTGAGGGTTGTGTGGGTGTGTGTGTGTGTGTGGCTGGACATTAGTGAAGTGTTGACCCAGTTGAGGGGTTGTGTGGGTGTGTGTGTGTGTGTGTAGCTGGGCGTTATTGAAATCGACTTCGGTCATAGGTTGTGTAGGTGTGTGTGTGTGTGTGTGTGTGTGTAGCTGGGCGTTGGTGAAACCGACCCAGTGAGGGTGTGTAGGTGTGTGTGTGTGTGTGTGTGTGTATGGCTTCTGGGCGTTAGTGGTCGACCCAGTTGAGGGTTGTGTAGGTGTGTGTATGTGTGTAGCTGGACGTTGGTGAAGTCGACCCGGTCGAGGGTTGTGTGTGTGTGTGCTGGAGCGTTGGTGAAATCGACCGGTTGAGGTGGCGTGTGTGTGTGTGTTTTACCTGGGCGTTGGTAAGTCGACCAGTTGAGGGGTGTGTGTGTGTGTATATGTGTGTGTGTTTACCTGGACGTTGGTGAAGTCGACCCGGTTGAGGTCATTAAGCATCTGTGTGATCTGGGTGGAGTTCTGTAGCACTGCTCTGGCCGCCTGCGCAAGGTGATTCAGGGACGTGTACCTGCGCAGGGGTCTCTTTTCGCCTCCAGCGCCTGGCTCACACACACACACACACATTATAAAGTGTCAAGCTTTGGGTCACGTTCACAAAGTGAACAGCTCTACATGACAGCCTGTGTGTACGTGTGTACGTGTGTCACCACAGCCTTGCTTGGCGGACCATCTCCTCGGCCCATGTTCATCATTAAGCTGGTCAGCCAGTTCTCCTAAGCTCTTGGCACAGTTACGGATGGCTTGAGTTAAGGCACCTGCAGTAAAACACACACGCGGTTAAATCTCTGCAGTTGTGCAGTGTGTTTAGCGTAGCCTGGATGGTGTAACTCACTGAGATGGGTCTGAGCATCGGGGGATGAGATCTCCACAGGGGTCTGGTACAGCGAGTTGTCACAGTTGCGGCTCCACTGCAGGACAGGCTCGTATTTACACAGCAGCACCAGACACGCTTTGGGCAGGCGGCTTCTCGATTCCATGACTTCCACCCAAAAAATACGACACGAACATTAGTGGGGGGGTGTTGAAATTAGTCGATGCAGACGTGGCAGAGCATAATCTACTATATCGAGGGGTTTTCAATAATCACTTTTTAAAAATGATTTCATTTGATTTATTTTAAAAATTCCAGAAGATTTGGGCTTCTTTATGAATTCAGCCAATCCCCGTGGATTCATTACTACCGTGCAATTCTGACCAACTTTTCCGCAATTTTTGACCAATCATTGTCGTTTCCCGCAAAACGTTGAGCTGTACGTCAGCAAACTCACTTCCTTGTTACAAATGAGAAGCCAAGGAAATGTGTGTGATAAAAACACCTCACATTTACTTTCAACAATAACTAAATGGTTCATGGTTAATAAAAATAAGAGGTTTTGTACAATTCGCTTTAATTTATTGTTAAAGAATCTCGTGGGGGACAAAATTGGAAATTTTCACAACTTAACACTGCAATAAAACGCCACAATTTTTAAGAACACCTTCTGCACAATCAGGCCGCAATTTTAGGACACAACAATCTCAAAAACAGCCCGTGAAATCCTGGAGGGACCGACTAGTTGATAGTTAACGCTCCTTTGCGACTATGAGTTGGAGCTATCCAAATGTGAGGCAGAAACTCACAGATCCAGCGCGTCCATCTCACTGGTGTGGCCCTGCTTTGAACCTCCAGAAGCTCTTCCACAGAGTCTCAACCAGAGAAAACTGCAGGTTCACCATCACGTCCACTATAGCCTACACACACACACACACATTACTCACATAATAAACACACATCTGGGGCTGCAACAAATGATTATTTTTATGTCCGAGTAATCTATCGATTATTTTATCGATTAATCGAAATGTCGGATAAAATAATGTAATTAAAAATATTATCGTTTGTTATTAAAACTATTGTAATTAATAATTAGAAGTTAGTCAAATCGCTTTATGTTGTTGTATTCAATTAAAAATGAAGAAACATGAAGTTCAAGGGTCATTTTGAATCAATTTGGCCAATAAAATGAGTTGCTTCTGGCCTTTCTGGAAGAACTGCATTTCCCACAATCCCCTTTGCGCGCTTCCGCAGACGCGTCCTGAAAGGGGTTCAGCAGTTCGAACGAACTATGCAAAAAAAATCGAAGGAAAATCTCAATAAATGGTTTGTATTGTGAGTGGAACTGGCGCTGGTTGATGTGTAGTTGTTATCGAAAGCTAAATTATGCGTTTTGTCCGTAATAAAGGGGACGTTTTGATGAAACGGAGCGTTTTAGCGAATAATGACGCTTACAAACAGCGTGCGTGTTTACATCGCAAAAAATGCCATTTATGCCTTTTTATGCATTACTTCTGTTTTTGTGCACAGAATATCTCACAAATACGTTCACATACAGAGGGATCTATTCTCGCCTTGATCGCCACTGAAAATATTAATGCGTCATTAATAAGCGTCGTGTGAAACCTAAGCGTACGCTATAGCATTTAAATGACTTAAGCAACCGATTCTAGAAAAATTGCCTCAAACCATTTTTGTAATGTTCAGATTATTCAGTTATTAGAATGTCGTTTTCAGCTCTACCACAACCTCATGAATTTATATCGTATCGTAGCAGACTTTGTGATACCGGCAGACGTCGAATCGACAACATACCCCTTAAACACACATACACATATACATAGAGCTGGGCGATATGGCCTAAAAATAAAATCTCCGATTTTTTCACAATAAATCCATTTTCGATTTTAATCGATTTTCACTCTCCTACTCAAAATCAAACCTGAGTGTAAACCGTAGTTCAAAACTACATGTCAGTTGGGGCAGAATATCTGACACCTCCTCCTCCAGCTCTCTACCCGATTCTTTGGCGTGTTTCATTATACAGTTGACAGCAAGTCAAATTCAGAAAATATTTGCGGCGGAAGCCGCGTGCCGGGTCAAAAACTTTTGGCATGTTAATGAATCGGCTTTTTCCACAGTATGTGGACACCATGTCTTTTTGCAATATACATAGGAGCCCTATTAAATCGTTTGTTTTCTAAATTCTGTTTGATTTTTTTGCAATTCCGTTTTTTCCGTGTTATTCTTCTGAATTCCGTGTTTTATATTATAATCATATTTACTCACCTAAAAGTGTCCTAATTATGGGTGGAGGGGGTCACACACTCATTTAACTCGCTTCGATTCTTAAATTTGTGTTCTCGAGTGTGTCACATTTGTAGCCGACTGTGAAATTCATATGGTGCTACAATAAGCCATTTCTGTCGTTTTAGTAGCTGATGTGGGGCATACTTTCCCCTGGATTTGCTATGTTGTTTGTGAGATCTCTTCTATGGGGTTTTTTGGTCTTGCTCGCTAATTTACCCGTGTAGAGCGATGCGTCTATTAGTTCGCTTTAGGCGCCAGTGTAAAATAAGTAATACAAAATCAATTTTCATAAAACACATTGTCCTGACCTGTAAATTTAGATGTCGATACAAAATGTTATAAGCCCACCTCTACATATACACACATGTTTTTGTACCTCGCAGTGTTCCCGGTAGAGCTGTTGGAAGGCTCGGATGTGTTCCGGAAAAATCCCATCTGGAAGAGATTTTCCTTGAAGGTCAATCTCCGGCAAATCGGGCAGAGAACGAGACGCATCTGAGAAAGAGAAAAGGAAAAAAAGGATTGACTGTTATTCATTGGTATTATTTGCGTTTTGGGAAAAACTAAGAGTGTCTGTGTGTTTTGTTTGTTTTTTACCCACTTGTGCAATGCACATTGGACTTAAGGAGCTGATGTCTGAAATCCCCCTGCCCCACCCCTACGCCCATCCCAGTAGACATTCCCTCCACCTTCTGCACCGGCTTGATCCTGCAGAGGAATAGAAAGTAACCTAAGTTCACTTTAAGAAATCTCTGGAACATCTTCATCAGCCACAATTCTTCTCTCATGTCACTTGTTAACTGTCTGCACACACACACACACCTGTGCTTCCAGGCTGCTGTCTCTGGCCAGGTACTGCGGTCTCCATCAGTCTGTGCAGCGGGGAGCTGGCCTTGATTCGAAGGCCATAGTAGTGGTACTTTGAGTTCCCCCTGAAACACACACACACTTTTTGAAGACAGTTTAACAGCCGTAACACCGCTTTTAACATATTTAATAACAATAACACCCTATTGTTATTGTGCCGATTTTTTTTATGCCTTAAAACGTGTTGTGGAGAAAAAACAGTAAGACCTACAACTTTGAAATTGGCAGGTGGGGTCAGGTGCCCCACCCTACTCAGGCAAAAAAATTATGAATAACCTGTTGCAATTTTCCAAAAAACAAACATTTTTGCCGAATAAATGTTGAACCGTAGCTCTGATTCTCAAAATCTTATATCATCTTATTGTTTTGGTTTAAAACCCGAATTTTTAGACTCACCATCTATTTCTGCAGTATTTGATTTTCGATAATTTGCATAAAATGAAATCCCATCTTTTTGAAGTCGTCCCTGGATTTTTGTCCAATCTGCATGCAGCTGGTATCATTTGAATCCCAAGACACTCTTCTTGAATTATTATCGAGCACATTTTTAATTTAGTTCTTCATTTTTATGTAATATGCAAATAAATGGGCTCGGCTTGGCGTCAGGACTGCAAACCCTTACACCGGAGTGTCACAGAAGTCGGCTCTGGGTGGGCAACAGCTTTGAAATTTGGCAGGTAGGTCATGACTCTACCAACCACTGAGAAAAAATTTGCGCCACTTTGCCCATATTTCCAACAGTTTGCCAAACCTAACATTACTACTCAGGCAAACAAAAATAGTGCACCACTCTACCCGCAGCGGTGGCTCTAATAAGCTATTCTGCGTTTTCGTAATAACTTTTGAATCGTAGCTCCGATTCTTAAAAGTCATATATTATCTTATTTCTTAGGTCAAGACGAATCTTAATAAACCCTCGTATCTATTTCTCCCATATTGGATTTTTCTTCAATCGACATAACTAGTCAACTAGACCCTGGATTTTTATCCAATCTGCATGTAACTGGTATTATTTGGATCTAAGACATTCTTCTTTAATTATTACTCGAGTATATTTTTAATTTAGGTTTTCATTTGGCTGTATTTTAAATAAATGCTCCGACATTATAAATAATGCAATGCCACACACTGAATATCATAGAAATCTAGCTCTGAGTGAGCTACGCTAATTTTCATATCCTGAAATGTAATATTTAAATCTCAACATATTCTTCTTATTAGTTATTGAGCACATTTTTCATTTACCTATTCATATGGCTATATTATGCAAATCAATACTGAAACAAATTCAGCAAGACATATGTTTGAATAAGAAACTTACTATAATTTACAGTTTTTAGACACTCTCTTCTAGTAATTATTAAGCACATTTTCAGGTATTTCTCGATATCCCACTTGCTGGCACCATAATTAGCTATTTAAGGATTAGCGAATACGTTTTTGAACCGTAAATCGCAGAAAAAGATGAAAGATATCAAATCTCAGAATATATGTACTTCAATTAAGTAAGAAACAGATAAAGCTGCAAACTGCATGGCCCCCGTAATCACTGCTTGCAGTTACATTATTATGTGAAATCAGTAAAAATCCAGCATTGGTGGGGCACTAATATGTGACCTCCAAAATAAATACATTGATTTTACTTTAAGAAAACGTTTATTAGACGTTACCTCGCTCATGAGTACCTCAGTGGTACCTTTACCGGTCCGGGACTTCGATCGCGGGGCCAACTCCCTAACCGTTACACTTCCACTGCCCCACCTGCCCCCTGTGTGTGTGTGTGTGTGTTCATGCGCGTACCTGGTCCCCAAGCGCCTGGTGCGTAAGCCCATGAAGACGGAGCGGATGAGTTTGCCGAAGGAGGCGGCGTTAACCGGCTCCAGTTTGCCCTCCTGGCAGTGCATCAGGTAGTGGCAGTAAAGGGTACACCGAGGGAGACTCACGCCCTCCGCCGTCTCGTAGTTATCACACAACCACTGCACCTGATAACGAGCGAAATTCAGCACGTAAAGCACCATCGCGGTTGAATCGGCGTTACGCCGTATCGGGATGAAACTAGCCCTCTGCGTTCCTACTCACAGTGGCCGGCGAGGCGCGAGTGTTGTGCGAGAGGTTCTGGCTTCCTCCTCCTCCTCCTCCTCCTCCCCCCAGGATGTATCCGCCCTGCACCACGTAACTCCCCGCCACTCCACCGCTGCTGGCCCCGCCCCCGGAGGACGAAGAGGAGGCGGAGCCCGCCACCGCAGCGGTGCCGCCTCCCGAAAACATGGCCGCCGCCCCGGCCCCCGAACCCGTCGTCACGGAGACCGGCTGCGAGGTGACAGGGGTGGTGACCTGCGAGCCGGATGTGGGCGGAGCGTCGTAGTATGTGCCGGAGGGCGTGGCCTGAGTGTAGAGGGAGGAGTCGGCGTACGGATACGTGCTCGAACGACTGAGAGGGAGAATGAAGGGAAGAAAGAGAGCGTGAGCAGGAGAACACCGGGTTTAAGTGACCTGCATCTGACTGTCATGTGAACGCATCGGACCTCCGAAACGTCACGCGTGCGCACATTGATACGTTTTTACCACGGGTCAACTGCGTCACCAACAACGAAAAACGTCATATCTGTGGGACGACTCGTGGCATTAAAAATGGCACTTTGCTCTGGAGGACGACAAACAGTGAAGCAGCTGGACATGAGCAGGTCGAAAAGGAGAAAAAAAGTCAGCTTTTTCTGTTATCGCAGCGCTCCTCCATTTTTACCTTCCCGTGCTGCCGGTGCAGGCTGATGATGTCAGCGCATGCGTATAAGCGAAAAGCCGCATGAATTCCGATCTGAGCGTTCACGTTCAGGTCGCGTGGCCGCGAATCGGATACGTATCGGATTTAGTACCACATATGAAAGTGACACAAATCCGATGTGAGAAGATCAGATTTGCGTGTCCACACAGCCCTGAAAAGATCAGATGGGTGTCACTTTGGCCTCGTTTACACTGCAGGTCTTGATGCTCAATTCTGATTTGTTGCCTATATCCGATTTTTTTTTGACCTTCTGTTTACACGTTTTTTTTAAATTGTGACCCATATCCGATTCGCTTGTTACACGACGTCATTAAACTGCGATGAAGTACTAAATTGTCGCAGTGTTAATGATGTACAGAACGCAATGCCTAGGAAAATCCGATCTGCCTGTTTACATGACAGCTGCATTGGCACATATCTGATTTATTTCCACATATGAACGAGGCCTGAAACCGATCTCAAAATATCCGAATGCATGCAGGTTTTTTTTCCTGTTTACACTGTCATGGAACAGATCCGATCTGCGTCACATATGAGCAAAAAATCGGAATTGGCTCACATTTAACTGACAGTGTAAACGAGGCCATTGAGGCAAAAAATCTGATTGGAGTCACTTCAGCATGGCAGTGTGAACGTAGCCTGAGGGCATCTATCGGACGACTGAGTGTAAGGTGCGGACGTGTATCTCACATGCTTGTGCTGTTGTAGTTGCCGTCTTCTTCCACATACTGAACCTGACTGGTGTACACATGCTGGCCGACCTGAGCAATCTACATACACACACACACACACACACACACACAGGTCTATAAAGGTCTGTATAAACACACTGATGTTTTCACAAATGCATATATTGAGTTTTCAGACAGAAACGTCTGTGTTAACTAGAAAGGCAGTTGCTGTGTGACTGCTGTGTGCAAAAAACACAGAAATGGATAGAAAGTGAAAATTGTAGTAACCGAACATTTTAAGCCATGACCAGTGTCTATAACGAAAAGTGCATGGGCTTAAAGGTGCAAAAAGTGGAAAGAAAAACAAAGCTGAAGAAACTGGAGATGCGTTTTCTGCAAGAAATGGCCGAGTAGAAGGACTTCGACTAAAAGCAAGAATCAGACTGACGTGTGTTCATTGTTTGGTGTGCTGGGGCATAAGAACCGTGTTGACTGTCGAGTGAAATCAGATGACAGGAAGCTTTCGAGTCCCAAATCCCATGTATTTTTAACGGGAGAAAACAAAAGCGTTCGTACGGGGGGAAAATCAGCGACAGGAAGGGACAGCGACAGCGAAAAGGATGAAAAAGAGTGAATCCGGCTCGTGACTGATAAAGATACGCAAAGAGTATCTCGAATCACGCCGAATTTTGTGACGCTGTGAGGAACGGTTGGCCATACAGCAAGGAGATGAAATTTGATGAGCGGCGGAAAAAACTCGCAAACGAGCGCAGCTATCAAAAATGTGTATATAAGCACCTTCTTCAGTACTGATACTACACTGATAGCGTGTGTGGCTTTGTGTTGTGTGTGTGTTTGTTTGCTTACCTCTGGAGTAACTTGCAGGCTACTGACGGCCAGCTGGCCGCTCTGGCTTTTAGCTGTGGTCTGCACTACTGACCTCTGTTGGTGGAGAACGGTACGGCGGCGTTAGGAACAGCACGCGTATGTACACGGTCAACAGCAAGTATGTTTCTACCTCAAGCTGTGTGTGTGTGTGTTTTACCTGCGCAGTCTGCACCTGCTGCACCACGTGCGTAGGCACTCCTGTCTGACCTGCGGGAGGCGGACTGGAGTCAGACACGGAATCATTAGAGTGCAGAGATCCTTCTGTAGAGAGAGAAAGAGAGGCAGGAAGTGGCAAGTTCATCCTCACGTCCCGAGACATTCAACTAAAACCTAAAGAGGTGCAGTTACAGGAAACTTCCTCAAGCAAAGCTCTTGTAAAGCACAAAGCATTTGTATCAGCTAAGGGTTCGACCGATTATCGGGGGCCGATATTAGCCATTTTGCCAGTTATTTAATTTTGACCATCACCCACATTTATTCATTACAAGGTGCGCTACTGCTCTCTTCTCTCTGTGCCGTTTGCTCTCGACTCGCTGCTTCATTTAAATGTCCCGCCCACAAAAGTCTCTGATTGGCTACATGTCACACGAGCAGTAGCCAATCAGCGCTGAAGCCTTGTTGTCACTCACACCACACGAGTGCGGCGTGAAGTTTTAGCTGAGCTTGGTGTTTGTAAAATTTGTATATCACTTCCAAAATATCGGTAATCTAGCCCGTAAACTTAATAATCGCTATCAGTATCGGCCCTGAAAAAACCAATATCGCTCGACCTCTAGTATCAACGTCTGTTTGTAGTCAACAAATGACTGTCGAAAAATAATAAAGCATGACTCAACAATTTCACGTGCAAGCAAAGGGCACTTTAGTACTTACTAGTGTTGCGCGGGTCGGCTTTTTTTAACACCCGCCCCAAACCGCCCCGTCAGGAGATCCAAACCGCCCCGCCCAACCCGCAAAAATACGCGGGGATAACGACCCAAAAGCCGACCCGACCCGAAAAAAAACAAAAAAACACCGGTGAGCCTGTATTGCCACGGAACCTACCAATGAAGTGTCATTTGTGACACTGTAACCCATAGACGACATAGACGCCATAACTGTGTACCAAACAACAACAAAGAAACCGAAAGATCGATTTTTACGTCGTTATTTATTGAAGGGTTGCGGAAAATTGCACGAAAGACATCTCTCTCGCACACACACACAAACACACACGAGCGCACATGTACACAAAACACGCTAGTTGTCAAAACTGTAACATGTAACATCACATCCGAGAATATCAGATTTGAATGAACTTAGTAGAACTTAGGTCTTCTTTTAACTTAATTTTGTCTAAAATGAAGTAGAGCAGAGCAACTTGACCGTGATATTTCGCCAAACTAGTAGCTTATCCTACAAACTGAAAACCCCAAAATTGAAAAATATACGCCGACTGCATTTATGACAGCTGTTTGGAAGCACTGTGGAGAAAGAGGATGGAATCCACCGTGCCGGGGTTTAGCCTATTTCGACGCGCTTCCAGCACGCGACCCGCTGAACTGAACACGCGCCCGCTCGATGCCAGCATCGAGAGGAGAGGTCATTCGAACCCCGTTTACAACACGTTTTGATCGATGATGAAACGCGTTTTGTAACTTTCTGACCCGCCCGCACCCACGATATTTAAAAAACGTCTGCCCTAAAACCACCCGCACCCACGCGCATCACTAATATTATTATTAGTTAAATTGTTATTATTATTAAAATACTAAACTTAATTATTATTACATTATTAATTTAGTAGTATTTTTTTCCTGTGTAAAAATAAAGTTTGCCTTATTTTTAAAGGCCTTTTGGCAATTAATTTGAGAGCGAAAAATAAAGTTGCACTCATGTGGCGTCTGATATCCTGTGAACACACACTGACGACCGTAAAGACGAGGAGAGAAGTTCAAACAAGGCTACTGTTACGCGTCCGTTAAAATCTAATAACAGCTCTAGGTCAGGATCTGGACCGCAGTTTGCCTGATGGTGACTTAAAGTCTAGATTAAACGACTTACATATAAAACATACAAGTTGCTAACACAAATACATAGGATAGCAAGTGTGTGTGTGTGGGCAGGAAGCCGAAAAAGGGAAGCGAGAGACTGATAAAAGACATCAGCAAGTGCGTGGAAAGGCATCACCACACAGGAAAGCACATGACTCGAGAAAAGCAAAAACCCAGCTCTCGCTCGCTCTCTCTCTCTCTCTCTCTCCCCCTCTCCCAAAACCTCAGCTCTACTCACGATAGGCCGCCTCCAGGGTGTACATGCAGCTACTGTAAAACATAACTACAGCAAACAAAAACGGAGGGACGAGAAAGACGGAGAGAAAGAGAGAGAGAGACGCTCTCCTCCTCTTATACGGCCGGCGGGAGGAGGCTAGCCTTGAGCAGCTAATCTCAGCATGCGGGAAAGCGCTCTCATGTTCGAGTAAACAGCGAGCTCGGATGGATGGATGGATGGATGGATGGAGGGATGGAGGGAGGGAGAGATGGAGAGATAGATAGACAGAAAATGAGATTGAGGAAATTGAGGGGGAGAGGGAGTGAGATGCACCATCTGCTTGCACAGGTGGGGTCGAAGGGGTCACCACTAACATCCACCGCCTCGTATTCAGCAAGTTTACGACTGGATCGTAGTATCTGAGCAAAAGTGGGGCTCGGCAATTGATCGGAAAATAATCGAAACCCACATTTAATCGACGTAATCTTTCCCACGATGATTGTTTTGATTATTATTAAAATTCTTTGAAAAATATACAGTATATACCTGTAATATTCTTCTCAGTGTGTGTTCCCGTACTCTCAAAACTGCCAGATGGGGGCAGGTGGTAGCGTAACGGTTAGGGAGTTCACACCGTGATCGGAAGGTCCAAATAATTTTTTCTTTTTTTAAATTGCGTTTACATGGCATTCGGTTAAAAAAAAAAACAGCATTGTTGTTGATCCGCAGCTGTTATTGTTGTCATGGTTACCACTGTCACTTGTGGTATGTACGGATTGAACTAAATACATCATTTTAAGAAAACTGCCTTTTACTTGTTTACATAGATCCACAGAATCATGCGTCTTGAAAAATCTTCATTTTGGAGGGCGTTTTGATACTCCCAAACGTATCAAAACATACGCGTTTATAAAAATATCTACATTCGGGTAAACAGGCCCTTAAATGAGATAACAGCAGCAGCTAGTGGCGTAAAGGTAGGGCGTTCGCCCCGTGGTCAGAAGGTCACAGGTTTGAATCCAGGACCTGTACCACTGAGGTACTCATGAGCAAGTTATAATCCCGCTGCCCTTGTTAGCCGCCCACTGCTCCTTCACGGATGGGTCAAATCCAGAGGCCACATTTCGTTGTGGTGCACTGTATGCTGTGTTCGCACTGACAAATAATCACTTTCACTTGTTACAACAAGATAATATGTTCACAATAATTTAAAAATGACCTTGGCTCTAGGAGCTTGATTAAGGATGTCACACTGATATGCGATCTTGTACGTGGTGTTATTCCAATTGTTCTGTGACTGCTTTCCCCAGATAAGTGACGTTAGGTGAGTGAGTGAGTGAGTATTTGTGAACACACCACAGCACAGCACACAGTGCACCACAACCAAATCTGGGCTCTGCATTTGACCCATCCATGAAGGAGCAGTGGGCAGCTGACATGGGCAGCTTGGGTACGGCACCTTGCTCATGAGTACCTTTACAGGTCCAGGATTCGAACCGGCGACCTTCCGATCTCGGGGCGGACACCCTAAGCATTACACCACCAACTGCCCCAGTGTGTGTTCGTGTACTGTCCCCTGAAAACATAATACCACGTGTTGTCTCGTCTTGTGACTCTTCGTTAATGGTAATTGAGGTAAAACGTTCAATTAATCGTGATACTGATTTGAGGTCATATCACCCAGCCCTACTTACAGTCAGTCGTACAGTAAACGGAAATCCCCGTCAGAAACGCAGTGAGAATATCGGCCGTTTTGGGTTAGGTGGAGGTTGTGACATTGTTATGTGGGTTGGAATACTGGATTGTTCGTGGAATGTAGGGTTATATTTTTAGAAGGTCGCCTCCTGATGTTTCGGCGTCGAGTGAGAATGTTAGAATGGCTTGTCCGTCTGCGTTAATGTGGATTCTGACAGCTGTCTGCCCCCCAGCCTGGAGATTCGGGTCAGTGGGCAACAACACACACAGTTACATAAGAGAACAAACCAGCCATATGTTCACACAGATAGAGACAGTAACGGTGAAATGGCTGTGTGTGTAGAAAACTAAAACTGGAGTAGTATTTTCTCAACAGCATTCCTTTATGAGTGGAAAACAAATTGTGTGTGTGTGTGATTTGGGGAGGGGGTGTAATGTGAGATGTGGAACACATGCTAGGGCTTTCTGCTAATAGAAGGACCAGAAATAAACATGCAACAGCACACCAGCAGTGTTGGGGCAGCTACTTTTAAAAGACAGCTTCTCGAGCTACAGGCTACTTATGATGTACTGTAGCTAACTACATCCAAGCTGTTTTATCCAGTAATGCTTCACTTTACTGCTGTAATATGAGCAAAATGAAAATCTACATTTCTTAACGATGTAATGTCAGATCACAGCAAGGTTTCGATGACGTTTTAGAGGTGGACTGTTTTGATTTTCAGCTTGCGTAAGTAAGTTGCACTCGAATCTGCCCAATTTTGATAAATATGGTCACGGACTCTTGCTTTCATCTTCGGTAAGGTGAACTCCATCCTGCCAAGAGAGCGCTGTGATGCAATGAGGGTGTGCCGAGTGGGCACGGAAGCCTATGAGATCCCACTTTGACAATTCAACAGCAATCAGAAGCTAACTAACTGAAAAAATGTGTTTAGCGTTTGGGGGCGGCACGAAGGTGCGGTGGTTAGTGCTGTCGTCTCACAGCAAGAGAATCTGGGCTCGATCTCTGGGTCGGCCTGGGGGTCTTTCTGTGGGGAGTTTGTGTGGGTTTTCATTTTTCGAGGGAATTTGGCAACGTGTGTGTGTGTGTATGAGATATTCCTCACCTGTAACAGTCACCACAATGTACTGTGGTGTGCTCTGGCCGTTGCTGGACTGGGAGCCGGGGCTCTGGATCTCGTACTGCGCTGCGGCCGCAGCCGTTACGTGAGGGGGCGTGGCCAACGTCTTCTTCTGATTAACCGGGGGAGTGGCCTGTGTGTTTCTAGAGGAGGGGCCTGTCTGTGAGGAGGCGGAGCTAGAGGAGCTCTGGATGTCCGATAAGAACTGGGGCGTGGCAGTGGGAGGGGCTTTTTGCTGAGAGCTTTTCGGCGTAGCTTGTGTCTGGGAAGGCTGAAGTTCCTCTGCGTAACCCGGAGTCGCCATGGTCATCAACGAACTGAAAAACAACGTTTAATATCTGTAACTATAATGGGAATGAAAAACAAAGGCAAAGACATAAAAATGAGTGCTAATACTGAGTACAATCAAAAACGTTTTTACATGTCTGAGTTCAAGAACCATCTGTAACAACTCCAAATACAAACTGGCAGCATTTAAACCAACAAAACGGCACGTAAGCTGTTGAGTTTGAACATTACGTTTCCATTACAAACAAATCATAATTAAAAACAATGCACAATAACTTAAAAAAATCACAATATCTGTTTTATCAGTTCCCTAAACCTAACCCTAGAGATTAAACCTGTTATGTGATATGACTGGTATAATATGTTCCTAAGCAACAATATTCAACATTAACACACTTCCGTACATGATATTATTCACTCATTACACCATTTATGAGTGTAGAGCACAACAGAGTTGAGTATCACACAGGTCTAGGGTTCACCACAGCAACACACACTGTTCCAGAATTACACCGTGCAAAAACGCCTCTGTGCAAACAGCGGCACATGCATTCAGAATGGTTTTCAGTGAGTGTGTGTGTGTGTGTGTGTGTATGAGACAGAGTTAAGAGATTTAGAAGCTGCACAGACATTACAAACGGAAGTTTGGCTTTTGTGTCGCTGTAATACATGGGAAGTTACTTCCTGTCCACAGAAGGACTTTCAACAAAGCCTGAGTGTGTCTGTGTGTGTGTGATTTTTTAAATATGATCTATGGAATGTGATATTTTAGGAAACAAAACTGTCAAAATTGTGGCTTATTCATTTTTTCCGTTCCTTCTGGAAGTCATAAGGAAAACAAGGAAACACACGACATACGCAAATTCAAAAACATGTTCTCTCTCTTTCTCTCACTATGCAGAAGGGAGGGGAGGATTTGTGGCCTGAATCTTGTAGAACTGGTTCTACAATGTGCCCCTTTTGGCCTAAATGAGGTCTTTAACTTGCCCCGTCTTGCGATGGAATTCTTACGACTAAATATGTCTGTGTAAGTTCTCAATCGTTCCAGGACACGGTAGTCTTGATAGCTTAAAATTCAGGCAGCTGGACTTTGTTTAGGTACTTGAAGGCGTTTCACCTCTTATCAGGCTGTTTCAGTTCTAAAACTGTTTTTTTTTTTTTTTTTAAGAAAAAAAACAGTTTTGCTGCTAAAACTATTTTTCCAGAACTGAAGAAGCCTTTCGTATGGGAAGTGAAACGTGTGCTGACAAATTTGCCACGTGCATAAGTTTTGCACAAAGTTTGCTAGAAGTCGGCCACAAAGTTTGCAACAAATCTTATTCGCATGTGAAAATATGACCTTGCAGCAATTTTATGTTAACTGTTATCTGTTTGCCAGAAGTCTACATTTTTCTTTTTTTGGCAAGCTGAACTAACTTCGTACAGGTAGCAACTGCCCCGAAAACCAACACAACCGTCTCTGGCGACGTCGCCCACGCGACATTCTATTGGATTCCAGCAGAGCCAATCACGCGTCAACTTCCCCCGCCCCGACCACGCCCATACAGCCAAGCCCCGCCCCCACCACTGCCTCCATTCCCTTGACATATGGCCCTCGACAACTTTCACCGCCGCGTGCGAAAACTTTTTCCGTCGCGCGCTCGGCCGGTCCAGTCGCGTCCCCCGCGCCCAGCACAGCGAGCGGCCAGAACCGAACTCGGCGAAAAGTAACGACGCTTTGAGTCGCCGATGTGGCCGAAGTCGCCATTTGACACATGATCCCGAGACTCTCTTCCCGTTTCAAGTAGGCGAGACAGTTTTCACCCGCTTTTTTTCCCCCCCTCTATTTGAAGAGCGCAGCAACAAGTCAAAAATCGCACAACACTCGTGTTACAACAACCGCCATTTTGAGCCGCGATCACCGATCTGACGCCGTCATAACAACCGGCAGCGTTCGGGAGGGGGCAAAAACAAAAAAAACGCCATCGAGCGCCGCGCCACCTCCGCCAAAGCGCGTCTCATGGAGAAATTATGGCTCCGACTTCCACTTCGTAGTTTGTTACAAAACCCCACCACGACACTGTGCGGAAATAAGAACTATAATCTTCACCTTTGGTTTCTTGTTGATTTTTCTTAGTTGGCGCCGAGTTTTTTTTCCTTAATGGATCAGATTGTTGTTGTTGTTGATTCCCGTTGCTTGGTTCTTGTCGCCAGGACTACCGTGACTATGGCGCCTCGTCCTCACCGGGGCAACTGTTGCTACCCACCCGCTCTAGCCCCGCCCTCTTCTCTGCCGTGATTGGTGTTGCCTAGGGAAGGGAAACCGTCTTGTCGTCATCTGATTGGACGAGTCCGGTGTCGGTCGTCGACCTCCGGTTTCATTCGTGACAGGCGCCTGTCTGTCACCCTCAGTCATTACGCAAGAGAAATACACTCCTTGTTCTCTCAACAACTGGCCAACGTTCAGCCAAATGTCACAATTTTCGCATTTTCTTCCCCAAATATGTCTTTACCTGTTGTACAAAAAGTAACAAAGACAATATCAATACTTTTGTAGAGGGGAAGAAGTAGACCATTCTCCCCAAAACTGACTGACGATCAATCCAACCTCATACTTTTTATATTTTCTTCCCATAAATCCATTTACTTAATTACAGAAAAAAGTAATACAGGACACTTCAGGTTTTGAAGGAGAAAAACAAAAATCACTGACAAAAAGAGTCAACATTCAGGTGTAGGACAATTAGTAATAGTAAAGAAATATCTATTGCCTTAGCTGTTGTAAAAAAAAAAAGAACATTTCAATACATTTGAAAGGAGGAAGAAGTACACCATTCCCTGAAAAACTGACTGACAATCCCTCAAAAAGTACGCTTTTACTTTGATATCTTCTGATGAATCTCATTTACTTCATTACAAAACAGTAAAAAAAGAAAGGACAAAGCATTCACTACATATCTCAAAAAAATGAGCCAATAGTAGATCAAATGTTACACTTCTTTCCCAAAAAGTATTCATGTGTATTACAGTTAGTAATAAAGAAAATATCCTTATTACTTAAGCTGTTGTGCCAAAAGAAAATTTCAATACATTTGAAGATGGGAAGAAGTAAACTGTTCTCTCAATAACTGACCAACGATCAATCAAACCTTATGCTTTATATATTTTCTTATTATAAATCCCATTTACCTCACTACAAAAAAGTAAAAAGGAAACTACGTTTTGAAGGAGAAAACGCATATTATTAAGATGCACGGATAGAAACTTTTTGCATTCAAAAACCAGAATATGGATGAAAGCTGTATGACCCCTGTAGAGTTCAGCCCTCAGGTTAAAGCAACTCTGAACATAGGCGTAAGATAAAGAGAAAGCAAAGGAGAAATCAGGGAGACACTTCAACACTGAATATGGATAAGGTGGTAAACTGTTGAACACAAAAACTTCCACACATACCAAATGTACACATCTAACCTGTATAGAAGGAGAAAATAGCCAAAATGTGATGAGGTCCATCCATATGATCGGTCTTTCATAACTTCTCATCTTTTTGAATGCCATATTTCTACATCAGTTTCACAAAGTATTGCTATTTCACACATGAGGTGTTTGTGGAGAAGAGCTGATAATAAGGTACAGGGCTCTGATTACTTAGGAATGGCAAAACAATCACACGCACACACAAACACACGTCATCCTATTTCCCTTTTCACATTGTTCTCTTATCTTGGCACCAAAATGTCAGTGCAGGTCAATTAATTCTGAAAAAATATTGCATTTATGCCTCGTGTGCTCACCTTGGTTCATTACATGACCTTTTCGCACATGACTGTGCTCGGCAAAACCGCTCCTTATATGCTCATAAAATTAACCTGATATACTGTGCTTTTGATCACTACATTTATAATGTATCTTGATGTATAGAGTTATATAAATCAATAATGGTGTCATGTTTTGAATTGTGCCATATTTTGGCCACAGAAGTAAACTGCACATCTGGATGAAAAAGCTGAGGACTTTGGGAGGAAGAGGCCAAACTGAGAGGGAGAACTCAAGAGTACTGAGTTGAAGTGGTTGTGACAGCTAAGTAAAACTAATCCATGTTAGTCAAACTGTGAACTAAATCTTGTGAAGGTCCAAAATATGAATACTTCAGAGAATATATGAAAATGTGTAACTTGCTTCTGAAAATAATTCCAAAATGATGAAAAGAAAAGCATAATATTTACAACTGCAGATTATTTGTAGGTTACCTGTCAATTTAAGCAAGCTTATGGCCATCTAAAATGATTTACTGAAGCAAAATAATTTAATCCAGGCAATTTTGATATAAATAGAGCCGAATCACACCAGAGTTTCACTCGCTTTATAATAAAATAGGCAGTTTTGTAGGAGGGGTCTCTGTGTGTTTGTGTGTATTGTCACAAAGGTCAGGAACAATGAGATTAGGTTGTTCCCTCTGACATCACCTCCACAGCAGATTCAGACTAATTACAGAAGCTCTGGAACAACTCTTTGTCCCACTAAAGGTCTCAGTCACTATCTGGTCCTGATATCACTGTCCCTCTGATTGACACTGGGGATGAATAGGTCACATTTGGCCTCTGGAGAGGTATAAAAGGCCTGCCAGGATACAGATGAACCCAGAGAAGCCTTACCAAACCAAGAGGGAAGGAAGCGAAGCAAGAAAACACAACTTTTATTTGATTTTTTTAGCTTGTTATTACCAAGCTGTTCTTGAATTGACCAAGCCACTTTGCTGCTCTCGTTTAGATAGTTGTGTTTCTTTCTGTGTTATTGTCATCACTGCCTCATTGCTGCTTGTGCACCCGCTCTCCGGCCATCGTCGCTATCATGTACAAAGAGGTGGTTCTGACTCTAGGCCTGCTGGTAGCGCTGGCTAGCAGGACTCAGGCTACCGACGGCCATCCCATCTACGGCGTGAAGCTGTGTGGGAGGGAGTTCATCCGCGCCGTCATCTTCACCTGCGGCGGCTCGCGTTGGAGGAGGTCTGTGGGGATGGCAGGTGAGTGTGTGCAGTTGCTAGATGGTAAAAAAAATATTCTCCACATGTGTGAAATTATAATTTTTATGAGGCAAAAACATAAGTAAGGTTCTGGTTTTTGCTAAAAGTTGCTTTTCTTGAGATGTCACTTCCTAGTGATAACTGAAGAAACAATAATAATATCTGATTCTTACACATTCAAGAAAAATATTAGATTTTATGGTTTCGCAGTTATTTTTCCTTCTGGTAAAGAACTTGCAAAATCCACAATATATGAGCCTAGATGTGCATATTTGGAACATGTAGCACCATTTAAATGTCCAGTATGGCACATTATGGGAACAGATTTACTCCAGTTCAGGGTTTCATGCTTCCTTGGGTTAAAACCCTTGGCTAGCATGAAACCTGCAATAAACTGCAAATGACCATCATAAACCAGTTCTAGTTTATGTTAGTCTGGGCTAACGCTAGAACTAGGGAAGCTTTAAGAACACTCACATGGTTAGTGACTTTATCATAACTAAAGCCAAATTTCTCTCTCTCCATCCAGGTGAAATATCCAATGACCTTCTTTCTGCTCACGACGATGAGGCCTCTGATTCCTGGGTCTCCAACCCAATCCCAGGGTTTTCCTACAAAGCTCGTCCAGATTCGGACGCCCCAGGCTGGGCCAATGAGGACTCCGAAGCTGCTGCATTCAGCCGCCCGGTGCGTTCGCTTATTTCTGACGAGGTCCTAGAGGCTCTACGCACCTCAGACAGGAAGGGGAGAGACGTGGTGGTGGGACTCAGCAATGCCTGCTGCAAATGGGGCTGCAGCAAGAGTGAGATCAGCTCACTTTGCTAAAACTGACTTTTTCTTTTCTCATCCATCCATAAATCCATCCCTCTCTGTCCTTTGTGCTTGGATGAGAGAGTGGTCTTAATGTCTTTGTGTCCGCTGTGTGTTTTAGGTGAGAATAAATGCTTTGAGAGATGCAGAAGACTTTGCCAGTCTTACACATGAATATGAAAATGTGTTTACTTGTTCCTGTGTATATTATGCACTTTTCCGTTTGTATGATACCCAAGTGATTCAAAAGAAATAAAGTCTTGCTCTTTTGCAATACGTTTCATGTAGTTTCATGAAGACCAATGAACTTTTTTTTGGTTGAAAGAGGAAAGCAAGTTCATAAATATACAGCATTAAATTAAATTATTAGTTCACAAATATGTAACTGAACTTAAACTCTCCTCTGACTACAAAGAAAAAAATAAGACGTACAAAGTAAACATTGAAAGATTTACTTCAACAAGCTGAATTTACCTTTTTTGCTCTTGAGACTTTTGAGCTCTCACACTCAAAGAAACACATCACCCAACTAAAGAATGAATGCACTTTGGTGTGCTTTGTGTATATTGGTGTGGTTTAGAACTCATAATAGTCATGGTAAATATATAGTCGGCATCTATCTTTGTGGTAAATATTCATTAAATGGATTGCTTTGTAAAACTGACCTTCCCTCTAAAACCTCAATCTCTTAGGGCATAAATCTTCTGTTATTGTCATTCCATTTAACTAATTTGTGCAAAAATGTCTTTTCAAGTAACTCGCTTGGACCAAGAGGTCTGAGTAGAGCTCTGGAGAAAAAATGCACTTAAAAGTAGTCTTATTTAGCCATCCTGAAATGTCAAGTACATAAAAATGGCTTTAAAAGGTTTGCAGGTTCAACTGTCCCCTTGGTCCGTGTCAGTCCTCAAAGCGAGCTCAGATCGATTAGTCAGCATTTTTTACGTATATGTGAACACGCCAAATGAGCTCAGACCCCTCGGAAACGAACCAAACTGTGACCACATCGGGAGGTGGTCTCAGTCCGGCTCGCTTTAAGTACGTGGCACGGTTTGTTTAACTTGGGCCTTATGAACACAAAGCGCTCCTGGTTAGCTTCGACAATTTTCGTTCGAAGTGAAAACTACTCAGAATGCAAAGCAGTGAAGGTCTGAGAGCTCCATACGGATTAAGTATGAACAGAAAAAGGACTGAGGCCCCATCTGAGCTGAAGTGGACCAGAAAGAGAACTGAGTCCCCTTTCAAATGAACACACAGTGAGAACATAAAAAGAGTTCCCTTTCTGTTGGTCCACTTTTTGGACAACTTCTAGAGGACTGAGTTCGGTTCCTTTAAAGAGGACTATATGTGAAAACACCCTAACACGCAACCTGTAACTGTTTTCATAATAATATGTGACCCTCCACGGCAAAACCAGTCGCTTGTCGCAACGGAAGTTTCCGAGAAAAACGACTTACTTTTTCCATCCTAAAAACGTGACTTTCTTGAGGTGAGGAATTCAACTCCATCAGAATGTTAAAAGTTTCTGTTTTGACCGCTCTACTTCAATATTTACGGTAAATCCACTGGTTGACTAGCGTGAAGATATTTCTCCGGAATCCATCTTCGTCTCCCGAGTTCAGTTAACCTAACGCAGGTAGGCTATCCGTGTGGCTGTGAATGCAGCGTAGGCTAGCGTAAATGCAAACATAGTCGGGACCACACCAAGCGTCTCTGAATGCTATGGCGATAGTCAACCCCAAAGACAGATTTCTCCGTTTCTCACTTGGCGTGACAGGAGAAACCCGACTCCTTTGAATGCTGACATCTCAGTCATATGTCGTCCCATTCATTCCATATAGGTATCGTTTGTAAAGTTGATTTATGCCCTTTCATGAAAACATAATAACGACATAGCGACATAAAACATCATAAATAAAAACATAATTGCGACAAGCGACTGGCTTTGCCGTGGAGGGTCACATATTATAGCGGCGCATTTTTGTCTCCATCTACTGGTGAGAGCTGGCGATGCAGAGGGTTTTTTTTTTTTGCCTGTTTGTCGCCACCTGCTGGTGCCCTGAAAACTACACGCGTTTTCAAATTTCACGCTTCTCTGACCTAGAAAAACATCCCACGCATAAAAACCGTTAAAGAATATATTCGACCGTATCTTCTCGTCTTTAAAACAAACAAAAAAAAAATCAACTTCGCAGCTGAAACCGTTGCCTTTTTTTGTTCACAAGCGCGTCCAGCCGTTCAGGCTTACAACGAGCTACGGAAGCCGGGAGAGTTCACGGAAGAGATTACGGCATCCGCCATGCGCCACGCTCCGACCGCGGCAGCAATATAGAAGCGGCGCCGGCGACACAAGCACAGTCTGGCGGATTACCGGCCCGATTTATTTTATAAAAAATAAAAAAAAAACCCGCGTAACAAAGAGACCGAACACCTCCGGACCTCCTCTTCCCCCAGCTGCCCCCCAAAATAAACCGCAGAGACGCGCAGGCGGCGGCGTTAACGGCGGCGTTGTTGTTGTTGTTGACGACGAAACAGGTAAAAAACGCGCTTTGGCGGCACTTTCAACAAGCGGCGCTATGCTAAAGACATGCTAAGCTAAATTAGCCCGCTAGCTACGTTAGCCGTGTGTGAAGACGCCATTCAAAAAAAAGCATGTGTGTGGATGTCTCTTTTGTGTCCTCTCTGTCGTTCCCTTTTCTGTCTCTAGTTTATGTCACTAACTCGCCGGCCGCTTTTGTGCCGTTTTCCCGCTGCGCAGCTCCACCGGCCGGGTTAGCCGGGTTAGCCGCGGTGCTAACGGTAAATTTAGCGCGGCCCCGACACACTCGAAACCGGGCCACGGCGCCATTTCCCCCCACTAACAAAGCAACATTTACCTCATAAACAAGCACTAATAAGAGCTAAAAGCAACAATCCCTCATCCTTCTAGAAAATTCCTGGCTAGACTCGGTTTAGCATCGAAATACTCGCGTTGTGTTTTTCAGGGCTTTACGATATATCGATACATCGGGTAACGTAACGATACACGACAAAACGTAATTATATATATATATCATGGTGTTAACCAAAACAGGATTTCATTTGCTCCTCAAAAGCTTGATTTGTATGTATCTTTCTCCAATGACTGAGATAAAGGGTTAGTGCGTCTGTATACAAAATGAAAGTAATGATATAAACATTAAAAAAAAAAACGATTTCAGGATTTTTTAGGGTCAGATTGTTCTTTCTTTAAGAATCTCTCAAATCAGAGTTAAAGGATGTTCTGTTGTAGATTAGTCATGGGAAATGAGGACCAGGCCAGTGTCAAACAGCAAATAAATTATGCTATGGTGTGATTTATTTTCATTAGTGGTAATTAACTTTGGGGGTAAAGGGAAGCCAACACATGCTCCTCAGATGGCTTTAAGATCTCATCCCTTCATTTTTTTGATGAACTGTTAGTATTTACAAGATGCACATGGCCAGCTGCTGAGCTTTATGTGTTCATTTGTGATAATTGGCTTAATAAAATATTTATTACCCAGAACAAAACCCAGCGGTTTCACCCCCCCATCCCATCTGCATTTTTATTTTGACGAATAATCCAGTCTGATTCGAGCCATTTTGTGGCGTCAGTAGGTAGAGGTGTGTGTGTGTGTGTGTGTGTATTTGGGTTCAGGTGTGTGTGTTTGCGCCTGTTGCATCACAGTCTTTCTAATCATTTCTGGTAGAGTATTTGTGTAGTGCACTCATTCGTCCCTTGTGTATTTGTGTGTGTCTGGTGTGTTTGTGTGTGTCTGTGTCTCTCTCTCGCTCTCTCTCGGGTGTGTGTGTGTGTGTGATGGCAGGATGGAGTGGCAGCCGGATGAACAGAGCCTCCAGCAGGTGCTTCTGCTCCTGAAGGATTCACAATCTCCCGACACGGCCACACAGAGAGCTGTGCAGGAAGTATCCTTACAGAATACACACACCTGTCTGAGCGGCAGTGTACCTATTAAACGGGCTAATTGCGGGCAAGTTAATTTTTAAAGCGTGTGTGCGTGTGTGTGTCCCGGAGGTGTTTTTTTGGTGTGTGTTTAGTTCGCAGTAGCGAATTTCCTTAACAGATTTATTAGAAACTGGAGCAGCTCAACCAGTATCCCGACTTCAACAATTACCTCATCTTTGTCCTGACGAGTCTCAAATCTGAAGGTAGGCGTTGTGACCACCTTGAGAACGTTTGTTAATATTCATTTTGAAAATAATTTTTGAAACTTCTCTCTTTTCTCTCATATTCCTAGATGAGCCTACTCGCTCTCTCAGCGGCCTGATCCTGAAGAACAACGTTAAGGCTCACTACCAGAACTTCCCGCCTGCGGTGGCAGACTTCATCAAGCAGGAGTGTCTCAACAACATTGGGGACCCCTCGCCCCTCATCCGCGCCACCATCGGTGAGGGGGGGGAAGGGAGGGAGATCTGGGGTGGGAGGCAGGGAGAGAAGGACGGATCGATGCTAGGTTGGGACTAAAGGAATGAGGGTGTGAGCGTGGGCCTGAAAATATTGGGGGGGGGGGATTATTGGGTGATGGTAAAACAGGGGGAGTCGACATATTGGGTGAGTCTAAGGGGGAAGGGTCATGAAATATTGGTCAGGTGGAATGGGGGACCCTCAAAATATTGGTGAAGGAGAATGGGTGGGCCTTTGAGATATTGGGTAAAGAGAAAAGGGGGGGTCTTGAAGTGTTGTGTGAGGAGAAGTGGGGTGGGGGGGTATGTTGAGATATTGGGTAAGGCAGAAGAGGGGGTGTTGAAATAATAGTTGAACTACTTAAATAAACGAGGGTGTGAAGGGATGATTTTGGGGATGGGAAAAGGGACAGGAAGGAGTCTGAAAGTCAGTGAGGGTCCTTTTTGTGGACATTTCATTATGGTGAGCTAAAGGTCTGTGAATGTAAATTTAATTACTGTTCTTATTGTTATGAATAGGAGTTTTATGCCTTGTGTGTGTGTCCCAGGTATTCTGATCACCACTATCGCGTCTAAAGGAGAGCTGCAGACTTGGCCGGAGTTGCTGCCTCAACTCTGCAACTTGCTGAACTCTGAGGATTACAACACCTGTGAGGTAAAACACACACACAGTTTCCACTCATCCTCAAATTGGAAAAAGGTTGACGGTTTGTGTATGTGTGTGTCTGTGTCTATGTGTTGAGAATAACAGTCTGTGTTTGTGTATAGGGTTCGTTTGGAGCTTTGCAGAAGATCTGCGAGGACTCGTCCGAGCTGTTGGACAGCGATGCTCTGAACCGGCCGCTCAACATCATGATTCCCAAATTCCTGCAGTTTTTCAAGCATTGCAGCCCAAAGATAAG
Source organism: Distichodus sexfasciatus (assembly GCA_032718565.1). Classification (NCBI taxonomy): domain Eukaryota; kingdom Metazoa; phylum Chordata; class Actinopteri; order Characiformes; family Distichodontidae; genus Distichodus; species Distichodus sexfasciatus. The sequence continues at coordinate 1,324,974 of JAVGVS010000109.1, forward strand.
GTTTGTTACCCACAATGCTTTGCATCAGCAGCTACATGTAGAGCTAGAGATGAGTGATATGGTCCAAAAGTAGTATCATATTTTTCCTGTATTGATTTACTTCAGCATTACACAAGATGGAATAAGATGCCTAATATAATAGAGTAAATAAAGATGCCTAATATAGCTTGTATATATTTTTTAATTCTCAATGAGTAACTATAACTTCACCAGTGATTATTTTGGTATATGAACTAAAAGATAAAATCTTAAAAAAGGCCTTTCTCTCTCTCAGGTCTCATGCCATAGCGTGTGTGAATCAGTTCATCATAGGCCGTGCTCAGGCCCTGATGGACAACATCGACACCTTCATAGAGGTCAGTTTCTAATCAGCACTCTTTTGAACTCTCTGTTGAACTTTGTACGTCTAACACGGTCACTCTGAAAAGCGATGTCACTGTAGCAGTGATATGTTGGGTTAGGAGAATGTGGGGGGGGGCCCTCGAAATACTGGTTGTGGAGAAAGTGGGGGTCTCGAATAATTGGGTGAGGAGGAGAAGGCCACCTCAAAATGATTGGTTTCTCCCTCCGTCAGTCTCTGTTTGCTCTGGCGGGCGATGAAGACTCTGAGGTGAGGAAGAACGTGTGTAGGGCGCTGGTGATGCTGCTGGAGGTTCGCATCGACCGTCTCATCCCTCACATGCACAGCATTATACAGGTAAGACATTGGTGGCACGGTAGAGGTCATAGCGTGCGCACACACACACTCGCAGTATCCTGCTGTAGAACCATACCTGGAACAAGAGCTGGGCAGTTAATTGAAAAAAAATTTTAGTCGTAGTAATCTGTTTAAATTGAATTTGTCTTGAGATGAATCAGTGCATTTTACTGGAAGTTGGTGTTGCTCTTCACAGCCGTTCACCTGTGTTGAGGTCGCCGAAGACACGTTAATTTCATGGTGAACGAGGCTGTAGATGTTATAATGCACGTGGAGCCTCACTTTTAGTTTTACTTTTGCTGTTAAAACTTCATTTTCTCTCTCTCACACACATACACACACACAGTACATGCTGCAGCGCACACAGGACCCGGATGAGAACGTGGCTCTGGAGGCGTGCGAGTTCTGGCTGACGCTGGCGGAGCAGCCCATCTGTAAAGAGGCCCTGTCGGGACACCTGGTTCAGTGAGTTCACTTTAGGATGGTTGAACAATGTTTGTAATATCAGCTAAAGATAATGTGCTGATGACGGCGGAAGAGAGGTGGTGTGATGTGTTCTGTGCATGCGGTAAGTTTGGTAAACGTGTGTTTGCCCTTCGTAGGCTCATCCCTATCCTGGTGAATGGTATGAAGTATTCAGAGATAGACATCATCCTGCTTAAGGTGAGTGGACCTCGCGCGGGACAGAAACTAGACGATTCACACTCTCTGTACAGATACTAGGGCAGCGATACGATATGTGGATGTGATATCGGTCCGGTAACTAATCAGACAGCTGGATCGGGTATCGGTGGCATTGGGCCGATCTGCGGAGCCGAGCTGGTTAGCGTTTCCCAAAAGCATAGTTGCTAACTACATTAGCAACTTACATAGTGTACATTAGCAACTAACAGTGTTGCTAACATAGCTAGCAATACGTTAGCAACTATGCTTTTGGGAGACGTGCCCCTGGTTAGCGTTTCCCAAAAGCAACTATAGTATAGCATAGTATACATTAGCGGCTAACATAGTGTACGTTAGCAACTAACATAGTGTACATTAGCGGCTAACTTAGTGTACCGTAGCGGCTAACTTAGTGTACGTTAGCGGCTAACATAGTATACATTAGCAGCTAACATAGTGTATGTTAGCAACTAACATAGTATACATTAGTGGCTAACATAGTGTACGTTAGCAACTAACATAGTATGCATTAGCGGCTAACATAGTATACGTTAGCGGCTAACAGTGTACATTAGCAACTAACATAGTATACGTTAGCGGCTAACATAGTGTACCTTAGCAACTAACATAGTATACATTAGCGGCTAACACAGTGTACGTTAGCAACTAACATAATATACATTAGCGGCTAACACAGTGTATGTTAGCAACTAACAGTGTACATTAGCAGCTAACATAGTGTGCGTTGGCGGCTAGCATAGTGCACGTTGGCGGCTAGCATAGTGCACGTTGGCGGCTAGCATAGTGTACGTTGGCGGCTAGCATAGTGTACGTTGGCGGCTAGCATAGTGTACGTTAGCAACTAACATAGTGTACGTTAGCGGCTAACATAGTGTACGTTAGCGGCTATGCTTTTGGGAAACACCCCTGTTCAGTTAAATTGTTGCTGTCTCTGGGTTTGCACACTGTGTTCTTCATGGGAAGTGTGACTGTGGTGAAGCTGGTTTATTGTTCAACATTCACACTAACTTCTACATATTGATATGACAATGAGCAGAACAAGCAACGCAACACACTTCAACCCCAAAAGCACACCACACCGTTATACTGTTCAGTTTCCTCAACAACACCAGCTCTCACTCACACTCTCCGTGTTCCTGACGCTTTCAGCGCCGCAGGATCAGGGAGCGTCACTAAATTACACAACTGTGTTTAATCATTTCTGAGTGTAAAAATGTGGCACCGGTTCCAAATTTGCGAACTGGCACCAGTGCAGTGAAAAAGTAACGACTGGTACATCCCCCCCCCTCACTCCGCAGGGTGATGTAGAGGAGGACGACACTATCCCAGACAGCGAACAGGACATTAAGCCTCGCTTCCACAAGTCCCGCACCGTCACCCTGCAGCACGAGGGCGGCGAGGGAGAGGAGGGCGAGGACATCGATGACGATGAGGACGACGATGACGACACTCTGTCTGACTGGAATCTACGTAAGTGATGGAGAAATATTTTTGTAATATTTTTCTTAGCTATCATACAATCAGGTGATGGTCGTTATTTTGAACTTGAGATAATGAGGTGTGTGTGTGCGTGTAGGTAAGTGTTCAGCAGCGGCGCTGGACGTGTTGGCCAACGTGTTCCGGGACGACCTCCTGCCCCACCTGCTGCCCCTGCTGAAGGGGCTCCTCTTCCATCCGGACTGGGTTATTAAAGAGTCGGGCATCCTGGTGCTGGGAGCCATCGCCGAGGGTGCGTTCACACTTCTTTCCTTCTTAGAAAGTAGGGACGCGTGAGATGGGAGTTATTGGCCGATGCCGATACTGATGACGATAAAGGTGTAAATTGAGCATGTAAAGTCATTTCCCGCACTATGTAGTGTACCAAGTCAAATAGGGCACGTGTGACACTCCATGTGCACTACCTAGCGCGTGGATAACGGTTAAGCTACAACCCCGGCTAGTTCCCGACATGAACACTGCCACATAGAAAAGTATGATAAGAGCACCTTACCTACCATACTATTAAGTGTGACAGTACGCGGCTTGGGACACAGCCCACGTGTTAGCTCACGTTCGCTAAGTGAGGAAAACAGGCGCAGTTTGGTACGCGCGAACAGGCAGACTTGAGGCCGAAGACGAGATTTCGCTTGCGAACGTTCCACTGCGTGCTCAGAATTTTGGCGTAAAATAACACCAAACATGAAAAGAGAGAAGGCACTGGCCGTGTAAAAACCTGACCTTGGACTTTGGACGTTCCTGACACAAGCGCTAGCTTTCCGACGTTCCAACAAACGTGTCATAAAATATCGAGAAATTCTACGCGTGAGTCTGACGCCAGTGATTTAAAACAATTAACAGCCGAGTCCGATACGATTCCGATATGATCGCACGTGCCTAGTTTTTCGGTTAAGTTTCAGAGCCGTTGCCGAAGTTACAGTCCGTCTGTCCCTCTCCTCTGTAGGCTGCATGCAGGGGATGGTTCCTTACCTGCCTGAACTCATCCCTCACCTGATCCAGTGTCTGTGTGATAAAAAGGCCCTCGTCCGCTCCATCGCCTGCTGGACGCTCAGCCGCTACGCCCACTGGGTGGTGAGCCAGCCGCCCGACGCCCACCTCAAACCGCTGATGACCGAGCTGCTCAAACGCATCCTCGACGGCAACAAGAGGGTGCAGGAGGCCGCCTGCAGGTGTGTGATCCTGCGTGTTTGTGTGAGAAAATAGTGACTTTCTTTGTCATTCCTGCTATTGGCCACATGGGTGCTCCACCATTAAGGGGAATTGTGCTATTACTTTTCTTGTGGTCAGTCCGTTCCTGACCTGCGCGTACATGTTCTCTGTGAAGGTATGAATTTAGACATTTCGTTCTGACCACGTTGTTCGAACATCGTTTTTCCCGCTCTCTCTCCCCCCACCAGTGCGTTTGCCACTCTAGAGGAGGAGGCCTGTACGGAGCTGGTTCCGTACCTCAGCTTTATTTTGGACACACTGGTGTTTGCTTTTGGAAAATACCAGCACAAGAATCTGCTCATCCTCTACGATGCCATCGGAACGCTGGCCGACTCTGTTGGGCACCATCTCAACCAGCCGGTAAAGCCCCTCACCGTCACTGTTCATTAACGTTACCCATTTATTGCGTCATGTTATTGCTGCCGTTTTTAGTGGATTTTGTCAAGCTCCTGATGAGAAATGACGCAGCCTCGTTCAACGTTATCTTGTCTTTTTCTTAAATTTGGTTTGAGATTCACGCCGCGTTCTTAAACGGTAGACTCTGACGTTATGTAAGAACAAATCTCAAATGAGAGAACACTGAGAAAAGCGTGTAAGTAGGTTTTAACAACGTTTTTGTCTTCAGATTGCTTGGTGAACGAGGGATTTTTTGGAATAGCTCTCAGTCCCACTCGCTCAAACCAGTTTTTACAGTAAATTTAGGTTTGGTTTTTCCACATCTGGTCTTAATTTCTTAATAGTGTATATAGCATTGCATTTAAGTTAAATAATTACATCTTAATGTCACTTAATGGGTCAAAATTGGCCAGAGAATTCAGTCAGCAGTGCAATGTTTGTGGTTAAGTTTTATAAAGCAGGCTTTCCACTTGATGTTTCACAATAACATGGCGTTGTTTTTTTTTGTAGGAATACATCCAGAAGCTGATGCCACCTCTGATCCAGAAATGGAATGAGCTGAAGGATGAAGATAAAGACTTGTTTCCTCTGCTGGAGGTGAGACACGCGCAATGTTGGGAAGAGCAGCAGGAAAACTGGAAAACTTCGGGCTACTTTGAACTCCAGTGACGTTAGATCTTTCAACACGGGATATGAAATTCCCAAACTTCTTGTGAAAATGAGTTTGTGCCACAACAAATAAGTGATGTAAATATAGTGTCAATTTCATTATGATTTTATCTGAATATCTAAGCGTCTCTCCTTGACTTCCTCTGCGTGCGTAGTGTCTGTCGTCGGTTGCCACAGCGCTGCAGAGCGGCTTCCTTCCCTACTGCGAGCCTGTGTACCAGCGCTGCGTCACACTCGTGCAGAAAACTCTCGCTCAGGCCATGGTGAGAGCACGTGCACACACACACACACACGTTTAATTCACTACATAACCCTATGCTTACTATTAAACCTAAATGTCATCATAACCTCAGCAATGACTTCTACTGCTCTTTTAGTTTTCTTACTTAAGTGTTTACCTTACATTTTTGGGGCGTTTAGCAGACGTTCCAACAAACTCATCCTAAAAGTGCCATTTCAGTCATTCATCTGTTTTTATTCAGCAGCACATTTTTATTTGACAAACATTAAAACTTTGTGTGAAGACACAGCTACATGCACTCGTCAAACCCTTAAATCTAGATAATAATTTTGGTTTAAAAATATTTTTTTAACGTTTAAAATGTGTTCCTATGTTACCTACCATGTGATGGTCTCCTGCTGATACTCTAGAGTGTGTGTGTGTGTGTGTGTGTAGATGTACAGCCAGCAGCCGGATCAGTACGAGGCCCCCGATAAGGACTTCATGATCGTGGCTCTGGACTTGCTGAGCGGTTTGGCCGAGGGTCTGGGAGGACACGTGGACCAGCTGGTCGCCCGCAGCAACATCATGACTCTCCTCTTCCAGTGCATGCAGGTGTGTGTGTGTTCAGATATCTTCAGATATAGAGGGCAGCGTTTTCTCCCACTTCATAGTAACGCTCATCATCCATCAGTCACGCTTACTACATGTCCGTAGAGTAATTTTGAACATTTTAAGAAGATTCAAGTGCATTGTGGCTTATAAAGCGGCTCTCTCTAACGCGTTTCCTCCTCGTTCCTCTGCAGGACACCATGCCGGAGGTGAGACAGAGCTCCTTTGCTCTGCTGGGAGACCTGACCAAAGCCTGCTTTCCTCACGTCAAGCCTTGCATTGGTAAGATGTCCCTCACACACACACACACACACACACACACACCCTATCGTTATGGTTATTCGGCGTTTGACCCTGTTTGTGTGTCCGTGTGCGTTGCAGCGGAGTTCATGCCGATTCTGGGGACGAACCTGAATCCCGAGTTCATCTCGGTGTGTAACAATGCCACGTGGGCCATCGGAGAGATCTGCATGCAAATGGGTGAGACGTCCGTTCATCATTCTACACACCTCTATTAGCGTGTGCGCTTTGCTTTTTAGTGTGTGTTAATGTCGGATTATCGCTGCTGATAGTTTGCATTTTTATGGTAACTTTAGCTGCTGACATAGTGCACATTAGCTGCTGACGTAGTGCACATTAGCTGCTGACGTAGTGCGCATTAGCAGCTAACGTAGTGCGCATTAGCAGCTAACGTAGTGCGCATTAGCAGCTAACGTAGTGCGCATTAGCAGCTATCCTAGTGCGCATTAGCAGCTAACGTAGTGCACCTTAGAAGCTAACTTAGTGTACCTTAGCAGCTATCCTAGTGTACCTTAGCAGCTAACGTAGTGCGCATTAGCAGCTATCGTAGTGCGCATTAGCAGCTATCCTAGTGTACCTTAGCAGCTAACGTAGTGCGCATTAGCAGCTATCCTAGTGCGCATTAGCAGCTAACGTAGTGCGCATTAGCAGCTATCGTAGTGCGCATTAGCAGCTATCGTAGTGCGCATTAGCAGCTATCCTAGTGCGCATTAGCAGCTATCCTAGTGTACCTTAGCAGCTAACGTAGCGTACCTTGAAGTCCCCACTCCGCGTTCTCGAGCAATGCCCCGCCCACCGCACAGTCTGATTGGTTAAACGTCACGGGTTTAGCCCATCAACACTAACGACAGTAGGCACTGAAAGTGTGGCATTCTGAGACCGTCGCATTAGTGTTAAACATTTCACAGTAAAACAGTTTCTCTCTCTCTCTTTCTCTCGCGCCGTCTCTGGCAGGTGTGGAGATGCAGCCGTATGTGGCTCTGGTTCTTCCTCACCTGGTTGAGATCATCAACAGACCCAACACTCCCAAAACCCTGCTGGAGAACACCGGTAACGCTGCTCACCCCTCTCTCTCTCTCTCTCTCTCTCTCTCTCTCTCGGCCATTTCACGGCACAAGAGGCGGCGTCTCCCCACTGGAGCGCTGCACGAGGCTGTTTTAACGGATAAAACCTCATCAAAATGGGTGATTTAATGTCAGTTGCTTAAACGATTTGGCCAAATTGTGGCACCTTTTGGCGTTCCCTACGAGCGCGTGGGTGTGTAGCGTTTTGAACTTGCAAACGTTGCGCTGAATTTACAGAAGACGTGCCACGTTGTGAGATATATACCGTTACGGGGATACGAGATTTTGGTCATATCGGTCAGTCGCTTGTAGCCGGCAGGTATGATATTACTTGAGAGCTTGACTCCGCCCCCCGCTGTGTTCACAGCCATCACGATTGGCCGGCTGGGTTACGTGTGTCCGCAGGAGGTGGCCCCCATGCTGCAGCAGTTCATCCGGCCCTGGTGAGTTCCCGTTTGCGGTGCCAAACGACCACGTGAAATCCGCCGTCCGCTTTTGCGGCGTTAACGTGCGTGTTTGATGCAGGTGCACGTCGTTACGGAACATCAGGGACAACGAGGAGAAGGACTCGGCTTTCCGCGGCATCTGCGTGATGATTGGCGTGAACCCCGGCGGCGTGGTGCAGGTGAGTGTATGAACACGCACTCCGTCTCCCTCTCTTTCTGGCCCCCGCCGCACGCATTCACTCATTCGTCGTCCTCTGTCCCAGGACTTCATCTTCTTCTGCGACGCAGTGGCCTCCTGGGTCAACCCCAAAGATGACCTGAGAGAAATGTTCTACAAGGTGCGGGACGGACACACACACACACACGCTTGTTAGATGTAGACGTGTATTAGCATTGCTGTTCATGCTCTTTATGGTTCCTGTGTCAATATTTGTGTGTGTAGATCCTGCACGGTTTTAAAGACCAGGTCGGGGAGGAGAACTGGCAGCAGTTCTCGGAGCAGTTCCCCCCCATCCTGAAGGAACGGCTCTCGGCGTGCTACGGCGTGTAGCCCCGCCCCTCCTCCACACGCAGCATGATAACTCGCTGTCAGGTGAGATACGCCCATCAGCTCTCTCTGTCTTTCTCTCTCGCGCGCTGTCTCTTTCTTTCTCGATATCTTCCTCCATCTGCCTCCCTTTTGCTCTCGCGCGTTCTCTCTTCCTCATCATTCTGACTCTCTATCTCGTCGCTCTCTCTCTTTCTGTGTTTTTCTTTCTCTCTCCCTCTTGCTCTCTGGCGCACTCTTTCTTTCTCTCCCTCTTGCTCTCTCGCGCGCTCTTTCTTTCTCTCTCCCTCTTGCTCTCTGGCGCGCTCTTTCTTTCTCTCTCCCTCTTGCTCTCTCGCAAACTCTTTCTTTCTCCCTCTTGCTCTCTCGCAAACTCTTTCTTTCTCTTTCTTTCTCTCTTTCTTTCTTTCTGTCTCTCTTGCTCTTTCGCGCTTTGTCTTTTTCTCTCTCTTCCTCTCTATCTCTTCATCTCGTCCCTTTCCCTCTTTCTCACTCTTCCGCATCTCTCACTCCTTCACCCCTTTGCTCTGTCTCACATCCCTGCTGTTTTTCTTCAGCTGCACTTTTACATTTTTTGTATTATATGTATTAGTAGTATTATTATATTATGTTTATTATTTGTCTAATATATAATGTATGTCTTTTATGGAAAAGTAATTCTCTCTCTCTCTCTCTCTCTCTCTCTCTCTCTCTCTCTCTCTCCCTCTCTCTCTCTCTCCCTCCCCAGTTTAATCTGTAGGAGGGTTACCGGGGGGAAACTCATCCATCTGTGTATTGCACTGCCCTGATAGTGGGGGAGAGGGACGCGATTGGCCGCTCCGCCTGACGGACAGATCCCACGCCCTGTGTGTGTCCATGAGGGTGGGTGGGTGGGAGGGAGGGGGGAGGGGACTCCTCTAGTTAACCGCGGAATGCACCCAAACACTGGGGAATAAGCCTAAAATCATTTTTTAGGGGCTAAAAGAAAGGTAGAGAACAAGAAAGGGGGGAAGAGAGGAAAATACAAAAACATATTAACACGAGAGAAGAAGAGAGGGAGGGAGGGAGCTAGTAGGTTTAAAAGGGAGCTAACAGATGTCAGATCTGGAAATCTTTAAGGTCTAAACGTTAGGGAGGAACGCTAGACAGCGAACCATAAAACGTCGCGTTATTATCAAACAGAAAATCACAGCCGAGCATAAAAAGCAACCAGTTTTCACGCAAACAGACTCTATATATATATACACACATACAGACACACTCTCACACACACACTCACACACACACACACAGACACGCTTGCAATAACTATGAACAGACTGCGGGTGGCGCTGCTCTGGCGATTAGCATAATAAGACTTTTTAAAGTAACGCAAAACTACGATAAACCGGGCGTTTTTGTCGCGTAAATCAAACGGAATCAAAGCGAACAAAAACGCCGTAAAGAAACGGTTAATGCACAATCCTTAGTTTATTCCGACAGGGTTAGTTTAGTTTACCAGTCTTATCGGCTAATCTCGTTTATGATTAATTTTTCTCCTCACGACTGTCGTCACCATTCTTCTTCCGCCGGCCGCGTCTCTGGCTTCTCTTCAGTACTTGCGCTAATTTTCCGTTTATGGGTTTTAATTTACTCTCACTTCTTGGACGTGCTGTAGCTAGTCAGTAGTGACTCCTGGGCTTGGTCATTGTTCGTCCGTTTGTTGGTTTAAAAAAAAACGTAAAACAGTTTGAACATTTAGTGGAAATACAGTCGTTAGAGTGAAGCGGAGCTTACATTCACGTGTGTGTGTGTTTAACTGTTCTTGTGTTTGGGTAATCAATCATTGCTTTCCACAACGTCGCCGTCGTCTTCATCGTTTCCTTTTTTGCAGTGTGTGTGTGCGTTGTGTGCGTGTGTGTGTGTGTGTGTGTGTGGATACGTGTTATATGTTATAGGTTTAATGTTTTAAGGTACATTATTACACTTGACTCCTGGACCCCTATTGACCTGTAAACTGTGACCAACGTGTGAGTGTTTGTGTGTGTGTGTGTGAGTGAGAGAGAGCTGGCTTATATGAGCGTTTGCAAGTGTGTGTGTGCGCGCGCTGGAGGGAAAGAATTTGTACTTTCTCATAATGATGCCATATTGATATTTGATAAGTAGTGAGTTTATCCTCTTGCAGCACACCACGACTATATCAAATAGTTTTACGAGACTACATTTTTTTTCCTTTTTTTATTTTATTTTTTATTTTGCTGCTACTGCTGTTGTTTCTATTCCATTAGTGAATTTAAATATTCATCCTAAGTGGGAGAAATGAACACACATCCATGAAATGAAATAAACATTCTGTATTAAATCTGATTTAAACCGGAATTCTCGTTATGCACTTTTCCTCCTCCCCCTCCATTGTTCCATTTTTTTTTTTTTTAATTTATTTTGTTTAGTTTTTGTTTTGTTTTTTTTGTATAAGAATTTCATGCAGAATTTACCAATTAAAATCAACTGGTGGACTCTCATCGTTTGTCTCGGTTGTGTCTCCTAAGACGTAACTGTATCTGTTGTGCTGAAAATAACGGGGAAAAAAAAAAAGGATACACAGGGAAACACGTCATAAAAGGTTTGTTTTATGTTGTGTATCAGGTGAACGCTACGCTGTGTGTGAGTGTGTGTGTGTAAATCTGGACTGAGAAGTCAGCTTTCAAGAAGAATCACCCTTTTTTCGCTTTCTGACCGAAGAAAATAAAAATGAAATAAATGATTTTCTATCAAGGTAAAGAATTACGGTTAATGTCTTTCTTTAAGTTACAAATGTTAAATGAGTGCCGAGTTACTACTTCAAATAATTATATAATTATATTAAACCATAAACTACAAGCTGTTTTAGGATCCCAACTGAACAAATTTATTAATAATTATATATAAATCATATTGTGTTTAACCTGAAGCATATCTTATGAATAATGAAAATATTTGTCTTACATTCTGAAGTGTGAACTTGCATATGTGCCAGCAAACGTTTTTTGCATTATGCCACTTTAAGGATCATTGATGGCAAAATCACAACATATTTTTGTGTGATATCATAACGAGCGTCATATTCTCTAGATCCTGACATCTTTTTTGTGATTCGTGCATAACAAAGTCCCTCTTTTAAGGTGAGTTCGTTTTCTCGAGTGATCACAATTTTTTTTTCCCTTGCGAGATGAGTGATTTTTCTTGTGAACTCACCATAGGGGGAAAAAGGTTTTTCAAGTTCACAAATTGTTTATATCATGGTCTCAACATAAACATCGTCATTTTTCATGTGACGTCAATGGACCAAAAAAATCTTGATTATTTCTTCATTTATTTAGACCCAAACCATTAAGGCAGTCCAATAGTGTATGTCTTTGATAAAATTACTCAAGGGAAAAATAGAGCATTAACACTTTCCAAAACAGGGTGTGTGGTTTTTGTTTTTTTTTGTTGTTGTTTTTTAAGCGCGTTTTTAATGACGCCTGACGTTTTTGGGGTGGTTTTTTTTTTTTGCGCTAATGGCGTTCCATACTGTCTGGCTGCCGTGATTTAATTTAGATTTTTCCATCTTCTTATGTTGATTGTATGTTTTATATTGTGATGAAGAGAAGGTGAACTGGACTAGCCGAGTGTGAGTGTTTGTGGAGCTCGTTTTCACGCAGGCGTCCCTGAAGAATCAGTCAACTTTCCAGATGGAGTTTGCTAACTCTCTTTCGTACTAAATATATTCAGGCGGTTCGTTCGAATTTGACACGGTAAATAATTTATACTTAAAATATAAGAGATTTCAGACTCATTTTTATTTTTAAAAATAATGACTGAAGTTTGCTGGCTTTCCTGAGGCATTCTGTCGAAATATGCTACCCATGGAACTGTGCTACTTAGCGGCTCTGCGCATGCGTCACCCCACGGTCATCGCTCCGTTTTCGCGCCCATAAAGCCATGCTACCTTGGTGTGGAGACTTAGGCCATGTCCACACGTACGCGGGTATTTCTGAAAACGGAGATTTTCCATTTTCGTTTAACAAAAAATAAAATCGCATCCACACGAGCACGTTTTCAAAAATATCTCCGTCCACACGCAATCGCAAAAAACGCTGTCAAAAGCACGCCTTGCATTGTAGATGAAAACCTAACGCAGACACGGCGCGTAATGTGACGTCATATGAGTCCGTTTTTCAAAATCTTCGTTTTTCTTGTTCACACCTAAACGCAGAAACGTAGTTTTCAAAAATCGCCACTTTGTCCGAAGTTTTCAAAAACCTCTGTTTTCAGTGACCCAAAACGCCGTTTACCTGTGGACGAAAGGCCAAAACGCAAAAAAAACCCAAAAAACCCTCCGTTTTCAGAAACACCCATGTACGTGTGGACATGGCCTAAAGTTAACCCTAATAAAATAATCAAATATTTACTTATTGTGCCTTTTGACCAGTAAATGGTCAGTGTAGAAATGCTCAGTGTAGAAATAGGATAATGTCGTTTAGCATTTGTTATCATCACACAAATGTAGCTTGCGTGTTAACGCCTCAAACTTCTCAGCTGTTTCTTAGCGATTTCTATAGTAAGAAAAATTCTGCATAATTAAGGGATTATTCTCTTTTTGAACATGCAATGAAGTGGTATGGTCACAATAAATATTATATGGTCATCAGGGGTGGAAGTAACGAATTACAAATACTCACGTTACTGTAATGAAGTAGATTTTTTGGGTACTTGTACTTTTATCAGTAGTTTTTCAAGTGTGTAATTTTACTCGTACTTGAGTACAGTTTACACCATGTAATCTACTTCGCTACTTATAAAATCAAAAGTCGCTACTGAGTATGCCCACCATTTGAATTAACATTCAAACCTTTCATCTGCATCTTTGCAGTCAATAAGGCTGTGCAATCGCGACCGCGCCAATTAATCTATGACGTAAGCAAAGAATAAACTCTCCTGCAGCAGCAGGCACAGGTGTCTGGAGGAACTACACAGTGGAGTACAAACTCATTTATAGACTGAAGATTTGGAGACAGAGAAGCCAAAATGGAGACAGAAGACAACACTGTCAACCGTGAAAATGATGGAGAAAAGACGAGTACGAGTGCCCGCTGCCTGTTGTTCGCAGTGCATTGGGAAAAGTTTAAACTGTTCTATACATGTTCAAAAACATTTTTGTCATTATTTTAACAAATAAAATTCCTGCTTTATATCTACATTTATTTACAAAACGAATTGCCTTTCTATACCTTGTTCATCTGAGAAATGTGCTTTGAACGTAGATATTTTATACTGGTGAATCGAATCGAATGTCTGCTATTGACAACGCAATAAAACATCCATCGGTTAAAAGGTAATTAATACTCTGAGTAGTTTTTGAGAAGAGTACTTTGTACTTTTACTCAAGTATTTTTTAACACCAGTACTTTTACTTGTAATTGAGTACATTTTAACCAATGTAACAGTACTTGTACTTGAGTACAAATTTTCAGTACTCTTTCCACCTCTGATGGTCATATGCAGGGCTCTCAAGTTTTGAAGTTTGGGTGAGTTTGCGGTGCACGTGCGGAGGAATGTCTCATTTGGGGGGGTTGCAGTCCCTCCCTCCCTCCCTCCCTCCCAGTGTCCCATCGACCCAGCATCTTAAAAAAAGAACAAATTCCACTATATCAAATACACGGGTTTATTTATCCTACAACACAGAAAAACACTGTAGTGGCCATTGTCTCTTCACGATATTCATGCTGTATTTAATAATTTCAACTTAGTGAAAAAATAATTTGAAAAAAAGAAAAAAAGGAAAAACACATGTAGCCCCACATGGGCCCCTTGAACAGTGGCGGTTATTCTGTCCGTGTGTGTGTGAGGTTATGAGTGATGTTGTGGGTTGTAAGTGTTTGTGGCAGATTTTGATGCCTTGATAACTGATACTGGGGGCTCCCATTTAAAGCTACTACTTCTCTGACCTCTGCACCATCTTCTGTCACCTCTAGCTTTCTTCTTTGTCCACCTCCACTGTGTATTCTTCGCTCACTTCTACTGTCTTTCCTTCTGTCCTCACTGTCACTATCTCCCCTAATGCCTCCCTTGCTGTTTCAGTCTCAGCCTCTTCCACTGGTACCTCATCTGACCTGGAAACCTTTTCGGATGGCTGAGCCTTTGCCGCCCAGAACGAAAGAATACTCTTTAGTTTTTTCCCTGACATCTTTCATTCGGAATAAACGACACAAACGGTAAAAAAAAAACAGGCAAACGTTCCTCTGTTCATCCCCTTAAGGCCTAGGCTACTATTCAAACGGACACTTAAATCGTCAGGCATCGGTCTTAAACAAAGAGTAGGAAAACTATAGTAGCTAATGAAAGACTGAAATAAATGAAGTTATTACCTGATGACCCCGTGGGTTCTCTTCCACCTCCAGTTCGTCTATAACTTGCGCGTTCGCATTCGTAGAACGCGCGCTTGAAGCTGAATCAGTTGGCTGAGAAATTCTGTTTTCTGATTGGCCGATAGGTTGGTAGCTCAAGACAGCTGCCCTGAGCTGTATGGGGGCACAGTAGCGTAGTCTGCCTTTGATTCGTTTGTAAAACACGCTGTAGGAATTTCTGTGCGGTAAAGTTAATCATTTCTAAGCGTGAGAAATGCCATGTGTGGCGTGTGAGCGTGTGAACTTCTTGAAATGCGTGAGACTTGAGAGCCCTGGTCATATGGGTATAAATAAGGCAGCATAAATCGTCAGAATATTGGCTGCAGCTTGTTAGCTTTCGATTATTTTTACTCTCTCCTGCAGCCATCAAACACACCATCTAGAACATCTGTGGTGGTCTTCAGGAAAAAGTTGATATAAGATACATTTTTTAGGAAATGTAGGAAAACAGCTTAGACCATGTCCACACGAATACGTTTGCGTTTGAAAACGCATCTTTTTCTCTCCGTTTTGGCCTTCCGTCCACGCTGAGACGGCGTTTTTGGTCAAGGAAAACGGAGCTTTTTGAAAACGCTCTCCAAAGTGGATAACTTTGAAAACGCCGTTTTCGCGTCGCAGTGTGGACCGTGAAAACGGAGGCTTTCGAAAACGATGACGCATTTTAGTCATATGATGCAGTCATGTCACCAATTCAACTAAGATGGCGGACGGCATTGTACAGCAGTTGTTTTGTTTGCTCTCAATTTTGACGGCCCTATTAACGATGAATATCCGTTTGTACATGCTCTCAAAGAGCCGGAAAGTAAATAAACGGCAGACGGAAATGACGCAGGTCGAATCGTCTTACGTTTCACGCATGCGCAGTACAGGAACGCAAGCGTTTTCAGTCGTTTCAGTGTGGATGATCGACTCTTCGGAAACGATTGAAAACGATAGCGTGGACGCGGAGCGCTTTTAGACGAAAACGCCGTTTTCAAATTTATCTGGATTGGTGTAAACGTAGTCTTATTCTCCCTGTGAAAACTTTATCAGGTCAATTCAGAAAAGCAGCCTTTTTCCCTTAATTGACTACATAATGCTTCCCTAGTAACATAATAATCTCTGACATGCATTACAGTTAAATTCCGTATTTTGACATTTTATCTTCATATGTAAAGTAGTATTTTGGAAAGTCGTCACAGCTAGTGTGTGTGCTTCCCGTGTACTAACATAAAGACAAAGTGAACATTTGCACAGATTTAATCAGAAGCGTAAAGTCTGTATGTCTCTAAGTCCTCAAACGTATAGTGAAGTCAAGGGGGTTGTGTGTGTAAGCGGATCTCAAGACCACTTTGTGCAGCTGTTGCAGTGTTTTATTTGCATAAAGGTTGCTGCCGCCCTGTGGTGGAATTGTGTGTGTGTGTGTTTGCAGTCAACTTGCTGAGCGGTTACTTGCTTCAAAACCACGGCAGAGGAAGTGATCGCATCAGAAATAACAGAGCGGAAGGTTGTGTGTGTTTATGTTTATGTGACACTGAAGGATTCTAAGCTAGACGTGAGTGTGCGTGAGTGTTTCAGAGAGACAATGTATGTGTGTATCAACATTAGCACCTGTTACTTGTCATGTCAAACTGAAAAGGGAAATAGGGTGTGTGTGTGTGTGTGAGAGAGAGAGAGAGAGAGTGTGTGTATGCAGTCATGCATGTCAAAGCCTAGTTGTTGGTGGAATTCGAGACTTGTGTGTGTGTGTGTGTGTGTGTGCGTGCAGATGGCAAAACAAGTTGCTGGTTTCACACATGATGTATGCCAGTTGGCTAGGAGACTAAGTGTGTGTGTGTGTGTGTGTGTGTGTTTTGGGACATAGGGAGCACAACGATGAAGTTATTTTACAGGGAATTTCAGTGATTTTTATATATGATTATAAATGTAAGAACTCGAGATGAGATTTCCGAAATGAAGTGTACGTGACGTCTCTCGATAAAACGTGTTTGCCTGTGAGATGTTTCCTACGTCGGGCTTATGTGAAGTTAGCAAAGCAAAACACACTCAAAGGTGCCTATTGTAAAGTAGAGTTTCGATGGGGTCCTGAGACAATAGAGAAAACTGACTGCCTGTGAGAAAGTGTGTGTGTGTGTGTGTGTGGTTTTTGTTTTTGAACCTATTTTTGAACCTGAGTTCTTTTTTTATGAGCCGTATCTGGTACAATTTCAGGCTCATGGTTTTGAAAAGCCTCTCAAACAGGAAGGAAGACGCAGATGTCAGAATACCCATCTTTAACACATTCCTCTCGCACTTATTTGTGGTTATAGCGACCACTGACACTTTTTCATACACATATATATATATATATATATATACATACACAAGGTGTACATTGTTTTCTTATTTCTCTCACACACACACAACCTTTCCCACTGATATATTGTCATCACATTTTCCTGGTCCGCGTTGAGACGAGCGCTGTCCTCGACTCCGCCGTCTTTGTGTAAAACTGCTTGCTGCTGCCCCTAATTAACACGAGACCTCGTGAGAGACCATGAAGTTGCACTGCGAGGAGGAGCCAAGCTCCAGCACCCACCACTTCGCAGAAAAAATGTTTGGATTATTTCGAAGATGAGGCTCTGATGCTGATACGCTCTCACAAATTAATAAGCAATATTTCAAGAACGAATAGTGACTTTATTCTGACATACATTTCTACTTGGTATGACATTATGTTACGTTATAAGCAGTTTTAGTTTTAATGACATTTTCTGAGACGTTGCCTGAAGGATCTCGGCAGGTAATTATGTATTTCGTGATGTTTTAAATATATAAAATTAGAAATGAAGCAGTTTTGTAATTAAGTCAATATTACAATATTAAACAACACAGTTTGTAATATTTTATCTGTATCCCGTAATGCTGGTTAAATTACGCCCGGTTCTTTTTACACTACGACTCAAAGAAGGGAGCGCTTTACCTTGGACCGTAACTTCGGCAAATGTTGAGTTTCAAAATTCTTTTACTGCAGCATTTTACGTAGAAGTGAATTTAAGTGAGCGATGATCACCTCTGCATTAGAGCCAGGATTGTGCGATGTGTCATTTCATATGCCCCTAACGATATACATCACAACATAGTACATTTTTCTGTGAATTCGCAAGCTGTGCGCGCTCAACTCTGCCTAAACACGTGCTCGAAACACTTTGTACGCGCTCATATGGAACGCCAACGGTGCCACAATTGGCATATATTTTTATGCAATTGACAATAAAGCGCCAAATGAATAACACATGCCCCTCGAAAATAATGGCCACGGCGTCTATGGTTAAAAAAGACTTTTTTTGTGGTTCTCTAGTGACTTTACACCGTAAAAATGGCTGTTAAAGGTGCTGCCTTTACGGCGCTTTAGTAAGGTGCCTTTAAGGTGAATTGTGGCACCTTTGGCGTTCCATAGCTCTCCATAGACCTTGCAATCATGGGGTCAACTGCCGAGAGGTCATAAATTGACATGAATTGGTCACTGCAAAAGTTACGTGTGATTATTATGAAAAATCATTATTTGTGATAATTGTCATTTTATACTGCATTGTAACTAAGGTGTGGGGAATTAGAATAATGCAGCAGTGGAGGAATTTTTGAAAACCATCATTTGCCAAAGTTATTACGTGCAAAGGTACAGAGGTCATTTTTGGACTCAAACTTCACACTAAGAAATGTTATTTTAGAATGAAAGATTTTCACAGTCAGTGCTATAAACCTGAGATTCACACAAAACTCACTCCGACTAGATTAATAGTAAGGTGATAAAATGCTAAACGTGAAGCAGCTGGGATCAGTTTCGTTAGTAGATATGTAGTATTGCCACGTATCTCAATATACTTCATATATTTACATTGGAAATCGACTTGGAATATGCAGTTCTTAAAGGGGCGGTCCACCCGAAAGTACAACAGCGAAGGGAGTTTTTGTGGATTCACTGTTTATGAATAAAAGCTTGGTGGTTGTAACGGTCAGGGTTGTTATGAGTTCCAAGAGATTTAGCCTAAAAAAATACTGTCCTGCACTTTAAATACAAAATAAAAGCGTCATGTTTCTGGTTAATAAACGATCACATGAATATAGCGGTAGGTTTCACAAAGTCAAACGCGTAAGAATCGGGGATGCACGATGATATCGGCCGATATGATTTGCCCGATATTTCCAGCCGATATTTGGTGACGCCTTTATTGCAGCGCTTGTGCCAGGCGTGTCCAAAATGGTGGGGTTTTATACGAACCGCACTTTCTGTCTCAAAACGTGTGGCGTTATTTTGTGCCAAAATCACACCGTGGCGCGTTCACAAGTACGATCTCTTGTCTTTAACTCTGCTCGCAGGTAAATGGCGTATTTGCTTCACTTAGCGAATGTGAGCTCGCACATAGGCTGTGTGGCCACTTGGATACTACCGCACTTAATAGCCGCTCATATCATACTTTTCTACGTGGTAGCGTGCATCTCAGGAAATAGCTGGGGTTGTAGCTTAACGGCTCTCCGCGCACTAGGTAGTGCACATGGAGTGTCACGTGGGCCCCTATTTGTCTTGGTACACTACGTAGGGCGGGAAGTGACTTTTTCTTACACTGTTGTGCACCACGCTGGAAATGCTCCGCGCTCGCTGCAACGGGTTTCACGCTCGCTTGACTTGCCGCTGTCTTAGAAATGTCAGGGTTATTTTTGTGGCAAAGTTCTGAGCGCGCGGTGGAACTTTTGGTGAGCAAAATATCTTAACGTGCTGAACTCGTTTATCGACATTGGTCTGTAATTTAATTCCCATGTCGTACATCCCTAGTAAATACGTGGGCTCGTATTCACGATGTGTGGTATTCAGGTGTGCCATGAACGTTACGTGAAGTTAATTATCGTCAGTAATTAGCATTTGCTACTGATTATTAATTAATCTTGTGCATCTACAGACTGACCCCAACTTGGAGATAAATATGAAAGCATTTTACTAAAAAAGTTTGTTCCTTACTTCTTATAACAACTACTGAACATCTGAAGCGCAGGATTTATCTCCGCAGTTTAACTTGATCTTGATGAGACTTTGAGAAAGATCAACACCATCGTTTTCCCTCCGTTTTTCTCTCATTTTCCAGCTCAGTGACAACGTTCCATGTCGTTCCGTTTTATTCTCTCGGCCAAATCTCACCTTCCACCTCCCTTTTATGTAACTAACTAGCGAGCAATATTAACACTTTAAACCGGTCCAAAATGGAACGTTCCGACCCACATGTGATTTACAGTCGAAATCAAATCTAACTTAACGACAACACGAGTGTGACAGTTTTCGGTTTGAGACGTCTCCCAAGGCTTTGCTTCACGCGTCCACTCGGACAGCGACTCCGTCACGTTGAACGGCGACCTTGTGAGACCATGTCGAACTTCCTGCAGCCTTCAAAACCTCACTTGCAGCTTCCGTTAAAAACGTTCTGTTTTCTCCTCTACGTTTCTCCTCTTCGTAGCAAAGCAAAGTCAACGTTACTTTCTTGCCGCGCTTTTCTCGCGCGACGTTTTTGGAATGTGATAAAGAGAGAGTTCGTAACAGCAAAGGAACGTAAGGTGATGTAAGGTAAGGTGTGGTCTGGCAACTCTCTGGCGTCCGTTCTCGTGCACCGCGTTCTTCAGAAGTTGCTGAAGATCTCCTGTTTCTTACTCCAGTCCATAGGGGGCGCTCTCTTGTTGCCCCTCTTGGCTCTGACCCTCTGCCTGGCCTCGGCAGCGGTGGGACTGAGGTGCAGACCGCTGTCCCATAACGGGTCGACTGCTGCTAGCTGTTGCTTTAAGCCGGACTCGCCACCGGGGGCGCTGTGGTGCTTGTGATGGCCGGAATCGAAGATCTGCACATAAACACGGTTACGGTTAGGGCTGGACGATATAAGCTCATATCAGTATCACGATTAATCCAACATTTTACATTTGCTGAAAAAAAAAACATGATTGGAAATAATTGGAAAACACGCAGATGTAGCTTTGAAGTGGCAAAGTTGCGTAAAATGCGTAAGTTGCGTAACTTTTAAGAAGGACACTGCGTACACGCACACTGGAGGAAAGTATCAACAAAATCCTTTTTTAAAAATATTAAAGGATTTTTAAAAATTATTGAAATAATCTTCATGAGCAAGAAAATTAAGTGTAAGAGCATAAGATGTTCGAATTTACAATTAATTGCCGAGTCCTAGTTGCGGTTACGTGAAGCTTAGTGGACTTTGATACCGTGTTGAGTTTAGATTTGTCTACATCAACACTTAGAATAGGGTTTAGACACGACACAACACACACTCTCACACACCTTGGTGCCGGTGTCCGAGTCGCTCAGATCCACGCTCATCTCGGATACGGTGGAGTGCGAGGAGAAACTTGCGTAGCTCTGGTGCTTCACAGAGCCGTTGGTGGTGGTCGCAGGCTCGGTCAGAGTCACGCTTATGACAGGTGGCGACGTCGGTGTTACCTCGGGGGTCGGAGACGGAGACACAGAGCTGTCCAATACCGGACTCTCTATCAGCGGCCCGTCCACGCAGTCCTCTGGATGAGATAAAAAAAAACAATAATATCACGATTAATAGGTGTGGACGATACAATCCCAAATCAATATCCCGATTATTTTAGGGCGGGGTGATATCACCTCAAATCAGTATCGCGATTAAACATTTGTGACCCGATCTGCCGTAACGAGTCGGAAGTCGGCGTTCTGTTTATTTAGATACGGGCCGATTATGTTGAAAAACATCAAAAATATCGATTTTTCTTTTTTGGTCTTATATGAAAGAAAAGGTCTTCAAAATTAATGTCCCAAAGTTTCATCATGGAAATAATTGTGGAAATGTCCAAAATAAATGCTGTTTTCGCTTTATTTGATAAGTATTTAATAAATATTTTGAAATAATTGAAGCTTCAGTCTGATTTAATATATTTTCCTAAGTATCTAAATGCCTGTAGTAAAATTTTGTTGTTGAATCCTGGGTGCATCTCTTTGGATGCTATGGATTGTTAAAGATATCAACAAAAAACTGACGAAAAACTTTAAATGCGATTTTCTCGGTTTTTCAATTGGAAAATGGCGCTGCGATACCATCATTCAAACGATTGTAACTTGGCAACCGTTTAAGATATAGCTTTGAATTTTGAATTTTGGGTCAGTGTGACTCATTTTGCCAGATCAGGTCACATTTTATTTCCAATTAAACCAAATACAAATGATTCATCTGCACTCATTTCTACATGAATGCCGGTGAGTACCTTTGAGGTGTGCGGTGGTGGGCGCGATGCCCAGTCTCTTGAACAGCGTGTCGGTTTCCGGGTCGACCACCAGCAGCTGAGTTTGTCCTCCTCTGGCCCGTATGAGCGCCACCACCTCCGCGTGGCGCACTCCCACGATGCTCCTGCCGTTCACCTGCAAACCACCACGAACCAGCCTGCGGTTACACAACGCCACCAGCAGGGGGCACGAGCAGGCCGCTGGAGACACACACTTTCCACTGCCGCTCTTCATGCTGACAATATTTCTTTCATAATGTCTTTTCCACATTAAAAGTAAACACACTAAAAATGCTCAAAACTAACTAACGGCAAGGTACGTTAAAACGAGATAAAGTTCCCAGATATTTTTGCGTCATTTTTTTTTCCCCTTTACATAATCAAGTGCAGAATAAAATGAAGTAGATATGATATGAAATACTTATATGGCTTATTTAACAAGCAGGCCACTATGTTTTATCCAAGTGATCACGAGGGGGGCGTTACCTCCACCAGGCGGTCCCCGGGGCGCAGTCCGGCCCTCTGTGCAGGCGAGTCGGGGTCCACAGAGCGGACGTACTGGCCCACTCGGCTCTTGTCGCAGTGCAGGTTGAAGCCGAAGCCCTGCTCGCCCGCTGTGATGTTGCAGAGACGTGGCCGCAGGTCCTTCATCACCCCCTCCTCCTCCTCCTCCTCCTCCTCTTCTTCCCTCCCAGACGCCTCCTACGGCACCGACGCGAAACAACAAAATTCACATTCCGTGTTCTTACACTGGACCGCACGCTGACGCTGAGACCCACTTGAGTCAGAACCAACCGCTCTTAAGAAGTCAGTCGATCCTAAAAGCCACTCATGCAGTTGTCATGAAGATTCTGACATTCACCAGCACTTTCGCTCGTTGGTAGGGGGGGTTGGTCGCTGGCGTTGGGTTTGGCGATTGGTTTAAGTCCCAGACCCGTAAGAGTGCCACACAAAGTGCTATATGAGAGAGAAGTCAAAGTTGTGGAAAAAGGTGGCGATTTTCCGGCTTTATAATGTTTCTTTAAAGTGCCCTATTATGCCTTTTTCAAATATGATCTTTCATGCAGTGTGTCATGTAGCTGTATGTGAACATAAACTATCTGCAAAGTTGTGGCGCCCGACAGTGCGATAAATGAAGTTTATCAAAAAAATTAGGCTCACGTGCTTTCATGAGAGTCGTCCTTAATTCCAATCTTTTTTTCTGTTACGGCCACACGTCACAGTAACACATCTGCATAATGTCATACGTTCGTCGCGAACAACTTCGCCCGCCCACAAACAGTACGAATTTCCGTGGATTCCATCATGTCAAGAAGGCGGCTGTATCTCGCTGTGAGAAATTTGTTTTATATGCCTTCAAAGTGAATCTACAAAAGCACGGTGGTTAACATTCATTTTCAACAACACCTCAGCAGTACAATTCCAATCTTGTGTTGTGTTCCGTCATTTTGCGATGACTTCTTTCCAATCTTAGCGAGTACAACGCGGGATTCACCAAACGCTTGGTCTTAAAAGATGGATCAGTGCCCAGTTTATTTGGACCGGCTTGCTCCTCTGAACTTCTACCTGTAAGTATGATTAATCTCCAGAGCTGTCATTCAGTTATGGCAATGGGCGTTTCGTTTTCCGACACACTGTGGAGCCAATCATAAGGACTACGCTGTCTGACCAGTCCCACCTTGATGAGGCTCCGCGAAAGGAGAGTTTAGACAGCTGATTCTTCTTCTTCACCGCGAGTGGATTTCACGAATCATTTGAAATGGTCAAATTAAACCTATTTTGGAAAACTAAAGTGTTTTTGACCTTGCATATGCTCTAAACCTGTTTTTAGAGACTCATAAAATAATGTGCTTAACCTTTAAAGTGGCATAATAGGGGCACTTTAACAATGAGTTAAAATGAAGAAAAAACCACTTTTATTTTTATTCACGTTAATCACTTATCACGTTATTTTGAAGGTAATGTGAGGCGTGTTTTTTATCTGCGGCGTTTCCGCGTCTTCTAAGCGTAAGGAGAAGTGAGTTAGCTGGCGTGTGGAAAGCGCCAAATGATTGATCGAAAATTATTGCAAAAGTTGGTCAGAATTCTTGGCGGTAGTAGTGAGTTAAGTGGTGACTGGCTGAATTCGTTCATTTTTGTGAAATCCCGGAGGGTCTGAAAATGGAAATCCAAATGAGTCATTTTTTAACTCATGATGAAAGCGGGAAAACGCCCTCAGCCTGTGGGTTCGTGAGGTCCACAGAGGGAAGTCAACACGTTCGGGTCACTGACCACCTGAAGCTAATCACTAGCACAACCCTAGTAATTTATTACATCTAGAGTTTAATCATTCTCCATTTACGGGTCACCTGTTCAGAAGGTGGAACACTCGTGCCTTTACTCATAGGTTTCCCTCAGGTTGCTGTATAAGCTGACCTGCAAACATGTTCATTCACTCATTCATTATCTGAACCGCTCCCGTCTCAGGGGGTCACGAGACCGGTAGGCGAAAGATGAAGCTCTGAAACTCACACAGAAACACCCCCACCACCGACCGGGAATCCGGCTCTGGACACTCCCCGCCCGTGGCCTTGGCGCTGTACCCGTGCAAACCGTTAGGGCTTGTCCACGTAAAATCCTTCAATGCGCCCTCCTCTACCCTGATGGCTGATGGCTGGTCAGTGGCAGAAAGTGAGTGATTATTTGTCATTGTGAACACACCACAGCACAGCACACGGTGCACCACAAGCAAATGTCACCTCTGCATTTAACCCATCCGTGAAGGAGCAGTGGGCAGCCAACAAGGGCAGTGCCCGGGGAGCAGTGCTTGGGGACGGTACCTTGCTCATGAGTACCTCAGTGGTAACTTCAGCGGCCCTGGATTCCAACCTGCGACCTTCTGATCATGGGGCCAACGCCCTACCGTTACGCCACCGACTGCAGTGTGTGCTCTAGCCCGTTAATGCGGCTATTAGGGCCGTAACTAGGGGCGGGCGATAAATATTGAATATACTCCATAAATCTCGGCTTGTTCCACGTGCGATAAATGACAAACATTGTGACAAAAATTAATATCGTGATATTTTTAAGCTGTAACAACTTATCATATCGCGATATCATTTTTAGGCCATGTCGCCCGGCCCTAGCGGTAACAACTTCGGGACACCGATTCGTCGATCAACAAACCCAAAACGTCAATCCAAAAACGAAAACCTCGATCAGACATTCTACATATTGTAACATCACGACTTTACGAAGCGCAAAAACACGGTACATGCCACTGTGTGCTGTAGTTCAGGAATAAAAACTTGTGTTTTTGTGATTCGACGTGTTAAAGCAGTATATGATGTTGTCTCATATCAATCTCCTTCTTCTTCCTCTTTTGGCTTTTCCCTTCAGGGGTCGCCACAGCGAATCACCTGCCTCCATCTAGTCCTGTCCTTGGTGTCCTCTACCCTCACACCAACTAACTTCATGTCCTCCTTCACCACATCCATAAATCTCCTTTTTGGTCTTCCTCTCAGCCTCCTGCCTGGTGGCTCCAACCTCAGCATCCTTCTACCTACTGTATGTACTCATTGTCTCTCCTCTGGACGTGTCCAAACCATCTCAGTCTGGCCTCTCTGACTTTATCTCCGAAACATCTAACATGAGCTGTCCCTCTGATGAACTCATTCCTGATCCTATCCATCCTCGTCACTCCCAAAGAGAACCTCAACATCTTGAGCTCTGCAACCTCCAGTTCTGCCTCCTGTCTTTTCCCCATTGGCACTGTCTCCAAACTGTACAACATGGCTGGTCTCACTACTGTCTTGTACACCTTTCCTGATAAATTGAGTCGAAATGTGATCAGACTTCGAGATATCGGCTGACCTCGTGATATGGTTGTCCGCTGAGTCAATATAATGTCGTATCGTAACAGGATTTAGGTCTGGGCTCAGTCTCAACACAGCAGTGAGACAAGACGGTTTCCGTGATCAAAAACTGAGTTTAAGGTAAAACTGTAGATGGCAGCTGTCAGACTGTAGTCTAAAACTAGGCGTCAAGTCGTGTTTGAGTTTATACTGGTGTATAAGGATCTACAGATTATACCTCAAGGTTATTACTAGAGACGTCGCCGATCCGATATGTGGACGGGTATCGGTCCGATAACGGCTCAAACGGCTGGACCGGGTATCGGTGGCATCGGGCCGTTCTACGGAGCCGATCTGTAAACGCGTGGACGCTCTGTTGGTTACGCATGGGAAGTGGCGCTGCGGTAAAGTCCAGCTGAAACCATCGTTCCAATAACTCCAATAATTCTATTACGAAAAATGGTCGAAGCAAGTTTTCCAGAATGGAAGCTCGGTTTAATCCGCTTCACTCGCTAGAGCAGCTCCGCTCGTGTTTCACACGGACGCTTAATAGTGACACAAGGTTTTCAGTGGCGCGGTCAAGATCAGACCTGATCCCTCTGCGTGTGAAAGTGTTTGTGAAAAGCAGAAGTAAAGGCATAAAAACGCATAAATGACATTTTTCGCTTTGTAAACGCGTGCGCCGTGTTAATGACCGCGCGCGTGAGCGCCGTTACTCGCTAAAACGCTGCAGTTCGGTCAAAATCACGTCGCCTTTGTTACAGACACAAACCATATCTTAGCTGATAAATAACCACAACAACCAGCGTTCTACTCACAACTCTGCCCTTCATTTAGATTTTCCCATAGATTTTCCATTTTCCGCTTATTCTGGAACGTGCGCCCAGCGCTTCATTGAGACGCGGCTCCGGGACGCGCGTGGAGGACTGTGGGAAATGTAGTTTTCAGAGACCGTATCGGATTTGTATCGTATCGGCAGATATCTAAATGTAGAATGTCGCTATCGTATCGGACATTCAAAAAGCTGGTATCGTGACGCCCCTAGTTATTACATCTCAACGTTAACATCACCAGATAAGGAACCGAGAATGAGAAAAACAGGTTTTAATCTCCAGATACGCTTCGCCCTGAAGCCTTTAGGAGGAAGCACGGCAGTTCGATAACACGCTGGAGGTCATTTGACTAAGCAAGTTTGCCTATAGAGGACTCGCACAAACTCTAGCACACAACTATTTGCATGCGATGTTATGTTGAATCAAGTCGTTCAGCAGAACCCGTGTGCTAATTTAGTTTCCATAAGAGGGCAGTTTAATATTGTTGCTGGCGGTGCAAGTCCGTCACGGTACGATATGATATCGATATCACAGGCTGCTGCGATACAATTTCACGCGGGTTAGATTCGGGAGCCAGTGTGCAACGTGAGACAGTATTATTTACACAAGCTGATTCCACACAGTCAGCCCCATTAATATCAAACCGAAAACATGCAACTAAAATATCACTTTTGAGCTGCGGCCTAAGGCCTCGTTCACACGGACGTCTGAGCCAGGCGGTTTTCTGGCGTCCGTGGCGCCAGGTGAGCGCCGACCGAACGCCGACCGTTTTTTCTGCTCGTTGTAGCAAATCGAAGCGTCCACGCGGGCGTTCGGCACCGGCGTCAAATAAACGCTGCATGCGACGTTTTCTTGGCGTCGAAATCCCGACGAACGCGAGGAAAACGAGGCTATTGCCAACGCCAGCGAAACGCCAGTCGAACGCAGCTACAAAACGCAGCAAAAACGCGTATGCCGTTGAGAGGGCGTTCGTTTCCAGCGTCCGTGTCGACGAGGCCTAAGATGACGCCTCTGCGCTTGTGACTGGCGAGGGACGTTACAGTCGGCTCTGATTGGCTAGATCTAGGTTACGTTGAGATCGCGCTCCGTAGCTTTGCTTTGGTCACCGCAACCTGCTGCTGCTTAATTTGGAATGCGACAACATTTAAGTTCCAATTTCATAGTTTTATAATGTTACCAAAATGTTTATTTAATATTATTTGAAGTTGAAGTAAAATGATATGAAATGTTTATGTATTAACAAACAATAACGTTATTTAAGTGAAAAGTTTTGTGTTGGTTTGTGAAATTCTAAACGAAAATGTTTCGCACATTGGTTCCAAATCTCGCTTATCGGCCCCGTAGACCAGTGATAATTGGTATCGACATCGGCACCGAAGAAGCAGAATCGGTCGAACCTCTAGGTTGTAAATTCCTTAATAAATAAACAAGTTATAACAGTTACACTGATGTAGTGTTAATTTTGTCGCCCATTTTTCAATTTTAGTCTTAGTCTTAGTCTTGTGTCAAAGTTCCTTATTAGTCTTAGTCATATTTAGTCATTCACATATCAGTTTTTTGTTAGTCACGTTTTAGTCGACTAAAAGTCTCAACATTTTCGTGTAGTTTTAGTCAAACGAAAACTCAAGGTATTTTCCATTTTTTATTTCAGAAATAATTTTTGTTTTTCATTCCAGTTGAATTGTGTGGGAACACGACGGAGACGAACTGCTGGCACAAACGCATGACCTATCAGAAACCTGATATTAATCATCAATCAGAAATTTGATATCAATCATCAATCAGAAACCTGATATCAATCATCAATCAGAAATTTGATATCAATCATCAATCAGAAATTTGATATCAATCATCAATCAGAAACCTGATATCAATCATCAATCAGAAATTTGATATCAATCATCAATCAGAAATTTGATATCAATCATCAATCAGAAACCTGATATCAATCATCAATCAGAAACCTGATATCAATCATCAATCAGAAATCTAGTAACTCATCAAAAAATGCGGGTGATATCCAGTAAAAATGTCGATTGAAAAGCTTCCTCGAATGGAAACGACATTTGTGCGAAGCAGTTTAACGCCTGGTTGAGTTGTGAAGTGTGTGTGAGAGGTTCCAGAGAAGTGTGTGTGTGTGTGTGTGTGGGCTTTAGTTAACAAGCGGCCGACGTAGAGGCCTGTTAAAGAAATTTCCGCTTTGGTTTTGGGCTTTAAATAGAGAGATGTTCATTATTCTTGTTATCATCGCGGCATTACAGAGATCATTTTTTGGGAACAGGATGGAGGACGACTCCCAGGACGGTTCGCCGGGAGGTGTGTGTGTGTGTGTGTTTGTGTTTATGTGCGTGCCTTAGTCTTATTCTTTGCTCTAAAGAAAGCCGGTCACACACCCTGCACAAGCTCAGGACATTGTATAAGACATGATGTCACTTCCTGTCCTCAAACAATACAGGGGTGGAGACTGTTTTAGTCTCATGATGGCCTCGGTCCACGCTCCTGGTCAGCAACACACGCACACACGCAAACGCGCAAAAGACAATTGCACAAAAATAAAACTGGCAACGCAAAGATACACAAACAAATCTTTATACGCAGCTCGGTCTCTCTCTCTGTCTCTCAAACACACACACACCCAGCAGCCACCCGGGGAACGGTCTCAGTGGGGAGTGTGTACTATATCCCGAGGCTTAAAAAGGGCGTAATCTAATCTGGGTGCGCTTTGAGGCCAGAAAACAGCCCAATCTCATAAACACACACAATGACACTCTTCCTGACGCATCTGGGAAAATACCAAGAAAGCAGACACCGTTTCACGCGCACTCCGAGCCAACGCTGACGGGGCGAGCACCAACCGGGAGCATCTCGTCCGCAGTCGGCTCGCCGTGCTGGAAAAATATGCCGTCGCGTGAGAGGAAATCGCCAGGGGACGCTGCAAAGTCTGACCAAATGTAATCCATGTAATATGGATGCATGGCGTCCACTTACGGTGTTGGTGAATGGAGAGAAATGTGATTTTGATCGTCCGAACGTGCTCAAAGAGGCATGAAGTAGGGCTGTGCGATATGAGCAAAATCTCACATCCCCATAACGATATATATCACAGTGTTGTGTACATTTTCTGTAAATTCAGTTGAACTTCCGCGAACAAAATCTGGTGTCTGTGTGCTGCGCTCGTCTCTGTGCTCAAGACAGTCTGCGGACACTCATATTTAATGCCAAAGGTGCCATAATTTGCCAATATTTTTACACATTTGACAGTAAAATTTGTGACCCTCCACGGCAAAAGCAGTCGCTTGTCGCAACGGAGGTTTCCGAGGAAAACGAGCATTTATGTTGCGTGGGGTAAAATTTTGGATTTTTTGTTTGTAGTGTTTTGAAACAGTGGAAGGTCTATACTGTACTGTTGTGAATAAATTTGGTTGAAAAACTTCCCCTTTCCATCCTAAAAACGTGACTTTCTTGAGGTGAGGAATTCAATTCCAGCAGAATGTTCAAAGTTTCTGTTTTGACCGCTCTACTTCAATATTTACGCTAAATCCACTGGTTGACTAGCGTGAAGATATTTCTCCGGAATCCATCTCCGTCTCCCGAGTTCAGTTAACCTAACGCAGGTAGGCTATCCGTGTGGCTGTGAATGCAGCGTAGGCTAGCGTAAATGCAAACGTAGCCGCGACCGCACCAAGCGTCTGTGAGTGCTACGGCGATAGTCAACTTCGACGGCAGATTTCTCCGTTTCTCACTTGGCGTGACAGGAGAAACCCGACTCCTTTGAATGTTGATATCTCAGTCATATGTCGTCCCATTCATTCCATATAGGTATCGTTGTGAAGGTTGATTTATGTCCTTTCATGAAAACATCATAACTCAATTGTGAAAATTTGCGACTGGTTTTGCCGTGGAGGGTCACAAATTAGGAAATGTCTGGATAAGAGCGTCTGCTAAATGCTGTAAATGTCAATATTTTATATCAGTAAAACCATTTCTGGATCCAGTTGTAAGAGTGTATTCACCAACTACAGATACGTCACTTCAGTTTTATTGTACAGCCTTAGCAAATTTTGAGCAATGTTACCATAGTCACACTGATGACCATAGAGACTCTTCATCATTACTGTGTTTATGAGTGTGTCACTGTTGCAAGACTGGCAGGAACTTCTTAGGGAAATGTGTGTGTGTGTGTGTGTGAGACACACTGTGTTTCTGTTCTAGACTAAATGCGTTATGTCTGATTTATCATCCAGATTACATAACGGCTTTTTGTGTCACTGTTCCACTGCTAAGTTCCGAAATGTCAATACGTTCTTCCTCTGCAATGGTTCCATTGTTCTGAAGTCCTTACAAAAGCATTCCTCCTAAAAACCCAGTAGAGGAGCGTTAGCCGCGTTTCGGATTCAGGAGATTTACACGATCACTGGTCTCACGATTCGATTTAATTGCGATTATCATGTCAACGATTTCATTCGATTCGATATCTCGATGCGTCCAAATCCATTTTTAAAAAGATGGATAAGAAACATTTGTCTTTTTACAGTGTGTCATGAGAATTGCAGCCAATAAAACCTCAACAGCTGCCGTGCTGCTCCAACTGCCGTTATTTTTCACTTTTCGTTAACGACTCGGCCTCACGTCCTCTGTCTTGAGTTGCGCGTGAAGCAGAGCACGTTCCCTACAACCTGAAATCTAAATTTAGACCGTTTGGGACGCGGCCCCTCGCTAGGGTGGGCCGGGGTTCACTTCCTAGACTTCCTGCCGTGCACTTCGCCGGCTCTGTTGCACCACAAAGGGACGCTCCGGCAGCCTCTTAGTCATGAACGCAGCAAAAAGAGGATCTTTGGAGAGCAATACTTCCAAATTTTCTCGCTCAGTACGATGGTGTACTAGTCTGTAAAGAAGTAGAGCTTTGTGTTTCAAATGTTGGATCTGACACACGCACCAAACACACACACACGCACCAAACACACACACGCACCAAACACACACACACCAAACACACACACACACACCAAACACACACACACACCTTTCTTTAAAAGAGTGGAGAGATTTCATCTGCTGTGTTCATAAAACCCTGCAGGTAATCACTCCTGACAGCCGTGATCAACACCTGAACCAGTGACGGGAATAACGGCGTTAAAATAACGGCGTTACTGAAAAAAAGGTCGTTTCAATTCAAGATCTGCTCAATTACTGTTTCCATCGTTACGACGCCGTTGCCGTTATTGACAATAACATGCGGTGCGTTACTGTTATTAAGCTGGTTTCATCCGACCAAGCTCTCAGCTACAGGAGCGGCAAAGCTTTGTTCTGTTCTTTGGTGAGGGGCGAGACGACCGCATAAGGGACGATGATTGGCTAAGGTAGAGTAAGATATTACAAAAAAACATTTATTCATATTTTATCATTCTACTATTATATACATAGTAATGAGCAAATCTACAATGATATATTACATTTGATAGGTGTCTTGTCTCACATTGTCCCACAGCGATATTACAATAGTGTAGATTTGTGTACAATGTTTTCTGTTAAAAATGTATTATTTTATTTATATTTAGACATATTTATTTTAAGTGTCTATTACATTAATTACACATATTTAATGGTCAGTGTTATTACAAATAATTGAACGTACAGCTAAATTTCCACCAAAGAGGGGAGGGGGGGTCCACATTTTTGACATGTTAGTGACCCTCCACGGCAAAACCAGTCGCTTGTCGCAAATTTTCAAAATTGAGTTATGATGTTTTCATGAAAGGGCATAAATCAAGCTTCAAAACGATACCTATATGAATGAATGGGACGACATATGACTGAGATATCAACATTCAAAGGAGTCGGGTTTCTCCTGTCACGGCAAGTGAGAAACGGAGAAATCTGCCGTCGAAGTTGACTATCGCCGTAGCACTCACAGACGCTTGGTGCGGTCGCGGCTACGTTTGCATTTACGGTAGCCTACGCTGCATTCACAGCCACACGGATAGCCTACCTGCGTTAGGTTAACTGAAGTCGGGAGACGGAGATGGATTCCGGAGAAATATCTTCACGCTAGTCAACCAGTGGATTTAGCGTAAATATTGGAGTAGAGCGGTCAAAACAGAAACTTTTAACATTCTGCTGGAATTGAATTCCTCACCTCAAGAAAGTCACGTTTTTAGGATGGAAAGGGGAAGTTTTTCAGCCAAATTTATTCACAACAGTACAGTATAGACCTTCCACTGTTTCAAAACACTAAAACCAAAAAATCCAAAATTTTACCCCACGCAACATAAACGCTCGTTTTTCTCAGAAACCTCCGTTGCCACAAGCCACTGGTTTTGCCGTGGAGGGTCACATTTGAACATTTTTTAAAAATGTAATGCAAAAGTTACTTTCCCTGGTAACTAGTTACTTTTATAATGCTGTACCTCAGTTACTAACTTTTTGGAAAAAGTAACTAGTAACTATAACTAATTACTTTTTTAAAGTAACGTGCCCAACACTGCCAGTAACTGGCCGCTAACCTCCATCTCCCGCCATGGCCTCTTCCTGCGCGGGATGTTGGGCTACAGGACAAAACGACACGCTAGGTGACACCCAATAGGATGGACAATGTGTGTGTGCTTCATGACACTAAAACCTCTCCCTCTTTTTAAGCTATACTGTAATATAGTCGGTGGCGTAACGGTAGGTTGTTCGCCCCGTGATCAGAAGGTCGCAGGTTTGAATCCAGGGCCGGTAAAGTTACCACTGAGGTACTCATGAGCAAGGTACATGAGCTTGTACGCTGCCCGCTGCTCCGTCACGGATGGGTTAAATGCAGAGGTCACATTTGGTTGTGGTGCACGATGTACTGAGGTGTGGTGTGTTCACGATGACAAATAATCACTCACTTTCACTGTACGTACATACACCAGGGATGCACGATAACATCGGATCGTAATCGCTTTTTCAAAGTCATCATCATCATCGGACCGATGCTTTGATTTGCCTGATATTTTATGACGCATTTATCGTTATCAATTCAAAATAAAAACATCGATCAGACATCACACATAATGCGACATAATTTTATCTAGAACTCGTCCATTTTCGTTCCAATAAAAGTTTGACAACGTGACAGCGTCTCGTATCGATCGCCGGCTCCTGGATTGAATCAAATCAAATCGAAGTCGTATCATAGCAGACTTTGTTGTGCACTGAATTGATATCATGATGAAACTTGTGATTTCACCGCCAGAGACGTATACATGTTGACTTTTTAACCGTTTACGCGTCTTATCCACGCCACAGTCCAATCGGGGGGAACTAACATACGGTAGCCACACTGCAACACGTCTGTCCGACTCCCAGAAGCTTTAGAAGCTTCTAGAAGGTCTGGAATCTCCAGCATAAACCAATCAGACAGCTCAGGCTCTCCACCCTGCTGGGGCTGACGGGCCACGTCCAGACTGCCGATCAACAACAAATGAGCTTGTCCTGCTCGCGTCTGTCTTAGCCGTCCAAAAATACGCCTTTAAATCCTGTTTATGATACAAACGTTTCGGACGTTTCAACGCGTTCAACGATACGATTTCCATTGGATTCAACTCAGGATCCAGTGATGGATATGAGACGATATATACTGTGTATGTCGTCGCTGTCGGAGGGGGAACCTTGTCCATTTTTGGTCATTTGAATTTTTTGCCATAAAATAATTCTATTTGTGAGTCTTCACGTTGGCCTGACAGTTTTAGAAATATTTAACCAATGAAAAGCGTTGAAAAAAGAAAACGGCTTGAGACTTTTGACAACGCGATGTTCATATCTTCGGAATATACCTCGTTTTTGCAGCTTCCCGCCATAAAGGTTTTCCTCCTCGACAGCGACGATTGAACACCATCGCTTCCGTTCATACCAGAGCTCAAAAGCAACTAAAATATCATTCAACATTTTTATCCCTGAGCCGATCGATATTTTCGTTTTGGAATCGGCGATGCCCCTCGAACGATGTATCGTCACACCCCTGGTAACAACTTGTGGTCCTACCTTTCTGGAGTTGAGTATGAGCGCCAGCTTGTCGGAGGCGCTGGACACGGCGGGCGGCTTGGGCCTCTCCGAGCCGCCCCTGCTGAAGGGTGGGGTGATGGAGTCTCGGGGGGAGGGGGCCAGGGAGACGTGGGGCGAGGAGGAGCAGGAGGTGCGGGGCGAGGAGGCCAGGGAGGAGGCGCGGGGAGACAGGCAGCCCATCTCCACCGCCAGCTCCTCGGTGCACGGCAAACCGTGGAAACGCAAAAACTCGTCGGCCTCTCTGTCCACCACCAGCAGCCTGGTCCTGTGCTCCACCGCCATGATCTTCTCAACCACCTGACGGAGAGAGAGAGAGAGAGAGAGAGAGAGAGAGTGAACGATGGAGGGATGAGGAGAAGAGAAGAGTAGAACGCAGGAGACGAGGAGAGATAAGGCAGGGGAGAGGCGGACAAGTAGATGATGGTGAGATTGGAGATGGGGGGAGAGAAAGAAGGAGGAGAAGAGAAGAGCGATGGAGGAGTGAGGAGTTATGTGGAGGAGAGGAGTGAAAAATGGAGGAAAAAAGGAAGAGTATAAAGGACGAGAGAGGATTAAGTCGGGAGAAGAAGAAAGAGGAAAGAGTGGAAAGAAGAAGGAATGAATAAAAAATTATAATTAAAAAATTAAAAGATTAAATTAAAATCTAATTTTCCTTATGGTGACCAGTCATATACAGAAACACACACACACACACACACTCGAAACACATCACACACAGGGGCCCGCGCATCTGCAAACAGCCCCGAGGGCCGAGCAGAAAGCAGC
>JAVGVS010000109.1:1365416-1375533 GCA_032718565.1 Distichodus sexfasciatus
ACTCCTGCACATACACACACACACACACACACAAACATATTGTTGTCCTACAAAATTTAAACGCACTTACTTTTTTTGATGTTCACTATCATTACAAAACTAAGGGTACTTTGGGTCCTAGTTCTTGTACCTCTGGTTCCCAAAGTTGCAGTGTGAAGTGCAACTGGAGCTCCATAACCAAAATCTCTATAGAATAAGAAAGAGGACCTGAAGTACCAGAGTTCCAGTGAAAATATCTTCACAAAACTAAGGGTACTTTGTGTCTTAGTTCCTATACCTTAGACATTTCGGTTCCCAAATTCCAAGTTGCGCTTTGAAGTGCAACTGGAACGCCGGAACCAAAATCTCTACGAAACAAGAACTAGAACGCAAAGTACTAGAGTTTCATTTGGACTTCACACTGGAACTGGAACTCCAGAACCAAAATATCTTAACAAAACTAAGGGTACTTTGGCTTCTAACGTCTTGTTCCTTTGAGACTTTAGTTCCAGGTACCGTTCCAGCTGCAGTGTGAAAGCGGCGCCCTGCTCACCGATGCCGGAGACCTGGTTCCAGGCGATGTTCATGGCCAGGTGAGCCATTTTGGGGCCGACGCCCGGCAGACGCACCAGACCCTCCAGCGTGTTGGGAATGTCTCCTCCAAACTCCTGCTGAATCATCTCCGTCGCCTGCTTCAGGTACCTCGCCTTCGTCTTGGAGCCAGAGAGGAGACGAAAATGCAGATATGTTCGGAGCTTCAGTCCCACCCTAACTGTAAATTCATTGAAGAAAGACGTGTTTGACTTGTGAGTGTGAGTTGTGGTACCTTCCAGAAGCCCACGGGGTAGATCAGTTTGCCCAGAGTGTGTTCATCCATTTGGAGGATGGTTGCTACGGTGAGATTGTGAGCGCGGAGACGCTGCATCGCTGCAGACGTCACCTGGTCCTTCGTCTGGCTGGACAACATCAGAGACACCAACACCTGGTAGCGCTTCACCTGAGAGAGAGACGTTAGAGTGGTGAAGAGATGGACAGTGGATAGTTTCCCAATTCATCTAAATCCAACTTAAATATTACATGACCATAGATATTGTCTCATCATTCCAGAAAATGTTATATGACTCAACTAACTCAACTAAAGCCACCTCGGTGAAATTATTTTGGACAGAGAGAATCTCCTTTAGAACTTGTGGACAGGTTTTCTGAACGGCACCTCAGGTGAAGCCAGGGGGTCGTAGCATTTCTCGGCCCCCATCTGGTCCACAGGAGCGTCCCGCCCACTCCTCATCTCTCTGATGAAGGACAACTGCCTCCTCCAATCAGGAGGCTCCCACGGCTCCTTCTTCATTCTAGGACCCTCCTCATCATTGTCATCATACTCCACTTTAACCCGACCCTTCCTGGCCCTCTGCGCTGCTCTAGGAGGGGCCCGACTTGGACCTGGAGTGTCGTGAATTTCTGTTAAAACAAACAAATACACATAAAAAACACAACTGGTCGCTATTTTACTTAAACTAGCTTATAATGTCATAAACGTATCCAAAAAATCTGGTCCCAGGTTTTTGAAGTAATAATGTAATATACCACCTGTCATAATCATATCTTAATCTTAATTAATCTACAGTGTCAGGAGTTTCTCGTGCTTGTATAACTATGTGTGTGACAAATAAGCAATCTGGAACGAGCCCATATTTTATATCATACATATATATGTATATACATGTAAACATATACATTTAAACAGATCAGACCGTTACATTATGTTTTATTTCATTCATATAATGCTTTAATATGTAAATAATATGGTTTAAATGTTGCATTATGATATTTTTCATTCATATTGTGCTCTAGCACGTAAATAATTTCTGCTAAACTTTACGTCTTATCATATGTATAATGAGATATTTGGGATTTTGACCGCGCGCTCCGTGACGTTACCGCGTTCCTCGCGCTCCTCTTTCACGTGCACCGCACTCCTCTCTACTCGCCGCTTCTCGTTCATTCCAGTTGCGAATTCCCGAATTCCTCTCGGGTTTTCCCAACTTTCGGCCCCGGCTGCAGTTTGGCAGGGGGCTCCCGCGACGGCTCCCTTACGAAAATACGGGGAGCTCGCGCTCATCGCGCGAACTGGCGACGCTCGCGCGCTCAGGTGAGAACGGCACGTGCAAAAACCCAACACCGAAAGCAGCATTAAAATATGAAATCTGCCATGATTTTTACAGAAAGTTGTCTATACGTTGAAACTACACAACCGCTTTACTGCAAAAAAAAAACAAAAAAAAAAAACAGCGCGGTTTTACGACGTTCGGCCTCTTGTAGTTTCTTAGCAACCGCCCGACCGTTGTGTGAGCTGGCTGGCTCCGTGTCTCAAAAACTACAATTCCCATGATGCCTCACCGCCGCGCCGTTCGCCATGTGATTTGTTTTTTAAGGAAGTGCAGCTGGGTTTGTTGAACATGATTTCCGGCTGCTGGTTTGAGGTGCCGTTGCGCTGGTTTGAAGAAGCGTAAAAATACACAAATGCATGAAATATTTTGGGTTTCTTTGGGTCTCGTTCCTCAGAGCTATTTATAATATTAACACCTTTGTGAGGTAAGGAATGTTTACATGCTTATTATGTTGTGCTGTTGTTTTGTCATTCGATATAACGGCGTCCTGACGTTTTTATAAATATTTTTTATCTTGTTTACTTGTTGGGTCTTGTGGTTTTATCACGTTTGATGCTTTATTGTTAATATTTGGCAGACGGATTGTTGTTTCACAAAAGCATTTCACTGCGTGCTTATTTCGTCAACTAAGTTAACGTTCCAGAGATTTCATGACATTTGACACCTTTGCAAATGTTTTCGCTCCTGTTGGTGCGAGAAAAGTCTCACAAATCCACAAGTTGCGGGTCGAATTTGTCATTTTAGAGCATTTTTATATATTTATAACTTCTTGGCCGCTGTAACTCATTGTGTCAATCGAGATAAATAATGCCCGTCCCCCTTTCACACCCCTTTTTGGCCCGAGACGATGGTGTGCGACTCCTTTAATCCCAGATCTCGTCGATACCTCATACGATACGATATTACGCCGATTTTAATGCACAAGGATTCGATGTCTGTCGATATCACAGTCTAAATATGCCTCATCCTTTCTACCCTACCACCTTTGCTACGGCCACGTAGAGTGACTTGACCCCTTCTCCCCCGTCCCTTAGGGTGCACTGGCCACTGTTCGGCTCCGGCACCAAAAGAACCCCCGCCCCCTTTCTGTCCTGCCTTTTTGGGTGCTCCAGCGCCTTCCGCCTCGCCGCTCAGGGCGCCCTAACCCCTTCCGCCTCGCCGCTCAGGGCGCCCTAACCCCTTCCGCCTCGACCGCTTTGGCCACAGCACAAAAAGAAGCCCATCCCCTTCTGCCCCTCCACTTTGGGCGCTTTGGCACTTTTGGTTCCCTGGCCCCTTTTATCTCTTTTCCACTACACTGGTGCTGGTGCCAGGTGCCGGTTCTGGTGCTCGGCCGGTGCTGAACTGAGAACCAGCTGGGAACCGGCCCGCATTTACACTGACCAGGGAGCTCAGCGGGAGCCGCATGATAATACGTCACAGGTCACGCCCACTAAACGAACGGTTGTTCGTACGAAGCCTGCAACTTTTAGTTTTTCCTTTATTTCTTCATGTGCCTTCTATTTTTTTGTGCACCTTCTACTTTCTGTTGAATCTGGACGTCCATATTGCCAAAAGAGCTTTAATTTCTTCCGCTCTCCACGCTACCGGACTTTAACTCTCCGCCATTTTCTCTTCCAACGCTACCTATCACTCCGCCCACCTCTTGTGACGTCACGGGTTCTCGGTTCTAGACCAGCAAAGTTTAGGGGCCGGTTCGGAGCCGGTTTTAGGGCACCGGCACCAATTTCTGTTCTGTGGAAAAGCGCGGCACCGGTTCCATAATTGGGAACCGGCACGGGAACCAGAGCAGTGGAAAAGGGGCTTTTTTGTCCTGACGGCTGGCACTGAAATCGACCAACTACTTTCCGACCCATGACCTTGTGTTCCCTGACCTCCCTTTCCCCACTACTTAGCATTCCCTCAACCCCTTTTACCATTCTGGCAAGGGTTTACCCTTACCTTTCACTACGCTGCGTAAGGTGTCTGACTGCTTCTGCCCCAACATTTTGGAGGTCCCAACCCATTCTACAGCACCTGACCTATCCTATCCCCCCCCTAAAAAAAAAAAAGGTTTCTGACCGCTTCCAGCGTTAGTTAGTCAGAGTTATAGACATTGTGTGAACTCTCTCTCTCTCTCTCTCTCTCTCAGGTTATAAGATGAGTAAGCAGCCCAGTAAGGAGTCATTAAAGGAGAAGTTGAAGGTGGTGTTTGGACTTGGCCCGTCCCGTCTGCCCACTAAACCTGCGGAGAGCCGACCGTCAGAGTTCATCATCACATACGACATCTTGAGGGTTAGTACTGGTCAGGTCAGGTCAGGTCAGGTCTGGCTTAAGATCAGTCCAGAGTGTCAGCTCTCTCTCTTTCTCGCTCTCTCGTTAGGAGTTGGCTCCTGAGTGCGGTCTGAGTAACAGGATCAGAGTCATCAATCATGTGTGTGATCTGGCCAAGTCTAAAAAGTTTGAGGAGGTGAGAGTTTTACTCTGTTATTAAGCATGGATGTGATTGTTAGTTTTCAAAGCTGTTTTGTGCAAGCATTTGTGCAGTGTGGTAGTATGTATATCTGACTATTCCGTGTGTGTGTGTGTGTGTGTGTGTGTGTAAGCATGCGGTGGAGGCGTTGTGGAAGGCGGTGGAGGACATGATGCAGCCAGAACAGCCACCTGAAGCCAGACATGCTGTACTCTTACTGCTCAGAGCTATTGTACAGGGACAGGTAACACACACACACACTCTGTATAGAATTAAAAAAAACCCTCAAACGTCTTATCTGCCCGTTCTGTCTGTAAAATGTGTGTGTGTGTAGGGGGAGAGGCTCGGTCCACTCAGGGCCTACTTCTTTAAGATCATCTGGGATTATCAGCCGTCCAACGAGGACCTTCCCGAGCGGTTAGGGGTCTTCAAGGCTTTAACGGAAAACGGGAAGGATGTTACTTACCTGGAGGATGAGATTGGTGAGATGCCGCCTGAACACACCTGCAAATGTGTAAGTAGGGTGTTGGTTTGGTTATGAACACTGCTGTGTGTGTGTGTGTGTGTGTGTAGCACGGTTTGTGCTGGTGTGGATGGACGCAGGTTTAAATGCCGATTTCCTGCAAGTGCTGGTCAACCTGGTCAAGTTCAACTCCTGCTACCTGGACCAGAACGTCTCACTCATGGTCCAGTACGTACACACACACACACACACACACACACTCATCCTGCTGTCTTGTACAGAACATCTCTTTCTCACACACTCAACCAGTGAACTCTGTCACAGCTCGAATGTGTTGCATTCTGTCGTTGCAGGAAGATCTGTCTGCTGTGCAACAGAACCACATCCTCCACAGACATCGAGGTAGATTAGCTTTAGTAGTTTTTAGCAACCACCCGGCACGTCGCGCATCCTCTGTAGGGTGATAACGAGTGTGTGTGTGTGTGTTCTAGGTGGCCCTACAGGTGCTGGACGCAGTGGTGTGTTATAACTGCTTACCCTCCGATTCCCTGATGAACTTCATCATCACACTGTGCCGAACCGTCAACGTGAAGGAGTTTTGTGAGTCCTGCTGGAAGGTGAGAAACATCAACGCTACACGTAAAAGGTACCACTGAGGTACTCGCGAATAAGGTACCCTCCCACAAACACTGCTCCCCAGAGTATTGGGGAATTTATTAGTATCGAGGTTGAAATTGTAGCGTCGTGATAACTAGGGCTGGGTGTCGTTGCTGATTTCCTGAATCGATTCGATTCCGATTCACAAGGTCATGATCCGATTCGATTCGATATCAATTTATTTAGAGGTTTCTTTGCGTCAATACTAGTTTTGCTTGGTTATAAATAACTTGTTTTAAAACCGAAGTGTTGCCCAACATCGGCCTTTAGGCCAGACGGTGATTTGAGCGGAGCAGCTTTAGCCATGGCTCTGTTTGGTTCCGGTTTTGCCGGTCTCACGTTTTTATAGCTCTCCTTGCGCGGTCGCGAGAAGTAGTGCATAGCCGCAGGAAAAGATCGATCCGCGAATTTTTGAATCGATATCGTATTTTTCGAACGAGAATCGATATTGATCGGTGAATCGATTTTTTTTTTTAACCCAGACCTAGTGATAACCCAGGTTCACCACGACAGCCGTTTATAAACGTATAGCAACGTGTATATATATGCACCAATATTTAGTGTGTATAGGTGAATGTACAGAGATTTTACTGTGTGTGTGTAAATGTGTCTGGTTTCCTCTCTATGTGTCCAGCTGATGAGGAAGGTGTTGGGAACGCACCTCGGCCACAGCGCCATCTACACCATGTGCCGCATCATGGAGGAAAGGTACTGACCCCGTGTCTTTGTGGTTGTAAAATAACTAAACAACTGTCCGTGACCACTCTGAGGAAACGCATCATCGTACGTGGTTGTAATCTCCTGTTCTCCAGGGCGTACATGGAGGACGCTGCTCTGTTGAGAGGCGCTGTGTTTTTCGTGGGAATGGCCTTGTGGGGCGCGCACAGACTTCCCACCCTGAAAAACACCCCCACACTGGTGCTGCCCTCCTTCTACAAGGTGTGTGTGCTCTAGTGTGTTTACTTCTACACTGAGAATCTGAATCAGAACGCAGTTTTGTTGATACCCGCTCACATACAAGGACTTTGCGTCTGCGTCTGACCGTTGACCTCTCTGCTCCAGGCCATGAACTGCGCTAACGAGGTGGTTTCATACGAGATCGTCCTGTCAATCACGCGACTCATTAAGAAGTACGGCAAAGAGCTGCAGGTGGTCACCTGGGACATCCTGCTGACCATTATTGAACGACTACTGCAGCAGATACAGGTAGAAACACACACACACGTAGCAGACGTCGTATTGAGCATAACATTAATGTGTTAATGCATGAAATTAATGCCTTAAAGTAGTGCTGGGCGATAAAACCATCTCGATATTCTATCAAGAAAAATGTGATGACGATAACGATGATAAACTAAGCTATAAAATTCGATCGTACTCGTTTGTCCACTATGCGACAGCGCGTTGAGATAGACGGTATCTTTGGCCAATCACGTAGCTTGGCATCACGCCAGCACAACAGCCAGTCGCGCCCAATGACACACGAAAAAGCCGCGCGGTAAACATTAGTGGTCGTGTGCCGAGATATACTCAACGTTCAGAGCGCACATGTGTAACATCCGAATGCAAATAATTTTTTATCTTCCTCATTTCACAGCGAAATGTTTTCTCTCACTGCCGCTTTCTTCTTCTTCCTCTTCTTCTGTCACTTAACGGCAGACCGGACGCTTTTATGGTGTACACTGCCACCTGTTGGAGTCCTCGAGATTAAGCGCAAGCGCACCCGTCACGTGGCGTTGAGTATGTCGCGGCCCTTAGAAAAGATGCCGCGGTGAGTGAAAAAAGGCGATGAAAATGCAGCGCTTTATAGTTACGGCGGACGCTTTGACAACAAATACCGCCTAGGAAAAAACGAATAAAATACGAACGTGAAAGTACCAGATGACGCTTTTCGTAACTTAGCAACAACCACCCCCGAGAAAGCGCTCTGGAAGTGAGGTGTTGACGGCTCTCTTTAGCTGTTCTTTGGCAGCGGCAATTTTTCCCCCCCCGTTCTCAGGGCTCTTCAAGTAGAAATTTGTTGAAAATGATTTGTTTAGTATTGTTTGATTATTTTAACTTGTTCATTCAGTCTGTATAAGAATCCAAAAAAACTAAACATAAAAAAAACCACAACATGACAGTATATCGTGATAATTATCGAAATCGATCAATATGACAAAAAATATCGTGATAATGTTTTTATTGTTCATATCGCCCAGCTCTACCTTAAAGCCTACTTTTGGACTCAACCGGAGGTTCACCACAAAACCCCAAAGCTAGTCTAAGTTTAGGTTTAACCCACGTTTGATGGACACAGGCCCCAAGAATCGATTTTTCCCTTTTAATCTTCATTTATTGATTAATACAAATATTGAACAGTCACTAAGATGGTGCAGGACAAGAATTTATTTACTGTAACACTATTTTCCATCAGCCCTCCTCTCTTTGTGTGTGTGTGTGTGTGTGTGTTGTATGTAGACTATGGGCAGTCCGGAGCTGAAGACCATAGTGTTTGAGCTGCTGTCCACAGTGGAGGAGCTGTACGAGCAGAGCGATTATCACGGATCCACCGAACGCTTCTTCAGCCTGGTGGAGCGATGCTCTGATAAGCGGCCCGTCAGTATCTCCTCCTGCCTCTCCGCATAAGAAAAATCCCCAGTCTCCAAACCTGTCCTTTTATCTTGTGCCACACGTGTTTACTCGTTAACGTTGGTTAGTCAGTTCCTCCAGGATTTCACGGGCCTTTTTGTGAGTTGGTTGCGGCCTAAAATGCCCCGATTTTGCTCCAGGTTTCTCAAAAACGCTAACGTGGAACTCACATTTTGACGCTTTACTGCGCGGCCTAAACGTGCATACACCTTCAGACACGCGAGTGCAGAAGCACAAAAGCTTAAAAAGCAAGAAACGGCTTTAACCTACGTGCGGACGCTCGGCCTGCGTCCGTCTCTCCTGCTGCGCTATCGCGTGATTAACCCCAAACCGAAGTGAGGCGTCATCTGACACGCCCACTCGTTTGCACGTCTCAAACTCTTCTTATTAGAACGTTGACGACGCAGGCGCCGTGTGCTCGAGCGCTCGCGACTCTCACGTGGAACGCTCCGCTTCAGGCAAATCTTCCCCTTTAGCACAGACAAAACTCATATTTTAGCTGAAAAATGACAAAAACAACGATGTTCTGCTCACAACGCGGCAATTTATTGATCATTTCTAGCGTTTATTTTGGAACGACCCATGTCACACACCGGGGGATTGTGGGAAATGTAGTTCTCTCCCAGAAAGCAGCTTTATGGGCCAAAATAAGTAGGGCTGGGTATCGTTGCTGATTTCCTGAATCGATTCGATTCTGATTCACAAGGTCTTGATGCGATTCAGTTCTCGTTTCGATTCGATATCAATTTATTTCGAGATTTCTTTGCATCAATACTAGTTTTGCTTGGTTATAAAATTAGGCCAGACGGTGATTTGAGCGGAGCAGCT
Source organism: Distichodus sexfasciatus (assembly GCA_032718565.1). Taxonomy (NCBI): domain Eukaryota; kingdom Metazoa; phylum Chordata; class Actinopteri; order Characiformes; family Distichodontidae; genus Distichodus; species Distichodus sexfasciatus. The sequence continues at coordinate 1,374,595 of JAVGVS010000109.1, forward strand.
TCAGCCACGGCTCTGTTTGGTTTGGGTTTCGCCGGTCTCGCGTTTTTATAGCTCTCCTTGCGCGGTCGCGAGAAGTAGTGCATAGCCGCAGGAAAAGATCGATCCGCCAGTTTTTGAATCGATATCGTATTTTTCGAACGAGAACCGATATTGATCGGTGAATCGATTTCTTTGAACCCAGCCTTAAAAATAAGTCCAAATTAGCTCAGTTACCCAAGAATTTAGTATTTCATCGTTTTCAATTGATCAGAAGATATTTCCAATTTGTAATGTTAGAGAGTAATCAGTAGTAACAAAAAATAAATCTAGAAAAATGCATTGTGTTTATCAAATAATTTGTGCTGCATCCAGATGGATATCAAAAGTGTTTCCGCCGGACGCTGACCTTAACATGAAACCTAATTACCCACTCTGTAAGCCAATAAAGCAGACGCTGTTCTCGCTGTTTCTAGTAGTTACATGTACAGCTTCAGTATTTTTAGCACATAAAGCTAAAACTAATAATAATAACCTGTTGTTTATGAATAATATTAATATAAAATAATTTATTAATGACTTAATTATCATTTATGTGTCATACACGCCTTTGCATCCCTGATTATATGTTATTGATTGGTCATTATTGATGACTGGATTTGTGTTGAAGGATGCATCCGTGATGACCCTCATCTCGTACCGGGCCCAGTCCATCCAACCGGCTAAAGATGGCTGGATTCAGAGCCTCCACCGGCTGATGGAAAAATTCTTCAGGTGTCACACACACACACACACACACACACACACACACACACACACACTTTAATTAATGTTCACCTGTTGCGTAGCTTATAAAGGGAATTCTGTTAAACTCTGACATGATTAACCTCTCTGTCTCTCTCTCTCTCTCAGAAATGAGACGCGGAGCGTCATCCGAATCAAAGTGTTGCACATCCTCTCATT
>JAVGVS010000110.1:600000-902500 GCA_032718565.1 Distichodus sexfasciatus
ACAATGACCTTTTGTTCTTTTCTTCTGCAGATGCGCCAGAAATAGCTCAGAATGAGGAATCCGAGGCAGAAACAGGTAGAAACTTTGTGCTTTTTGTTTTACTACCACAATATCATCTATACCGTATAGATGGCAGGGAGAAACTTGGGGTATAGTTGATGCCTTCAGCAGGAAAGATCAAGATCCATCCCATTTAGGGCTGTGCGATATGATCCAAATGTCATATCCTGATATAAGTCATTTCATATCCCGATTACAAAATGTATCGCAATATAGCACATTTTCAGTAAATTCAGTGGAATTTTAGCAAGTAAAATCTCCGTTTGAGCTCAACTCCCTCTACATACATGCTCTAAACACTCCGCACACACCCGTATGGATGCCAAAAGTGGCACAATTCACCTATATTTTTTATGCAATTGATAGTAAAACAGCCATTTTTTAAACATTTTTGCAGCGCTCTAGTGACTTGTGGTCAAACGCCACTTTTTAAATGGCTAAAAGTAACGGTAAAGGTGCCTAAAAGGAACTCATGAACAAGGTACCATCCCCAAGCCCTGCTCCCCTGTCTGAAAAAAAGCTGCCCGCTGCTCCTTCACATATGGGGGGTAGTACAATGATTAGGGAGTTGACCCCCTGATCAGAAAGTTGCTGGTTCAAGTCCCGGACCGGTAAAGGTACCACTGAGTTACTCACTGTTTGGGATAAAAAATGCTGCCCACCGCTCTTTCACAGATGGGCCAAATTCAGAAGTCTTAGCGTGTTGGTAGTGTAACGGTTAGGGAGTTGGCCCTGTGATCGGAAGCTCGCCGGTTCAAATCCCTGACCAGTAAAGGTACCACTGAGGTATTCACTGTTTGGGCTAAAAAAAAGCTGCCCACTGCTTCTTCACAAATGAGGGGGCAGTTGGTAGTGTAAAGATTGTGGGGTTGACACCCCCGATTGGAAGGTTGCTGGTTCAAGTTCCGAACTGGTAAAGGTACCACTGAGTTACTCACTGTTTGGGCTAAAAAATGCTGCCCACTGCTCTTTCACAGATAGGTCAAATTCAGAAGTCCTAGGCAGTTGGTAGTGTAACGTTAGGGGGTTGGCTCTGTGTTCGGAAGGTCAGTGGTTCAAGTCCCGGACCGGTAAAGGTACCAAAGAGGTACTCATGAGCAAGGTATCATCCTCAATCACTGCTCCCTGGGCTAAAAAAAAAAGCTGCTCGCTGCTCCTTCACAAATGGGGGGCAGTTGGTAGTGTAACGGTTCTGTGATTGGAAGATCAGTGGTTCAAGTCCCGGACCGGCAAAGGTACCACTGAGTTACTCACTGTTTGGGATAAAAAATGCTGCCCACCGCTCTTTCACAGATGGACCAAATTCAGAAGTCTTAGGGTGTTGGTAGTGTAACGGTTAGGGAGTTGGCCCTGTGATCGGAAGCTCGCCGGTTCAAATCCCTGAATCAGTAAAGGTACCACTGAGGTACTCATCCCCAAACACTGCTCGCTGTATCCTACTTTTTAATTAATTCCTCTTTCATAAAGATTCTTTCCTGTTTTGGCAAATCGTAGCTACACAAATAAGGTGCGTAGAGTAATTATAGTATTATTTTTGACTCGATCCTGTTTTCTTTTGCAGCAGCAGTTCCGAAAGAGGACACGGACACAGAAGAAGGTGGAGATTTTATGTTCATGAAATATAATAAAGACAACTTTATTCCATTGTCATAGGATCTAACACTGCTTTAAATATTAATAACATTTATATGCTGGGCTTATTAACATTATTTTTACCCATTTTTATTTATAACATTGTTACGTAACATATTAATGTTGGTTCCGTTTCATAAGCTGGGTTTCTAACTCCGATGAGTGTTATTTCTTAATAGAAGTTTCTGAGGAAGACATCACACCCAACGAAGAAGGTAGGACACTTCAGGCCTCTGATCTCTCATCCAGCACTGTGGTTTAATGATTTAACATAACGTTATAAAAGTATCAAACGGGTTAAAATGTTTTCTGCATCATTTCCAGAGGTGCTTCAGGAGGAGCTAGACTTACCAGCGAAAGGTAAAACACAAGCCAAAAAACCCTTCCTCACCATTAACGCCACTTCCTCAAAACTCTGAACAGTTTTTGGCCTTGGTTTTGGCCGGCTCTCTTTTGAAAGAAAAAAAAAAATCCCCCAAACGTCAGGCTGGAATCCTCAGGCAAATTGGGGCTTATAAAGAACGGACACATTCTCGTTGCAGCCACATGATGCCATGACGTCGTCTTCACTCGCAAGCATGTGTTTTATGAGCGCGTGTACTCGCGCGCTCTCTCTCTCTCTCTCTCTCACACACACACACACACACACACACACACTCTCACTCATTCATCGTAATGCTTAGTCTTTCACGGGGTCATTGGTATTAGCACTGACCGTATATTAGCACTGACCGTATTCGAAGGAAGTGATCCGTCCTCGTTTTTTTAGCACAAGAGAGAAACATTGTGTGATTTTTAAAAAAAATTGTTTATTTTTATTTTTTTTACAGTGTTGTGATCAAATTTTCATTTGTGCCCCTAGAATTTTTGCGTGTTTAAGGGAATGTGGATATTTTTCATACGTTTGTTTTTCGTAAAGTGCGTTTATTCTACATTCGGTTAAAATATCTCCGTGAATAAGGTTTTTGGTGTCACTGTGTGGGTTGTGTGCTTAAAGTTGGTTAATTAATCTTAATATTTCTGCCTTCGTTATATTGAACTATCTCAAAAACTATTCCAGTAAATCGACATGGAAGTCATAACCAAATAATATAATATTCTGGGTGTTTTTAGCAAATTGCTTGCCTTTTTTCGGTTCCCGCAGCGGCCGTTTCATTTTTTGGCACGTTTCTACTGCCTCCCCCTTGCCGAGGCGTGACCACCTTTTTAAGGCAGTCGTTACCTCGAGATTTCGCCCAATTAAAAATGGCTCCTCGGTTGACAGAGTTTTAACTCGTAAACTGGAAACGCGTGTGAAGAGTGTGTGAGCGATTTTCGTTTTGAGAATTCCTCGGAAAACGACGAACGAGCCTCGTGTCTAAACGTGTTTGGCGGGCGCTGTTGATCCGACGTGGATCTAACTAGTTCATTGCCTTGAGGCTGCAGGTGTTGCTGTGTTTTCTCACCGTTGCTAAATAATGAAGCAAATAAAACTTTCTCTGCTCTTTTTATAGCTTCCCCTAAACGTATAGACACACATGCGGCACCTGACCTGAGCTTTCAAGAGGAGGAATCAGGTGAGATCTTTATTAAAAATCGGAGGACGACAAAATCCATCACGATCAGACGTGATGTCTTCTTACAGTTAGAAATTAAATATTAAAATATTAACACTAGCCGTGTTCATATCAAGTGATCCATCCTTATGTTTTAGCACAAGATTGCATCCTTTCGTGGGGAAAAATTACCTACTTAATAGGTAATAGGTAATTACTTAATATCGGTGACGGTCAAAATTAAACACCGATACCGATAAATGGCAAAAAGCTTAATATCGGCCCCTGATAATCGGTCGACCCTTAATTTATCCACTTCCTCTCTTTACAGTTATCTCTTTAACATTTCCTCTTCTCTGCCCAAAGCTTTGATCTCTCGCCCAGAGGGCAAACGTGGTGTTTTTTGTGATGGAGACATCTATCTCATGACTAGTTGAAACCGGCTATGGACTTATTATTTTATTTAATATGCCTATTTATAATAAAGGAATGATTATTAACGTCCGTCTTTGATTTTTTTTTTGTTGCAGCGCACAGTGCCGGAGCGGAGTCCGGACCGAATGGTATAGCAACTTATTTTATTCCCACTTCAATGCCCTAAAACCACATGATTCAACCGCCTGAAAAGCGACCCAGCCCTCTGAACCGACAATCCGCCCAAATCCACATGCATCCGAAATGCACACAAGAGCTTTTGTGCCTGATGCCCTTTTAGTTTCATTTACAGTGAAATGAAGGACCAGTTTTTCTTCCTTGCGCCATACGCTCAAACAAACCCAGGCAAATATTAGGTCTCGTGGTCGCCTTATTTAACGATTCCGCCATCACCCTTTGATCTTGACATATCTAAATTGCTTTGACCTTTACTTAAGGGGAAATGAATTTCAAGGGACAAAGTGGGTTTGAAGTTTTAAATATTTCTCACTGTGTGTATGAACTTCATGGGGTGTGATGGTAATAATTTCTTCTTTTTTTAAACCACAGGAGCGGAGGATTCTCAAGGTAATTATATTATTTTTAGCTTATTATTCGTTCTCTCACAAATCGTAGTTTGTAATATTCCGTCTTGGATATCAAGACTATATTGGATGGAGAGGCCTAGCAAATCTGAGCAATTCAGACGTAATTATCCATTTCCGTTAAACACCTGTTGGATTGTTATGAGACTGTGGTCAGCACCAAATTTTTTCCACACATTTTTTCTGACCACTGCTCCTCCTACAGTTTCTGTGCTAGAAATTTCGTTCCAGTTCTAAAACGTGTGGCTTATAGCGATGTGGAGTGCGTATAAACACGTTTTTGATACATGCACTCGTTTGTGAGTTCTGTCCATTTTTTGTGGTCCATTTTTTTTTTCCCCATAGACTAACATGGAGCTCATATTTCTCCGCTTTACCGCACGGCCGCCGTTCTTCACAAAGCTGCCAAATCCCACATGGTTCTTCGCATGTCTGTAACCGTCACGACCCTCTTTCTGTCGTTTATTTTTTTTACCACAGGGACCCGTTCATTTTCTCCCATTAGAAATAGATGGGAATCGGGACTCGAAAGCTTTCGCAGGGCAGTCAACACAACGTTCTTATGCCCCCTCAGATCACCTCACTGATCACACATCCCAATCTGTTTCCTCCCACACTCGTCTGTGTTCTCGCTGGTTCATTCCACGTTCACTTCAACACATTTTAATCAAAGTCTTTCTACTCGAACAGTTTTCCTGTCACGGCTACGCAATCCGAGCAAACACAGTGGCGTTTTCGTGCAGAGATGCATCTCTACTTCAACCAACTTTATTACAACTACAATAACTTTAGCATTTGTGCATGCTACGTTTTATTTGAAACTCCCTGGCTACTTTAAAACCCTGTTTTCTCAACATTTTTGGCGAATTTTGCGGAGGTGTTTACTGCGACCCATCTGTCATCATACATAATTTGTTAGCCACCCTCAACCCCATTCTTCACCGGTCAGTTTCTCTGCACCGTTGACCGTTTATTATTTAGGAGGGCAAGCGCCACGTCCGACAGCTGTAAGGCCGAAGTCTTACTGGCTTGTTTAAAAACTGGATGTGAGCTTATCACGCAAAAAATGCCATAAAAATAGGCATCGTTATCAAGTATCTAGACATTAACAGCAGCTGCACAACCAGAGATTTGGATTGAACTTCATTTTTTATCACGTTACACAAGTTCCCATTCTTGTTGCCGTTTATATTGACCATCTATGTTACTAATTCAAATGGAAAAATTACAGATGTTCATGATGTATGCATTGTTGGTCTAATAATATATTTAATTTGATAACTTTTTTTTTAAGACTTAAATCTTTCACACAATATCAAAATTCACCTTAAAGGACTGGTTGGGCTCTGCCCCCTCCTCTTATCGCCCACCACTACTTCTTATTAATTTTGGGGGTCTCTAGTAGAGGTTGAGGTGGAAGCGATATTCAGGGGTGAGGCTGCTGACTCTTCTGACCCCCCTCGTAATGAGTTAATTAGCTCCAGACCTGGTGTGTGCAGCGAAGCCCGTTTATTTTTCATCTCTCCCTCTTTTATCTGCAGCACAATCTTCAAATCATTCAGGCTCCGTCTTGCCTGACTTTAACGTGAGGGTTTTTGTCTTTTTTCCCCCCACACACTCTCTCTCTCTCTCTCTCCTTCACAAGCTGCAACACACCCACATACACACACACATAGGCGCGCACACATTCTGCAGGCAGGGACCGTGTCGGTTCTCCTTCCGCAACGTCAAACCCTGCAGTGACTTCCTGAGGGGTGCCGCTTGTGACAAGCGTACAGATTTTATTATTATTTATTTTATTTTACTTTTTGCAGCAGCAGCAGCAGCAACAGCAGGGCCGGGTGGACTGCACTATTGATCCGTGTTGTTCCTGCATCAGTGCACGTGGTAGATTCCAATCAGGACTTGTAGCTCGGGTGACCCTGCCGTGCGTGCTTAACACGGGGCGCCCTTGGAACTTTTCCAAACGTGCACGTCTCTAACGGCTCCACGCATTTCCTCAAAGTTTTAGTCACGCAAAAGTCTCTGGGTAACATGCCATACCAATTAGCTGTTTGATAATGGTGTGTGGGAATGCCTTGGAAAAGATTTTATTCGCACGCCAGTGGAACTGGTGTTTAAGCGCACGTTAATGGGCATAATTGATAAAACCACTGAGTTGGAGTCAGATCCGAGCTACTTGTAGTCGTGTAGTGGAGGAGATCGGACCCATCAATGCCTCTGTCCTGTTCCTCCCTTGGTTTAAATGAGACCAGTTAGAATGTGAAAATAGTTTTCTGTTCTGTTTGTCGGTCTAGACGTGTTCTTTAACCTGAAAGACATTCATGTTAGTATATTAATTAAATTATATTGTTTACCGATTCTACTATAAAAATAACATTATAGATAAAATGTAAAACATATTAGGACAAAAAATGTTATGCTTATACATATCATATCCCAAGCAAATGACTCAAAACAAACAAACAAACAAACAAGCTTTTAAAACCCACTGATGAGTAAATGATCATTATGAAAGATTTTAGAGAGTTTACTTTTTCGGCATAAAGAATTGCATGCAAAGATATAGTTAGTATCGTACTTACATCATACGTTTCTGTTTTAAGAAAATGCATTTTCGTTTTTGTGTAAATTTAAGCCACTGTTATATTAAAGGTTCTCGCCATACTTATGTGACTGTTAATCATTATTATTATGAATTTTGAGACCACAGTGTGTTTTTAGTCTCTTTGGGGCAATGCAGCACTGCCACCTAGTGGTCATATTTTAACACTGTTCTACCCAAAATTTTATAAAAAATGGACCCAAATAAATGGATTTAGACTGAGCTAAACTGAATTGTCAACTTGTCAGTTGATAGTGTAACAGTTAGGGAGTTGGCCCTGTGATCGGAAGGTGGCCAGTTCAAGACCCAAGACCGGTAAAGGTACCGCCGAGGTAGGCCTACTCATGAGCAAAGGTACCATCCCCATACACTGCTGCCCTTGACGGATGGAACAAATGCAGAGCTCACATTTGGTTGTGGTGCACTGTGTACTGTGCTGTGGAGTGTTCACCATGACAAATAATAATCAATCACTCACTCACTACAGGGTCCGGGTCGGGCACCGTGGCTGGGGTGGTGAGCGGCATTGGAGTCGCCATCATTGGTGCCGTCGTAGGCTACTTTGCTCATCTGAAAAAGAAACTCTGCTTCAAGCCTCAAGCACGTAAGTAGCTCTAATGTACAGAAGAAAAAAGGTTGCAATTGTGTTAGTTGTTTTGTAACAGCGCAGGGAGTTACAATGATGCATTCGGTCATGCTTAGACTGCAAAAAATCAGTGTCAGAAAATAAGAAAAAGAAAAGGATAATAAGAAAAAAGGTTCCATAATCAAGCAAAATTATCTGCCAATATAGTCAGAACATTTATCTTGTAAAGATCTCCTGAAACAAGAAAAAAATCTTTCCGTTTTTTAGCTGTAACATTCTTAAAATAAGCAAAGTTGTCATGAATTTCTTAACTCGTAGTGGAGAGCATGAGAACCTTTCAGTTCCCTTAATTAAATTTCTTAGTTCATTCTAAGAAGTTCTTATAATCAATACATTTTTCTTAATTATAGTCAACGTTTCTTAAAATTAGATTATTTATCTTATACATACAAGTCTAGTCAAGTCAGTTTTTCTTAAAATAAAAAAACCAAGATCTATTTTTTCTTTTTAAGATTTTCTGGATTGTTAAGATTTCATTTTTTGCAGTGTATACTGTCATTTGAAATGTTAACCTGGCAAACAAATGTGCATAAACTATAATTTAACGACTTTCATTCATGGCTCAGGTGATCCAGAGAAAGCGAAGGAGGAAAACGGGGCACAGAGTGACCCTCAGGGTGAGACTCCAACATTTACTGAAAAACGATTGCAATTTTTATACAGTGTCTACACTTGTAATCAGTCCTTTTTTATCATTACTCAGTGTCTTTCATTCCTCTGTATCTTGTGAGATTTTTCATATTAAAGAGTATTTTTTGTCGATTTTCCTGGTTGCATTTCTACAGTCCTCAGCAATCTTCTCAACTCATCATAATCTTCAGTAAACCCAAGAAGACAGACAGGAAGGCCTTCAGAAGATGAGCACCTATCAGGTTACTGTGAAGCAGTTTAAAGACAGTTCAAATATCAACCAAAACCAAAAATGTTAGATGGGTTTGGTCACTCATTAGCCATGTTGTCCTCAGTATCTGCATCTTCACTATTTCCTATTAAATTGTAAATGTGACGAGGGAGAAGAGTTTGGAAAATGAGGAGGATCAAACGTTTCTGGACAAACTAATGTGTTCTCAATCTGATCAATGGCTTTGTCATTACAGCTCAAAAACATGGACTTAAAACATTTTGTTTGTTTTTAACTTCTTTTTTTTGTCGTCCCACAACCTGGACTACAGTTTCTTGTACTTATAGGACTGTTTTGAATGTGAAGTGTGTGTTTGTGTTTGTGTGTGTTGTGTTTGTGAGTGATGCTTAGCTATTTAATCACCTAGCTAGAGTACTGATTTTGTAGGACATTTTCACTTAAGCGTACAGTAATTTGTTTTCGTTATACTGGTAATCTGCTCACATTTTTTTTAATTAAATTTGTTTTGTTTCGTTTTCTTAAATTTTCACTGAAAAAATATACCTGCATATTAAACCCGGTCCTCAATTACTTTTTACATTTTTGTAAATAAGAACTACGAACTTGAATAAATGGTTGGTTACGTGTGAAAGTGGACTTTTGTGTCAGATTTTTGTCTCCGATAATGTAAAAATATTCTTAAAATACTTTCACAATTAACACGTTTTGAAGGTCAAGTAAAACTAGTTATGCAATATATTATGTATTACAGTATTTACTTTGATGGAGCAGATAAATAAAGGGAAATATCTATGACGACGAAACATACACAAAATATTATACTGCAATTACTTTCAAATAACTGGCACAAATTAAAAATGTGAAACACTAAAAATATTATGCTTGTTCCAAACGACTGACCCGATGAACATTATTATGACAATGAACATTACTAAGTAAATGAACATTATGAAAGATTTTACAGAGTTTATTGTCGGCACAAAATGTACACGTTAAGGTAGAGTTAATATCATGTGCATCATACTTTTCTAGTGTTTTAATAAATGCTTTTTCATTTTGGGAAAATTGTTATATTAAAGATTCAGGAAATACACACATGACTGTTAATCAAATTGTAAAATGTTAGCACCTCTTTCATTTTATTTGCTCTGTTTGCTTAGCTTTATTTAAAAGTGTTAGCACAAATCTATGAAATCTATAAAACGTCTGGACTTTGACTTCATCCCTGGCCCTATATTCGCATATTTACGGTAAACGGTGAACGTCACCGGTAGATATTTGTGATATGTGACGAGTTCTAGTTAGTTATTCTTCTCTCCTTTCTGCAGTATTTTCGGAGCGTTACGTGCAGAGGAAGGTAAGAGAATAACGACGATAAGCAGCCGTCTCTTCCGGTGCGTTTTCCCGCGTTTTGCGTCTTCATTGCACGCCACGTTGCATAGTTGAACTGTTTTAAATCATTCCTGTACTGTCAGGCGACACACGGGGACATAATGGATGATGAAGTAGACAAAAGTGACTAAAGTAGACCAAAAGGTGTCTAAAACACTATCACAATTACATTAGCGTGCACAACTACTACAAAAGTACTAACTACCACAACTGCATTAGTGTACCACAACAAAAACACACAGCACCACAACTACATTAGTGTACCACAACAAAAACACAGCACCACAACAAAAAACACAGCACCACATCTACTTTAGTGTACCACAAAAAAAAAAACACAGCACCACAACTACATTAGTGTACCACAACAAAAACACAGCACCACAACAAAAAACACAGCACCACATCTACTTTAGTGTACCACAAAAAAAAAAACACAGCACCACAACTACATTAGTGTACCACAACAAAAACACAGCACCACAACAAAAAACACAGCACCACATCTACTTTAGTGTACCACAAAAAAAAAAACACAGCACCACAACTACATTAGTGTACCACAACAAAAACACAGCACCACAACAAAAAACACAGCACCACATCTACTTTAGTGTACCACAAAAAAAAAAACACAGCACCACAACTACATTAGTGTACCACAACAAAAACACAGCACCACAACAAAAAACACAGCACCACATCTACTTTAGTGTACCACAAAAAAAAAAACACAGCACCACAACTACATTAGTGTACCACAACAAAAACACAGCACCACAACAAAAAACACAGCACCACAACTACTTCAGTGTACCATAAAAAAAAACACAGCACCACAACTACATTAGTGTACCACAACAAAAACACAGCACCACCACTTCATTAGTGTACCACAACAAAAAACACAGCACCACAACAAAAAACCCAGCACCACAACTACTTTAGTGTACCATAAAAAAAAAACACAGCACCACAACTACATTAGTGTACCACAACAAAAAAACACAGCACCACAACAAAAAACACAGCACCACAAATACTTTAGTGTACCATAAAAAAAACACAGCACCACAACTACATTAGTGTACCACAACAAAAAACACAGCACCACAACTACATTAGTGTACCATAAAAAAACACAGCACCACAACTACATTAGTGTACCAAAACTACATTAGTGTACCATGACAAAAACCACTGCACCACAACTATATTAGTGTAGCACGACAAAAACAACAGCACCACAACTACATTAGTGTACCACAACAAAAAACACAGCACCACAACTACATAAGTGTACCACAACAAAATACACAGCACCACAACTACATTAGTGTTCCACAACAAAATACACAGCACCACAACTACATTAGTGTACTACATCTACATTGGTGTATCACAACTACATTAGTCTACTACAACAACATTAGTGTAGCACAACTACTTTAGTGTACCACAACAAAATACAAACACCACAACTACATTAGTGTACTACAACTACAATAGTTTATCACAACTACATTAGTGTACTACAATAACATTAGTGTAGCACAACTACTTTAGTGTACCACAACAAAACACACAGCACCACAACTACTTTAGTGTACCACAACAAAAAACACAGCACCACGACTACACTAGTCTACCACAACAAAAAACACAACACCACAACTACATTAGTGTACCACAACTAAATTAGTATATTACAACTACATTAGTGTACTGCAGCAAAAACTACTGCACCACAACAAGATTAGTGTACCACAACAACATTAGTGTATCAGAACTACATTAGTGTACCACAACAAAAACCACAGCACCACAACAACATTAGTCCACCACAACTACATTAGTGTACCACAACAAAAACCATTGCACCACAACTAACATTAAGTAGGCTGCTGTACAGCTGCTGTACATTGGACTATACCAAAGTACACCAGAATGTTTTACAACTACATAAATCTTTATACCTTGACAATCTTAAAGTGTAGAACAACTACAAAGGACTGTACGGCTAAAGTAGTGAATCACAAGTGTAATATCTTGTATCACAGCTACATTAAAAGTGTAGCACATCAGTAAAACGTGTGCCACAACTACATTAGATTGTACCATATTGACATTAGAGAGTAGAACAAGAACATAAATTGAACACTGTTACAGTATATTAGAGTATATTAAAGACTGTGACACAACTACATTAGAGAACCACAACAGTATTAAAAAGTGTGCCAAGACTACATTAAAAAGTTATACTGAAGTGTAGCAAAGTACATTAAAAATAAGTCATCATAACTACATTTAAGTGTAAAACGTGGTACTCTAAAGCATTTGTGATCCCCTCTAATGTAGTTGTATTGCAGTCTTTAACATACTCATGAAACACTCTAATATACTGTAACTCTAGTAAATTAATGTAGCTGTGACACACCCAAATGTAATTGTGGATTGCTCTAATGTACTTATGCAGTACATGCATTTGTGGTACAACTGCATTAAAAAGTGAGATAACTGCTATAATGAACCACACATACATTAATGTGAACTGTAAGGACGTATTAGGAATTAGATTGTACAAATACATAAGAATGTAACAACAGTGGACTTTAAACTACAATAAAGACTGATATACTTTTATTTCTCCTTTCCAGAGACCTGGATTACTCTGATGGAACGCATAAGCCTCAGGTATGATCTCTGAAAGAAAATAGTGATTGTGTTTCTTAACTTTAATAATGTGGACCATTAACTAAATGATTCCATGTTTCAGGTCTAATTTTTTTAGCTTGTGCATCCTAATTGTGCAAAGCCAATGTCTCATAAGTGCTGGAGATTCCACCAAACCCAACTTTGTCCTCATGATGGTGGACGACCTGGGCATTGGGGACGTTGGTTGTTATGGCAATGAAACGATCAGGTGAAAAATCAGAACCATCATGAATATTTTTACGTGAAACCTGTTTGCTTTTGATTTGAAAGTCTCATATTAGTTTGGTTTGTCATCTCCAGAACCCCAAACATTGACCGCCTGGCACGGGATGGGGTGAAACTGACCCAACACATTGCTGCTGCCCCTCTGTGCACTCCAAGCAGGACTGCCTTCATGACAGGACGCTATGCCTTGCGCTCAGGTGTGTACTCAGGGACAGTCTCTCTGGAGCAGGTTGAGTTAGTGATAGTGCTGGAGGTAGGATAACTCTGGGCTCGAACCCACAATCTCTTGGTTGGTAGACAAGCATCCTGTCACTAGACCACCACTCTTAGACTTGACCTTAATCGTAACGCTGTCATGCAGCATTGTTGGAATATTCAGTCTGGTCTGAGAAATAATCAGATTTATGTCTAAGGTCTTGGGAGCACTGGGAGAGTGCAGGTGATTCTCTTTCTCGGTGGATCTGGAGGTCTTCCTCCAAACGAGACCACATTTGCCAAACTTCTACAGCAGCAGGGCTACACCACAGGCATCATAGGTAAGACATTCAGAGCAGTTCATACATCATTTTATTCATTTTAGGTCTGTGTTCTTTGGTGTCGACTAGCTTGTGTTCATCTTAAAGGAAAATGGCACTTGGGCATGAACTGCAAATACAGAAATGATCACTGTCACCATCCCAACAACCATGGTTTCGACTACTTCTACGGGCTCCCTTTCACTTTCTTTAATGACTGCAAGCCAGGAGCAGGCAAGGACGTGCTGGTCGATCTGCAGGTCGCCTTGTGGCAGATGTCCTTACTCGTGGGGCTGGGCATGTTGACCCTGGTTCTGGCACAGCTCACCGGACTGATAGAGGTCAGCGTGAAGCTGATAGTGTTTCTGGCCTCTGTCTGTCTCCTGGGCTTCTCAGTGTGGTATGTGCCCTTTGAGCTCCTACAGACGTGGAACTGCATCCTTATGAGGAACCAGCAGGTGGTGGAGCAACCCATGAACCTGGACACATTGCCTGAGAGGCTGATGAGAGAGGCAGAACAGTTTGTTGAGAGGCAAGTTCTTTTTTTCTGTCTTCTGCACCTCAGAAGCAATGAGGGTTTGTGTTTTGAGAAATGTGTAGTCACCTTCTGAGCTGTAGAAATGGGATTTTTAGTCTTGAGGGTTTGAACAGAAGGCAACTGGATTTTTTTTTTAAATTCTTGAAGATGTTTCACCTCATCCAAACAGCTTCTTCAGTTCTAAAAAATCAGACTGGGTGGTTCCAGGATTTTAGCCTTTAGGGTGATGGTCCCCTTGAAAGTGGTCGTTGATAGACTCTGTTGTCCACTTTTGGTAAGGTTTGGATTTAAGGTGTTCATAAATACCTTGCCCAAGGTGGTCCTAATGACCGAGTGGATGACAAAGCGTGTCAACGACCACTTTCAAGGTGACCACCCCCCTTCAATAAGTCCAGCTATTCTATGATCAAGTTCTGAACAACTGAGAACTTACACAGACATGAGATTTCTAGCTGATGTTCTTCTCTAAAGCGCAATATATACTTTACAATGAGTTGGTATGAGTCGTGTGATGACCTCAGACCTAAAACATTTCTCCAAACCAACGTGAGTCACTACAGCTGGGCAACCTCACTGGAACGTCTTCAATTCCTCAATGGAATGAAGCAGCGGTTGGGGTGCAAACTGATCTGAAGGTTAGCATTGTAAGAGCTGTGGTAATGAAGGTACAGGTAAGGCTCAAGGGCTTGAAAATGACTCACCATTTTGTAAGGTGAAAGCAGAAATACGAAACCGGTGTCAGAACAGATCTAACTTGTGGTCATTATTTCTATTCAAATTCCACTCTCCAACTAAACGCATGCCTTCATCATCAGTCACACCTGATGCTCTCAATTAATGAGACATGTCATGACAAAGAACATTTGATGTGCAAACATGCACATCAAAACCACCGTAATCATATTCCCACACAGTTGACTTTCACCTTCCCCTTTGCCCCTGAGCAACAGAGCAGCTTTGAGCGGATCAAACGCTAATTTTGATTTTCAACCACAGGAACCAGAACGGGCCCTTTCTACTCTTCCTTTCCTTGGCACATGTCCATACGCCGCTGTTTACGTCCAGAGGCTTTTTGGGAAAGAGCAAACATGGCCTGTATGGGGACAATGTGGAAGAGGTGGACTGGATGATTGGTGAGAGAAATCTGGTGATGTGATCTTTTCTCTTTGGAGACGATCCAGATTCTGTCGTTCCATCATTTTTGGTGTATTCTATAAAAGATTCAAGCTCAACAGTTATTATTTTCATCTCCATAATCATTAGCCATGCCCTTTGATGCTATAACCCTGTAGTTTAGCCAAGTCATTTCCTCTTTTTTGCGCAAATAACTATCTTTAAATAAACGAATAGACTTTTGATGATTTGCGGCTCTTAGGCAGGATGGTGAACACTGTTGAGCGACTTAACCTTTCCGAGAAGACTCTGATGTACTTCACCTCTGATCACGGAGGTCACATTGAGGATTCACTTGGAGGCTGGAACGGTATTTATCGAGGTAAAGCGGCGTTGTTTCAGCTCAAGTAATCAATTTCTTAAGTCTTAAAAACAGATAGGTGAACATTAATTGTTTTAAATTTCAGATGCAGGACCTAGATACTATTTTTGCTCTTGTTTTGCTGTTGTAGGCTCCTTTCTAGCAGATTTATTTTCTTTTCCGTGAATGATGATCTGACTTTCAGCAACAATCTGGAAATTGTTTCTTGCAGCAACACCTCAGTGTTTTAATGTTCTGGCCATGTATCAGATGAGGTCATTCTCTTGCACCATTTATTGCCATTTCAAGCCTGTTCTTCCTGGGCTCCATATGAACCCAAACATGCTTAACTCTACTTAATGTAGAGTTATTAGGCTGCTAAATTTTATCTTTTTAAAAGGTTAAGCCCTTGAGGGTCCACATTCGAATGTAAATACTCAGGAAATAACAATTTTATTCTATTATTTTTTATATAATATGTTCTATTAGATCCAATACGGTTCCAGCAGTTGCACTGCATGGACCCCTAATAATAGTTATTGCAATAAATATTGTTTATATATTTTGGTCTGTTTACATTTTATTATTTTTATTGTTGATATTGTTCAGCATTATTATTATTATTAATATTATTGTTAATACCACTACTAATAATACTACTAATAATTCATAATAATCATAATACCAATAATACATTCTTGCAATAAATATGTTTATTTTTATTTTATTTTTTAATATAATAAAATAAATAAATAAATTCTTGCAAATAATATTTAGATATTTTGGTCTGTTTAAATTATTATTATTATATTATTATTATTATTATTATTATTATTGGCTATTATTATTGTTGTTGTTGTTGTTGTTGTTCAGCATTATTATTATTATTATATAATATTGTATTAATATTGTACTATTAATAATACTACTAATAATTAATGATTGCAATAAAATATTTCTAAAATATGCTGGTCCTGTTTAATTTTTTAAATAGAACTACTATTAATAATAATAATAATAATAATAATAATAATAATAATAATAATAATAATAATAATAATAATAATAATAATAATTGTAGCACATTGTATATTTCAGTTTCAGTGAATATAACATTTTCTGCAAATTAGTTTGATAGATGTCATTAACATAAAAAATGAAGAGGGTTAGTCTTTGAGAGCTTCTGTTTTATTGTGACCAACATCTTTTTGGTGCCTGTAGGTGGGAAGGCCATGGGAGGGTGGGAGGGAGGCATCCGTGTGCCCGGAATCTTCCGCTGGGCGGGGCGTCTTCCCGCAGGCAAGGTTGTGGATGAACCTACAAGCCTGATGGACCTGTACCCCACCCTGGTGAAGCTGGCAGGTGGAGCACTGCCTCAGGACAGGTGAGTCAAACACTGGTGGGGGGGTGCTGTTAGAGAGGGTTGTAAACATGCACGGCACAAAAAATTACCTCGTGCACCGGAGATATTAATGTCTGCATCACCTGACTTTGCTTTAATAAGAGAGGAATGGGACTCACGAGACGCTTATCTTTGCATGCCAGAAATAAACAGATGTGTGCGTTTGCAGAATTTTGGATGGACATGACGTGATGCCTCTGCTGGAGGGTAAAGCAGCGCGTTCGCAGCATGAGTTCATGTTTCACTACTGCGGGATGTACCTAAACGCTGCACGTTGGCACCCTCCAGGGAGTGAGTGTGACATACACACAAAACACACACACACACACACACACACACACACAGACCTTCTCCTTTTACAGTGATGCATGAAATACCCCAGAATATGTGGTAGCAAATGTTATTATTAATATTTATGCCTTATTTTAAGGTTTTGATTTATTCATGTATTTATTTGTTTTGTGTTTTATAAAAGCTGTCCATGATTATTTAAGTAATCAGAATCAGTCATAATTTGCTTTTGTGGCTGGTTGTGGCTATTAAAAATTCTGGGTAATAATGTAAATAAAGAGGATGGAGAAATAGTAGTACAGTAGTAGTAGTAGTAGTAGAACAGTATGCGTTCAGTAGTTTAAAATAAATAACCAATATATAGTGTCCACCACAATGTGCAGTAATGCAATGTTTACAGTTTGCAAATTAATTAAAGGAATAATCCACTACAGTAACTGATAGCAACACTAGTTCTCCTTCATCAAAACGGAAAGATATACTCGAAAACAAGTGTCATCGTAGACCTACAAGTCTCCTAACCTCCCAAATCCCTGCAGGCAACTCCATTTTCAAGGTCCACTTCTTCACCCCAAACTTCTCTCCTCCTGGAGCGGGAGGCTGCTACAACACCAAGGTGTGCTTGTGTCACGGGAACTTCGTCACCCATCACGATCCTCCGCTGATGTTCGATTTGGCGAGAGACCCCTCGGAGAGCGTCACTCTCACCGCTGAGACAGAACCTCGCTACGCTGAGGTGCTCCAGAGGATCCGGGAGGCTGTGGAGAAGCACCAGAAAACTCTGAGCCCCGTGGAGACGCAGCTGTCGTGGGGGAATGTGTTGTGGAAGCCCTGGTTGCAGCCGTGTTGTGGGACATTCCCCTTCTGCTCCTGTTCAGAAGGCAACTCCGGCTCCTCAAGGGCATAAGCACAAGTTGAGATACTGAGGACCATGTACGCTGGTGAGCAGAAGCATCAGGACCACCTGCTTAAAATCGTCTTGCACCTAAACCTGCATTAACATGGACTCTAAAAGACCCTTAAAGAAGTCTTATGGTAATCAATACCAGGATGTTACCCTCAAATCTCTTAAATTCTATGTGTTGCAAGCTGGAGCTGCTCCTGATCATTTTTGGTGATCCATCAGATCCCACCGATGCTTGATTGAAATGAAATTGGGGTAATTCACAAGCCAGGACATCACCACAAACTTGTACCAACTCACAGAGGCCCAAAGGTGGAAGCAAGGTGCTGGATGGTCAAGACTCCATTATACTGTATAAGATGTCCAAAATTCTTAGTGAAAATAGCTGTACCTACTTGACAAACTCTCTGAAGTATTGATACGAGACGTAACATCACTCAGGATCGTTGTTCACGGTTATCATGATGATGACAATGTTGATTCTGATCTCTTAAAACTTGAATGTTGGACCTACCTAACTATTGCGGTTCGCCTGAGTGTATCGCACCCAACAGCGCGTACCAAACGGTTCGGTAAACCGTTGGATACCTACTTGATATTATGCAGTTCATCTTACCAAAAAAATTTAACTCCTTATTTTAATTTAAGAATATTGCTGTTCTAATTATTAATTTTAACAGATGAATTTTTACATTTGTCTAAGGGACCAAAAGTGAAAAGCTGTCCAAAACTGCACACTAATACCTCAAACTGTTAAACAGCTCCAAGATAAGAATAAGTTAATTATGAAGGACATTGATGCTTTCTTTTGCTTTTAGTGTTGTTATATAATAATTAGGGCTGTTATACTGAATGTTGGAAAAGGTCTTAATGTTAGCTTTCTCTTTAAAAGGGAGAAAGTTACTGAAAACAAGGTGTGAAACAGGAGTAATGTTAAAAATTGTTACTACTAAAATATTGTACTAGTAATTAAAAGAGTAAACGAGTTTTTGCTACATATCGTGACTGAATGAAATAAAGTTTGAAACAGTTTCCTTATATGGATGACCCTTTTCTTAAATTATACAAATAAAACAATGAAAGTAAGATGAATCATTCAAATTTACATTTTCTGTTGACATTTCTTATTTGGACTGTGTTGTTGTGTGAAATATTGATGTGTAGCAATTTTAAGCAGCCACTAGAGCGCAGTATTTTCCTTGCAAAAGTGTAAGTGCAAGAGTCTTTATTTGACCCACTATTAAAAATAAACATTCTTAAATATCAAAAACAGTAAAATACAAGTAATACATGGTGAAAGAACGTATAAAAATCAGATCACGCCTTTAATATACAATGATACAATTCATATTGTTATTTCTGAATGATGCAACTTTACTTGCCTGGTGATAATTTTTACACATCTGTTTATCACCACCAGAGGGCAGTATAGAGAGTATGTGTTATATTGAAACGTTTCAATATAAAGTAAATTTACGGCCGCGGGTACGCCCGACCTTGCTCCAGAAGAACCACCCTCTCCTACAGAGTTCCGCTCTGCCCGTAATCTCCTAAATACCTGGTTCAGTTGTACAGATGTTGCCCATGACCTCTGGGAGCAGGATCGGGTGTTTTGGATTAGGCTTGGAAGTGAGCGCTGCGGGAGGTTTGCTTTGCTTTGCGCAGGCCAGAGTTGACCGCTTACACAAAACAGACGTAATTAATCTCATGTATCTGTGTCAAGGCTTCAATGCAGCGACTCACAAAACTCACAAACGTGACTCCGCTTTAGTAAAAACCCATTGCGCAAACCTCGCCGATGGCCAAAAAAGATGACTTGCAAAGCATTTCAAGCTGTGCATGTCATTCCAATAGCCTCGAAAAGACTGGAATATACTGTACTTGCTGTTAAGGAGGCATATACGTACACTTCATTGCTCTCAGGTGTATTGTGCATTCGTTCGGTGCATCGGTTGAGCGCGTTGACTAAGGGCTGGAATATGCTTGGTGTTTGACCAAGTGTACGCATACACAGCCAGCTGCGTCGTGAGCGAACACTTGGTACGGCACTACGCCCAACTGTGCATGATACTGGAGGTCTCCACTTGGGAGCAGACCACAGAAATCAGACCCAGAATTGTACAGAAAGACCATCTTGCATACCTGTGACCTCCTGTTGTCATGCTCACCTGCACCGTCCCTTCATGTCAGTCTCGCAAACGTGTCAATGCAGGATAGCAGCCATGATGCATAATGCATTTAAAGGTACCACGGAGGTGCTCATGAGCAAGGTATCGCCCTCAAGCACTCCTCCCCGTGCAAAGCTGTGATGTGTTCACAGTGACCTCCATTTTCATGCATAGTTGCGCGTTCATGCTGCAGCTGGTTGTGTACACATACAGTATGCTTGTGTACACACAAGCATACCCTATAGACCTAATGCATCAGATTGCGACAGTTCAAACCAAATCCATCCACGAACGCCAATGATTCACGAGTCACTCCCTAAACGGGTGAGCCAGAGGCCGGGCGGGTGCCGTTGAAGAAGCCGGAACTTCCCCGTCAGAGAAGGTGAGGCATCAACATCATCATCATCATCATCCTCCCCGCTAGATCACTTCTTAGTCTGGGCAAACATCCAGAGATGAATCCCCTAGAGTCTGGAGGATCTGGATATCGTCAGTGTGGAGTGTCTTTTTGAGATGCTCCAGGTTTAAAAAATAGTTTAGACATTCATATTAACGATACACAGCCTCTTATCCAGAGCAATGTTCATCAGATGTAGATCAATTTAACATTACACCCCTAGTAGTAACGATCAGTTTAAACTCAAACAGCAACTCAACAAGGGACCAACATCCAGACCCGCAGGCTCCAGACGCAATGACCAAGAAGAGGCGCATCTACCGTAGGACGAAGAATGACCTCCATTCTTGTCCAGCAAATAAAACTATTTGGCATGCTGACTGTGTTGAAGATTCCATATCTCACTATTTTTGAGGCACAGGGCCTTTTTTTATGTGATGATTTCCCTTCATTTTAATGTGGGGAGTGAAAGTTGGATATTAAATCCATTCATCTTCTTGAGGGGAACAGATGCGTGTTGCATTGATGCCTTCGGGGGTCCTACAATTGCCAAATTTGAAAAAAAATATTAGAGGTAGGGTAACACTTTTTCGCTCCGGGGGTCCCAAATTACGATGCAGTGTTATACGAAGTTAGTCTTGTATCTAATATCACGTGCCATAAAAGTTCTAGACAGTCCTAGTTCAACTATACATCTGCGCAGAGTCACTGTTTGCAGCAAAGGCTAATTTTTGACAAATGTGTTCCCTGCATTGTGTAGGCGTTCACCCATGGTTGGTCCATAGTCCCGGGATAATCTCCGTGAGAGAGCAGTGTGCAGCTTTGGCAGCGCCAAGGAATGGTACCTTGCTTATGAATACCTCAGTGGTACCTTTACCGGTCTGGGACTTGGGTCCATCTCCCTAGCCGTTATGGTACCAACTCGATGCATCGCGATGCATCCCATAAATTTTTCTACATTACTTCATATTATGTTTTCAAATACAAATACAAGCAGTGAGATCTAAGCTCCCTTGTCTGTCCCCAATTCAACATAAACACATGATTTGGAAAACGGTAAAGTAACCAACACCTTTGTCACTCTACCATAAATGTTACAATGGTATGTTACCATTTTCGCAGTTTACCTGTGTAAACTGACACTCGTCTGCCAGCTGTTTAAGGATTAAAACTAATATAATAAGTATATCAACCTTACATACCATCAGAGGATCAACAAAGCACAAAACGTAATGGATGATTATGCAGATACTACAAAAGTTTAATTCTGGGCCATAAGTCTTGGTGTATGTGTAAAATGATGGAGCTATAACACCTGCTTCAGCATCCCAATGATGTGCCTCGCTGCAGTCTGTAACTGCATCTGTATTTATGTTGAATTGGGGACAGACAAGTGGGCAAGGGGAGCCATTGATTGCTTGCTTATTTAATGTGTAAGGCTTAACTATTAAATTATTATTCGATAAACTATCTACCTGTCACCGTTCCTCTTTCTACGTCATCTTTGTTTTTTCTGTAAAAACTGTCTGTAGTGTGCAGTCAATCACAAAACCAGGAGCCATCGGCCAATAGGATTCGCAGGCAGAAACTGCCAAAACCCCACCCCCAAACTGCCAAAACCCGCCCCTTTCAAACCGTGCGCGTAGAAATCTCACTCGAGCAAAAAAGCTGCTCGTCGGTAATCTACTTTGCATGCGAGGACATTTAACACATCGAGAGGGAAAAAGACATTCGAGAGAGGAAAAATACAGTTTGCGCGCAATATCACAACCAAGCACTCGATTCTTAATTTTTGCGCTCTCGAGTTTCACATTTGCACTCGCAACTTTGAAATTTACGCCCGCCATTTTGCACGCTCTAGTTTTGGCATTGATGTGACGCCATAGGCCTCCCTCCACCATTCTCGGCTGCCGCGCATGCGGTGAGTGCCGTCGTGAGATGAGTTACTCCTACCCGGGGAAGTGCTGTACTCAGATCAGGCAGCCACAGTCACTACCGGAACTACTTTTTAAATAGAATTTTTATGCCGCCACCAGAAAATCACCAAACAATGTCATAATGATATAATCGATTATGTTCTGCCACTGCATTGATGCAGAATCGTCCGTGTCTGCAACGCGATGAATCGACTATGAGATTAATTTCAACACCCCTAGTACCAACTGCCCAAGTTTGAGTTGCAAACATTGCATCCTGTCCATTTTTGCAAAGCAGTATTAGAAGGCTTTGCTTTGTGGTGTGTAAGTGTGATCATGGCAAAACCTGCCTGTTAAACTAATTCTTTTGTTACCATGTTGATATTGACAGTGTGGGATTCACAGATTCTCATGACATTCCCACAGTTCTTTGCTTCTCTTCTGAAGTTGTCTTTTCCAAGCATGAAAAATTCCCAAATTTAAGATTGCAACAACCCTTCCTTTGTCATACACAAAGACCCTGCACGATGCTCATTAAAATGACAGTTTTATAGCCTCAGGACGTCTTTGCTACCATTGTGTCCTAGCTTGGAACGCTAAGCGAACTACGATAGTTGCGCTTTTTAGCTCCTAGACCGGACTCCTGCTGATTTTACGGGGCTGGAGGCCATTAAAGGGGGGGTCTGCAAGATTTACAGTGCTGAGTCCTGCATTTGTCATTGCCTGCGGGTGTTGAGCTCGTCTTTGGGAGGAACTTGAAAAACAGCACAGAACAATGAAAGTGAATGTCCAAGAGGTCCATCTAGGGCCACGTCAGACTAAGCAGGCAAACAAACAATCACAGCACCATTTTCCAGTTCCTTGATTTGCGACTTGCCTCTTCCCACTTCTTTTCTAACCTATTGTCCAACTTTTTAATCTTCCTCATATTTCTTCCAGCTGCAAGGATAAATGTTCTAAGATGTAAACTTTATCAGCTGAATTTGGTAGGATAGAGCCAGACTCAAATCCATGACTTCCTGTTCCACAGTTGAGTTCCTGGTCAGATTCACCAGGCAGCAATCAACTGAACTTTGAATCCAGTTTTGCTAGTGCTACAGGTAGAATAGAGCCATATTTGAACCCAAGACCTTTTGGTCTGCAACTGAGTATGTCCTCATATTACACAGATTCCCCAGATCTCAGTCTGATCAATCTTCTACATTTACATTTTGACCTTATATTTACATCTACTGTATTTAGTAGACACTTTTATCCAGAGGTGGGTTTCCCAAAAGCATAGTTGCTAACTATGCTAGCAACTAACATAGTGTACATTAGCAACTAACATAGTGTTGTCATGCTTTTGGGAAACACATCCCAGAGCTACTGCCATTTCCTAAATTCAGTTTCCCTGAGAGCAGCTTGGAGTTAAGCGTCTTGCTCAGCGACTCAACGATGGTAGTGCTGGAGGTAGGATTCAAACCCACAATCTCTTGGTCCAGAGATGAGTGCTCTAACCACTAGACCACCATCATGCCCTAAAAGTCTGCTGGCAGCAGTGGGATTTGAACCCATGCCTCCAACGAGAGTGGGGCCTAAATCCGCTCAGCCATGCTTCCTTGATACCTTCAGCAGAAACTCTTATCCAGACCAACTTACAACTTACACAAACGTTGGTTTGGATTCAATGATGGTGGTGCCAGAGGCTCAAACCCATGACTTCTTGGTCCACAATTGATCATTACCTCAGATTTGATCAGACCTCAGACCTCTTACGCAGAGTGATCTAGGTTTCCTAGGTTTCTCTCTGGAGACAACTTGGGTTTAAGGGTCTTGCTTAGGTACCTCATAGTAGTGCTGGATGTAGAATTGAACCAGACTCAAACCATGATCTCTTGGTCTGTAACCGAGTATTGTACCACTAGACCTCCACCACATGGAATATCCAGGGAAAACAAGTCTGATCCATGGAGATCCCACGTGGCAACTTACAGAATTTAAAGGCCTTGCCTCCAGATACCATCAGACACATGTAGGGGTCTTGTGGAGTCCATGTCAACGGTCAAAGCTTTTTTGGTTGCACCAGGGGGACATACATTGAAGACATACATTGGTTTCAATGTTGTGTCATGACAGCGTTTAGATCGGGGATGTTAGAATGGGTACTAAACTGTATTTTAAAGGGTTTTTGGAGTTGAAGTGTAAATGATAATTTTGTTTCCTCCTAAGAAAATCATGAAGGCTAAATCACAGCCCCATCTGGAAGGATTAGGTTATTTATGCCTCGCATCCGTCATCTCGTTTTCTCACACTCCCTGTTCCTTCAACTTATCCACCTAGCTTAACCCCGCTCACCATCCCTCACCGAAGGCATTCTTTGGCTTGCGTACAGTTATGTCAGTCACGTCAAGTCCGGTGAAAACTCTAAGCTCGGCAAAGACAATCCACAGATACTTCAAGTGATAAAGACAGAAAATTATTTTCCATTTTTCGTCCTTTCTGTTCTGTGCCTGTATGTGGTGTTTTGGTAATCGCCTGTGGTGAAAATTTTGCAGGAAAGCTTTTCCAAAGTTGTGCGGCTTTTAGGTTCGGAACTTCTTTGAAAAAGAAGAGCCATCTGGTGTTGATTAGGACGATTGCTGGGAGGGAGGGTAGCTTGTGGTAGGGACACCTCACACTGGGAAACAGGTCAAAACTCCGGCCTCTTCCCGGTGGAGAAAAGGCATGTGGAGATGAGAGGGAACGAAGGGACGAGGGGCCAAAGACTAGATCCTGAGGTTTAACTTGGGGGGACATTATCTCAACAAACAAACTTTAGCAAAGATTTAGCATCTTTCAGAAAAATAAAAGAAAAATGGGAGTTTTATCATAGAACCTTCATGCTAAACTCTGGAGAAAATGTTCAAAGTCTCTGTCCTTTAAGAGACACTGTGATTGACAGTGTTGGGAGTAACGCATTACAAAAGTAACGAGTTACAGTAACAGATTACTTTTTGCTGTAACGTAGTAATGTAAGAGACTACTTATCAATTTTCGTTCACTCGTTGTGAAGATTTGGAACTGGAGTCTGATGAGGCGGATTCCTCCTTTGGTCTGGGCTGGGCTCTCACAGCTTTCACAGCTTTCATCCAATATCTATTTGTGAGAATATTCTCACACATTCTAATTTAGAATGAAAATTTTGCCCTTCCTTCTTGATTTATTGAAAATGAAACGCTGCTGTCAGAACTAGCATGTGTCTTCTGTTTGAAATATGCCTAGAGCTGCAGAACTTTAATGTGGAATGCTCTAAGGAACTATTTTAAAGTTGCTAATAAGGGGTTAGCCACATGTCTGTAAAGCAGAAGAACTAGCAAACTCAGCTATTAAGACTTCTACAGAATGTTTGCCTACATGGATAAACAATTCTACATTAGCCTCAGTGCATACATAAGTGATTAGATGGTTAACTTAAAGGGCCAGTTTCCCAGACTATGATTAAGCTTATGCCTAGACTAGCTCTGAGTTTCAATGGTGAATCTCCATTGGTACTGCAATTTCACCCAGGACTAAGCTTAATCTTGTTTAAGGATCCAGCCCTAAAGGTTAACCACAAGGTTGCCTGAAGGAATATCTGAAGCTGAAATGCAATGGATCACTAATTTCAGAGACGTTCTCCCTGAGAACAGCTTGGGGTTAAGTGGTGGTAGTGCTGGAGGTAGGATTCAAACCTACACTTCTTGGTCCGGAGGTGAGCATCCTGTATACCACCTTCTTCTGTTATCAGTATTTTTAGCAAAAGAAAGCCAAAATGGTCCCATTCATGCAACTGAAATGATACAGGAGGCTTTTTGTACTGATCTTGGATAAGTCCTCATTGCACTTCTGAAGGAAAATCCTAAATTAAAAGTTATGCCATAGGCAGACCCTCTTGTCCAGAGGACGTCTTGCTGCAGCAACTTGGGTTAAGGGGTCTTGCTCAGGTAGGATTCAAACCCAAAACCACTTGGCCCCGAAGCAAGTGTCCTAACCACTAGACCACCATCACCCTAAATAGTTAAATAACTTTAGCAAATATGATTGCTAGCAAATAATAGAGTTCTGGAATTAGCATCTTTTTTAAAAATTTGATCTCATCAACTGTCAAAGTGTCCGGTAGTGTTGCATGGGTCGGCTTTTTTTAACACCCGCCCCAAACCGACCCGTCAGGAGATCCAAACCGCCCCGCCCAACCCGCAAAAATATCTGTGGATAATGACCCAAAACCCGACCCGACCCAAGGAAAAAAAAACAAAACAGTGAGCCTGTATTGCCATGGAACCTACCAATGAAGTGTCATTTGTGACACTGTAACCCATAGATTACATAGATTTATGGTAGATTCGCATTGAAGACGACGACACAATTCTACGCAAGATTAACTGTGTACCAAACAACAACAAAGAAACCGAAAGATCGATTTTTACGTCGTATTTATTGAAGGGTTGCGGAAAATTGCACGAAAGACATCTCTATCGCACACACACAAACACACACAAGCGCGCATGTATGCAAAACACACTAGTTGTCAAAACTGTAACATCTGATGTAACATCAGATCGAGAACTCTATCAGATTTGAATGAACTTAGTAGAACTTAGGTCTTCTTTTAACTTAATTTTGTCTATAATTAAGAGCAGAGCATACTTGACCGTGATATTTCACCAAACTAGTAGCTTATGCTACAAATTGAAAACTCCAAAATTGAAAAATATACGGCGACTGCATTTATGACAGCTGTTTGGAAGCACTGTGGAGAAAGAGGATGGAATCCACCGTGCTGGGGTTTGGCCTATTTCGATGTGCTTCCAGCACACGACCTGCTGAACTGAACGCGCACTCGCTCGATGCGCTGGTTGCAGGAACGCAAAGCACCGCTCTTGCCAGCATCGAGAGGAGAGGTAATTCGAACCCCGTTTACAACACGTTTTGATCGATAATGAAATGCGTTTTGTAACTTTTTGACCCCCCCGCCCGCACCCACGATATTTTAAAAATGTCTACCTTAAAACCGCCCGCACCCACGGGTCACGGGTCGACCCACGCATTACTAGTGTCCGGTTAGGGAAAAGATGTGTCCAATGAAGCACAATGTTATGGCCAAGGACTGGGTCAGCTGCTGTGACCAATCAAATTAACCACTTCCATATAAAACAATGTCTGGAGTTTTGTGGTGCAGAGCCACTCCTGAAACATTACAAAATGGTCAGAAAATACAGGCAGAAGATACACACAAGCCCGTGAGTGAATACGGCATGTGCGCAGGGAGATTTCCTTGGCTCTCTGTCCACAGTAGCAATGTGTTCATTAACCCTTAAACTTGCACAAAGAAGTCACTGAGGCCTGCGGTTTCCACAGTTGTTTCTCATTTTAAACAATGAAAGCAGGGTTTGGGTGGGATCAAAGCTGGTTTTCTGCCTTGTAAACAACTAAATGCCATTGCCATGCCTTGCTGACCACCTTCCTCTTAGTGTCTTAGCTGTCAGGAAATCGTGGCTTAGCGAGCTTCAAACACAACTCCCCCAAATCCTATGCTGATTAAACAGAGACTGATACTGTGTGATACTGACAGATTACACACAAACATACATTAATTATTACAATGATCATCAAGTCTTCTTGGCTTACTCATCTGTCACTATAAAATGCTCACAGCCATACACTATGCAATTAAATGTTCTGTTTGGGAAATAGTTTGGGGAAAAAGGCCAGGATGTCTGGGAAGGATATTGGTGATGCATGATATCTGTAGGCCCAGCATGAGGAACAAGTTGGTAGCGTACTGGCTAGGGAGTTGGCCCCATGATCGGAGGGTCACTGGTTCAAATCCTGGACAGGTAACGGTATCACTGAGGTACTTATCGTCCCCAAGCACTGCTGTCTGGGTGCTGCAAATCACCTGCCAACTGCTCCTTCACAACTGGGTCAAATGAGGAAGTCATATTTTATTTGTGGTGCACTGTGTTTTGTGCTGTGTTTGCAATGACAAATAATCACTCAAAAAAGGAACTATGGAAGGAAGTGATGTCAGGGGCTCCCTCACTGACTTTTGGAGGGATTCTGGTTATGCAAAGTCTCAGAAGGTCCAGTTCAAGGAACCATAGAAGGTCATGGTGCTTGGTTCCTTAACAGACTCCTAAATGACTTTGGTGCTACAAATTCTTCAGATCACGGTACAAATGCCCTAACTATTATGCCAACAACTGCCCCAACCAAGGGTAGGGCAGACTGCATGCTGCATGAAGAAACTACATCTCTTTCCTCTGCAACACTCAACTCAAGCTTGGGAACACTGACCACAATGTGGGTGATGAGTCTGCTCTGTGTGTGAAGTTGAGCACTGTTTTGATTTTAGTCAGTGAGCTGCTAAAAACATGTGACCGTTCCCAGTGTGGGAATGGGAGATGGATGGGATGGGATTAGTGCTGTTTACAATTATCCTAGCCACATAAGACAACCAACAGAATGCAGATTGACATAAAGACTAGAGACTTGTCTGTGTTTGCAGAGGCATGGCGTCGACTGCAAAACATCCACAGTGACTTCCAGTGGAATTTGTTGTATCTTGGAATGAGAACCTGTTTCTGTCTGGTGGAGTCAGGTCATGGAGACAGTCTTGGTTTTCCACCTGCTCCTTATAATAAAGAATTACACCAATCAGCCATAACGTTATGATTACCCATCTAATTTTGAGTAGATCCCCTTTTTGTCACCAAACCAGCCCTGACCCTTCGAGGCATGGACTTCTCTAGACCTCTGGAGGTATACTGTGGATCCTGGCACCAAGCCTTCAGTAAGAGATACTTGAAATCCTATAAGTTGGATTGGACTCGCTTTTCCAGCACATCCCACAGATGCTCAATTGAAGAATTTGGTGGGCAAGTTCTCCTCTGGGTCACACCTATCCAACAATTAGGACATTCACACGTGACTGTAAGGTCGCCAGTTTGAATTCCCGACTGGTAAAGGTAACACTGAGGTACCGTTCCCAAGTACTGCCTCCCGGGTGCTGCCCAAAACTGGTTTCATTTCAATACTTTGTTATGTTGCTGTCCAAGTTACAAAACGCCACCATCGGAATTTTGTTATTTTTCTAAAATAAATCTTTGCAGACACACGTCAACCTTTATTTTTTACATAAATCACATATGGAAAGCGACAGAAAGCCTGTTTACGACGCATCATAAAGTGTCTTTGCCTGAAATATGACCTTAGCTTTCCTAACTTTCAAAAAGCCTCCTATATGACCCTGTTTGGAGGAGGAGGACGTTTGCCTCCGTCATTTCTAGGCGGCGCTTTGATGTTCAGGAGCTGCACATAAGGAATGGCGGAGCTCACCATACTGATTAGTCTGAGCATGTGTTGGGGCTAATGCCATCCATATGGTGGCTTGGAAACCTAGAAACTTACCATGGACTGTAAAATTAATTCTGGGAGCAAGCCACTTCAGACTCTGCAGCATAAGTAAATAGATCAATTTAAATTTCATGCAGTCTGTAATTCTGCTTTTATTATGGTGACTTAAAGCAGATGCAGGATTTTGGTAAACAGGAAAATGGGAATGAACTGAGGATTCTAAAATCAACATAAATTTGTTAAGTTGCTTATTCATTCTTTTAGCGGATGGGAACATTGGCAGCCTAGGCACCTGTTAATTTCCCTCCAGGAATTCATTCTATTTGAAATCGTTTTAAGCATCTGAAATTAGGGCTAGAACATAAATCATTAATAATCACAATCAGCATCACTTTAATTTATGGTTCACGATGTGCATTGTCACGTAAATCAGATCAAATCAAATCATCATCAACATGCTAAATGAGACATTTGGGTTAAAAAGTGTGTGTTTTTGATAGAACAATACCCATTCTTTTTCAAGTTTATCCTTAATAAAAGAGTTAATGTAAAACTATGGTACAACAAACCAACTTCTTTTGTATTGAACTGCAAAAAGTTGATCTGATTAAAGTAAATTCACTAAGGCCCAGTTTCACAGACAATGATTAAGCCTAAGCCTAGACTATCTTTGAATTTCAGTGGTCAATCTCCATTGTATCTGCAATTTAGTCCAAGACTAGGCTTAATCCATGTTCAGGAAACAAGTCCTAAAAAGTTTTGTTAAGGGTGTTTGGATAAAGTGTAAAGGGAACAATTATTGTTATATCAGAAACACAGACTTTTTAAACCAAATACCTTGTATGGCTCCATTTTTTATACATGTTTATCTAGCGCAACTATCATGTCATGAGTTGGTTCAGGCCGCGGTCTCCCCTGGAGGCATGATTTGAATCCCACTTCTGACAAAGCCAGTTGTGGGACAGTTGGTAGTGCAACGGTTAATGATTTTGATCCCATGATCAGAAGGTTGTGCGCACCGTCTCCAAGCACGGCTTCTCGGGTGCTGCCAAAAGGCTGCCCACTGCTTCTTCTTAGATGGGGCAAATGCAGAGTTCACATTTGGCCGTGGTGAACTGTGTGCTGTGCCATGTTTACAATGACAAATAATCACTCACTTATACTATTTGCAGCATTAAACATTCTTTGGCACGACAGACCCACTGAGACATAAGTCATAAGTTCTCAATTTACTCGCTGTCTCCGTCCAGTTGATGAGTCCTGTGCCAAGCCGTGAATGATTTGTGATGCTATTAATTCTCATCTGTCTTGTTTGTTTAGCACTCTGTGAACTAGAAGTAATTATCTAGTAATTTACAGTTTTAAAAAAGCCATGAATTGTAGTTCTGTAGCTTTAAAGAAACTAAAATTGTAGTTCTTCACTTTTAAATATAACAAAGATTAATCCTCATTGTGCACAAACAGTGTTAAAGTAAATGAAAGACAGACGAGGAATAAAGGATCAACTCCTTAATGGAAAACAAATTTAGCTATGGATCTGAAAAGTATAATTTGCTTTGAACAACTTTTGGTCTCTTAGGCACTGAGGGCTTGAAATTTCAACCACACCCTCCTGTTGTTCTTTGCCTGTTTATAAAAGTATTTGAAAGAAGGAAACACCCAAAATTGCTATTTCTCACAATCTATCCTTACAGTCAGTCCGTTCAATGTATTCTAACTAAAGAAGGATAGAGTAACACTTTCATACATTTTTAATTCTGATATTTTTGGCATCTTTAATCGTCTTTGTGTGTCATCGTATCCAGATGTTATACATCTGTATACAGTTTTGTTTTTCATATGGACAATATGTGGACAAGATGTACATAAACCAGAGATCCTCCCTGCTTTTGACCCATTTCTGCATGACCTCTTTCGGATAATATTCATCCCTGGTTAGGGACATGTGTTAGCCCTCAGTCCGACTGCTGGCAGCTGCAATGACATTTCAAAGTGCTTTCATCGAGGTTGATCAAACACAGAATGAAGAAATGGACGTTAACCTTTAATGACAGTCGGTAAAGTACTGAAATTATCCCAGTTGCACACCTCAGCATGAAAGGTATTTGGACTTCAAGTTATTGTAACCACATTGGCATCCTTGAGCGAACTGCATATTTGGTATGAAATCATCGGTTAATGAAGAAAATGGACGTCAGTGATGGAAACCCTTCTGATATTTGTTGTTTTTATTGCTGCAACATTAGCATTTTTGAGTGAAATTTACCCTTTAAAAGATACAAAAATCTTGTATTTGGCATTGAATCGTGATTTAATGAATGCAGTTGACTTCAGTGATTAAAATCCTTTAAAGACCGAGTAAAGTCAAAATAATGTCGGCTTTAAGTTCCTCGTATCAGAGAAACAGGTGTCACTAATCACCTATGAACACTGATACATAGGTAAAAATAAGTCTCAAAGAGGTGAAAATACAGGCGTTACTTTCTATGATCGGTGGCTGTAAAGTGTCTAAAGTCATGCAAGCAAAATTATAAAATTTCCCTTGTTGTGCCTCTGCAATATGAGTTTCAGTGGAAGGAATGAAGACAGTACAGGATAGTAAGCGCAGTCTGGGCTAATACGGAATACAACACGGGATAATGGCGGGGAAATATTTAAGCGAGACGACGGCGGGGAAAAGGCTAAAATTACAGAGGAATGCTGAAACACGTGAGAGTTAGTTTGCTAACTTCCATTTTACCATGCATTACGCCACCGCTATAATTCACATTTGAGCTAGCTCATACGGATTAGCAGCGTGTTCTTGTGCATTTGCTAATCATTTGGAGGACTTTCCAACAGGTTAAACATGCACATGTCATGTTTTACAGTTCATGCCAACACAAAATAGGTGAACTTACACTTGGTGGTTCAACAGCAGCCGCCAGCAGTGAGGGAATGGAGATTTTAGGAACCGTTTTGGACTTAGCATATGACAGACTCTCTTAGAGAAGTTGCTCAGACTAGCATGTACGCTACTGACGCTATGCAGGTAGCCAGGGTCAGAGTAGTAGATCTGGGCTGTGTTTCCTAAGAGCCTAGTTGCTAACTATGTTAGCAACTAACATTGTGTACATTAGCAACTTACATAGCGTTGCTAATGTAGTTAGCAATACATTAGCAACTATGCTTTTGGGGAACGCACCTCTGGGCAGGGCTGTGCTAAATGTAACCTCTCCACGCAAGCAGGCTGTGTTTTAGTCCCGTCTTGAAAAACCTACCGTGAAAAGCTGTGAAAAGCTGTTAACCTGCATAACTCCACAACGCGTACAACTAAATTCAGGGGTTTTCTGACACATTTCATGCGTTACCAAACCAAGGACGGTTTTCATCTTGCTGGGTCTTTAAATACTCATCGTTTTTCAACTACAATAACATTGTCTTTGACTGAATTGCATCTTAGTTTTGGTTTTGAACCATCAGTCAATGGAAACAATTGACTTAATCAAAAACCGTCAGATATTCATTGTTTTTATTTATCACATCCACAATAGCATATTTGAGTAAATTACCCCTTTAAAAGTAGTTTATCATATTTGGTATTCAACCATTAGTCAATCAAAAAAGACTTCAATTGATGGAAAACATGGATATTTATTTTTATAATTGATTGCAACCACAACGGCATCTTTCAGTAAATCATTGAGTCAATAAAGAAATGATTTAAATGCTGGAAAACCTTTTATTTATTGTTACCAAATTTGCATTTATGTGTCAGATGTTTTCATTAAAACACAAGAAGTGTCATATTTAGTATTAAATCGTTGGTCAGTGGAAAGAATTGACGTAAATCATGAAAACCTTCTGAATTTCAAATAATTCTCAGTTACCAAATAATCATATTTGACTGAATTAACCCTTTTAAGCACACGATTTCTGACATTCATAAATTAACACTAACACAATTGACCATTTTTTTAAAAATTAAACTTACAGTGTGTGTAGAGGCAGTACAGACACAAATGCATGTCCAAACAGAAGAAAAAGTGTATTTTCTCATAATATGGACCTTTAATTATTTATTTTTTCCCTGTAGATTGATGATGTGACGCTGAAAGTTGTGTCTTCATGATCTATAGAAAAAAAAAGTTAAACATCTTTTGTCAAAATATAGTCTTTACTTATTAATATATTTCCCCGTCGATGGATGATGTGACTCTCAATGTTGTGTTAAACATAAGACGCATCTTGTATTTGATACTGAACCATCAAGCAAAAAAAAAAGAATTGATTTCAAAGTTTTGAACAAACTGCGTCTTCTCTCAACTCCTCCCCCATGTGCATGCACTGAAGTCATCAAAGCTGGACAGTTCTAAAAATCTGATTTTAAATGGGACCCTCGCTCTGTAAACACAGGGCCTGTTACAGATCATCTCAGCCAGGCCTGCAAAACCTGTGACAAAAGACAGTGGATTATTGGAATATCCCATCTGCTTCCATTTAGCGCTGTAGTGGAGCCATTGTTTATTCCCCACTGCTGTTAAACCGCCCAAAAAAGGATTCTGCTGTAGTTTGGATGGGCTAGTTTTTGGAAAGAAAGTGATAATGAAGGAAAAATGTGGAAATTATGAAATGTATCTTTACTCATGTGATAGGTGAAAATTCTGAAATTCCCTTTGGTTGACTTTGATTTTGATTTTTCGTCAGTTAAATTTTGTCTACAATAAATCCTTATATTCTGCTTAATTGAAGTGTGAGGCTTTTGTCAACCTTATTGTGCGGAGAGGAAACTGATGAATTTGATAGTCTCTCTCTCTGTCTCAGACTTGTTTGGAATTTATACACACAGGCCAAGTTTCCATGAGTTCAGTTCTAAGTCAGAGTCATCCTTAATACCTGAATGCTTTTTGACAATAGTAATAAAAGTAATTACCTTAGACGCGCTACATTGCCATGGTTATTGTTAATGACTAGTGCTGTTAATGACAACAGTTGTATCTCAAAAAGGTGATCTGTCATATTGTTGAAGAGACAGGGGTGACAACACCAGCCATTAAGTGGTTTGCTAAAGGTCTCACACAGCTGTTTTTCTATGACATATGACTATCATTTGCAACTTTTGTTTTTTTACCCCCTTCCCCCGCAGGTGTCATTTGTCCTCATAAATCTATTACCGCAGCATGGTTTCTTCTTCAGGACAGCTGGTGTCTGTTGCCGCCCAGGGCGGTAGACGTATGTGGAGAAAGAATCAGAACTTCATCACTGTCCGTCTCTGCTGTTCTTCTTGAAACTGTAATGTTAATGACATGAGTCAAACTCCATCTCCCCAGGACTTGAAATTCCATGTATGTGAGAATGCTGGTGATTCAGAACAATATTTAAAAGAGATTAATGTTAGCATTTGCCATTCCTAGTGCATACCCAGATTTTTGGAATGTTCTAGGATACAACTTAATATTGCAACAGTGATTTGCTAATTATCAAATCTAACTGTGTATCAGAGGAAAAATGAACATTGTACATTGTAAAAAAAATGTCAATCTGGTTCAACTAAACTAAATTTCTGCCTTAAACTTTCAAGTAAAAATCAAATTAGATATAGAAATGTTTTCAACTCAATTTTATGTCTACTTTTAGCTTTGTTTTGCTTTCTAAAAGATTTGGTCTTTCACCTTACAGTCTACATGTGTGTTATATGTGATTTATCTGTAATATGTATTTTACTGGAAAGAATGACAATAAATTGTTGTTTCAATCTCGCAAAATTCAAACAAGCTCCTTTGTGGTGTATTAACACATTCACTCTTAAATATAGCCATAGTTGTAACACTGAAAACTCATAAAAGTTAGTTGAAACTGCATAAAATTTTGTGTAAAGTTGATTTATTGATCAATTCATATGTAACACTTGTATTCTACTCATTACTGCTGAGTTGGAGAACCTTGACGCACATAGAGACAAGGCAGAAGATCTAGAATGTTCAAAATTTCTAGAGGTGACACCTATTATGCTTCTCTTACTCTTATTTAGTCCTGATTATCTAAAATGCATTCAGGATTATATTGAGTTAGGATTTGTTATTGCATTAGTTAATCTGTACCCTGGTCATTTCCTTCCTCGTCCTGTTCCAAGTCTGGGCAATCCACTGATAAATACAAAACAACAAGGGAGAAAACTCTCTTGTAATGTAATACAGTTTCCATTTCATTAGACTCTCCATAAGCATTTTTAACCTTCCTGTCCTCAGTTTCAACCAAACCTGTTTTCTTCACATCAACGAGGAGGAGGAGGTAAAGTCATTACTGCGAGGACAAGTTCCAACTGTCTGCTGAAACACTTCCCTTGCTGACTGCATGGAATCTGTCTCTGTCAAAAGGCTAAAGGGGTCTCACAGGACTCATGCACCCTCTCGGATATCTGGGCGGCCTCTCGTGCTGCCTTCTTCACACTTGCCTTTAACACTTCAAGTGAGATCATTGAGGTTTAGATTTATTGCAGCAACAAAGGGAAAGACACTGCCTGCTTGTATGAAACTTCTTTGAGTGCTCTGAATCGCTTATACAGAGTCGGGTTACTAATTTGCTGTCCAGTAGACATTCCCTAAAGGGACAGATACTGAGTCAGGTTCATGTAAAGATCATTTTATGGGGTAATAAAAGCGTTAATGATTTGGAGATCTTGCCTTGCATGATGATTCAGAAATACAGTAGAGAGCTTCAAGGCACTTTTCAGTCACAGTATCTAAAATAATTATTCATATATGCTCTTATGATGTGGACTTGCCCCATAATTGATGCTGAACTCTCACTGATGTAGCTACATTTACAGCATTTAGCAGACACTCTTATCCAGAGCAACTTCCATTTTTTCCATCAACTTCCTAATTTCAGGGACAGTCTGCCTGGAGCAAGTTGGGATTAATGATCTGATGGTGGAAATGATGGCAGTAAAATGGAGCTGAATTTAAACCTATGACCTCATGGTCCTCATGGCAAATATCTCACCAGTAGGCGGCCACCGCTACATTAGCCTTTAATGGTTTAGTCATGTTAGGCAGAAAAGACTAAAATAAAGCAGATATTCAGATGTAATACAGTCCCAATCACTTCAGTGCATGCTCATGTAACATTTCTATGATTTATTTTAAAAAATGTAAATGTGAAGTGCAGCCATTATTTTCTCAAAAACAAGATATTCAATAGCTTACATGAAATGAATTAGTCTTTTAAAGACAAATAAGTTAAAAGGAAACAGTACATACTTTAGCACAACAAGACAGCAAAAACGAATACATCTTGAAATGTGCATTATAAAGCCTAGAACATGTTCCCTTTTTATCCGCAATGTTTTAGGCATTAGTTGACTAAATTAGAAAGACACTAATATAAAAGTAACAATTTATCAAAGGCATGCAAAAACACACAACAATATACATCACATACTTCTGAAGAAACACATTGTTACAAATGATAAAAACATAACTGACCATGTAAAATACATTTATGTAGGTGAAAAATAATATTGACTGTAAGATCCCTGACAATTGGACGTAAGCTGCTATTAAACATTATATATAGGGCAAAATAATTACAGTATTACTGATAAATATGTATTAAACCTAAATTTGAAAATATTGTAAGGCATGTCTATATACAGATCTTTCATTTGCTCTGTTGTTGTTGGCAAATTCATTTGGGAAAGGTATATAAAGGTAATTAACCCTAATTTTGTATCAATGTTGGCTGGCATTGCTAGATTGTTCATAGGTTTTAACTTTAACACCCTATTTACAAGGACATCAGTAGAAAATAAGTTGACAATTTTTGTATTTATAAAATAATTTTCTTTTCAACAGTATTCTCTGCACTGACCATCGCAGTTCTATGGGCATGTAGCAAGTATTTCTCTTTAAAACACATGTACATATGTTGTTCTGCTGTCGCTACCAACCACATTTCTAGCAGTGCATTTGTAGAAGCCATTGTCTCTGCTGGATGGGTTCTGAATGACCAGAGAACCCTGTGGGTGGAGGTACCGGTTACCATAAAGACGTGGCTGTATGCCGGCTTTGAGCTGGGTTTTGTCAGGCATCTCCCAAAGCACCTCAGCTTTGGGGATGCCAATTGCCAAACAGTTGAGCTGGATGGCTACCCCAGGTCTTGCATAGGTGACAGTCGCAGGACCGCTTGTAATACGAGGTGGGTAAGCTATCACAATCACCGCAACTGAAAGGGATGAGGATCCATACTCATTGGTAGACTTGCAGAGGTATGCACCCCTGTCAAAGACAGAAACTTGTTGGACAGTGAGAGTTCCATTGTCCAAAACTGTGTACCGTCCTGCTCTCTGTGGTCTGGTCAGAAGAACTCCATTTGGCAAAGTCCATGTCAGTTTGGGGCTTGGGTTTCCATTTGACAAACAGTTGAGCTGCAGGTTTTCTCCACTGATGATGCTGACCAGGGAACCATACTTGCTACTTATGTCAGGCTTTTTGCCCGACTCTAATGTGACTAGGCGCTCCACAAAACCAGCACTGTTGCGCCCTACACAACGATATGTCCCCGCCGCTGAGGCTGAAGGTTCGCTAATGACCAATGATCCATCGGGGCTGTGATGGAATCGTGAAATGCTGGTACCACTAAAGAGAGATGATCCATTGGGGAGGATCCAGGTGATCTCAGGAGCAGGTTTGCCTTCCACAGAGCAGTTAAGAGTCACTGACAGTCCTTCAGTTAGTTGAATTGACTCCACTGCTAAGCTTTTCAGTTGTGGTTTTTCTGTGTGCTCTGTTACATGGAGCTGAACCTGCATTCTTGCCTCTCCTGCCTCATTGCGAGCAATACAGAGAAGCTGGACAGAGTCACTCTTACGTAAACTCTGTATGTCGAGGGTCCCATTGCGGTGGACTGTGATCCTGCTGCCATAGTATGGAGCTGGGAGCACTACGTTCTCTGGCAGTATCCACATGACTCGTGGAAGTGGTGTTCCTTCAGCTTTACAATGTAAGAGAACCCGTTGATCCTTTTCAGCCATTTCCTCAACCGCACTAATAGGATTTTGATGCCCATTAATGATGGGTGCCGTCATCAGAATTTCCAGATGTACCACTTTCCTGTCTGTTCCTGCCGTGTTCCTGGCTGAGCAAGTGTAGTTTCCACTGTCAAACTTTTGAACTTTCCGAATTAGCAAAGTCCCATCTGTGGTTAGTTGGTACTTGTCTGATGCTGACAGGTTAATACGGTTGGTTGGAGAAAGCCAGGTTATAATCGGAGTAGGCTCTCCTTTTGCACTGCAGGTAAGGGATGCTGTGGAGCCGTAGGGCACTCTGAGCACCTCATAAGTGTTGTTACGAATAGTTGGTGCTGCTGCTACTATTTTGATGTGAACTTTCATTTCATCTTTACCAATCTCATTCTCAGCATAGCAGGTGTAGTCTCCTTCCTCCTTCATACCAACATCATTAAAGTATAAAGTCCCATTGTCAAAGACCACATACCTCTTCCTGCGCACCCTGCTGTCATCAGCCTGCATGACATTATTTACCATGGTGCCATCTGGAAGGCTCCATCTGATCTCTGGGTTTGGAAGTCCTGAAGCAACACAGTCAACCTTCAAATCCCCTCCATACTGAACCTTGTGATCATTTAGCTGATTT
The DNA here is from genome assembly GCA_032718565.1 of Distichodus sexfasciatus. NCBI lineage: Eukaryota > Metazoa > Chordata > Actinopteri > Characiformes > Distichodontidae > Distichodus > Distichodus sexfasciatus. The sequence continues at coordinate 639,288 of JAVGVS010000110.1, forward strand.
CTCTCAATCTTTGCAGCTTTCATGATGACATTTACTTTCAGGAGCACATAATCATCCCCCATTTTGTTTCTAGCCACACAGAGGTACTCTCCTTGATCCTTGACAGTTACTGATGTAATGGTAAGGGTGCCGTTGTTCAAGACTTTGATTCTGTGATCAAAACTGTAAAGAAATTTCAAAAGAATGATTAGAAATTGCTGTTTAAATAAATTGTAACTAACATTCTGATAAGGTAACACTGCTACTACTAATTTATTTTCACCCTCCTTTAGGTCACTACAAGTACCAAGTAACCAGAAACTTTGTTACTTGAATTTATGCTCTACTCTGAGGAAGAAATGAATTTAATTTGCTCAGTAGCATGTGATCCACAAACAGACTCTGCCGTCCTAGTGCAAATTGTCTGGATGAAATTTTTTATATTTGGAATGTGATATTGCTAGATTAAAAGAGGTCTTCTGTGCGCTGCTTTACTGAAACTTGGATGAACTTTTGCACTCTTGACAAAGTTATCTAACCAAAAGTATTATGTGTGGACAAAAGTGCTTAATCAACTGACTGTAAGAAAATGGAAGGCGTTTGCTTTTTAATCTACAACAGATGCACTGGTGAAATGAGTTCCAAATTCTGCTCATCAGAATCTGGAACTTCTAATGACCTAATGTCAGCTCTTTTTTCTGGTGAGTGAGATCTCTCTTACTCTTCCCACTGCTGATGGCTGATGCTTTCTTTCCTAACTGGGGCATTGCTCTGCCTAATCCAGTCATATAAATATTGGTAACTGAAAATGACTTAATAACTTACCTGTAATGTGCATCAATTAGCTTTTTTGCCGGAGTTCTCCAGATTATTCTCGGTTCAGGTGTTCCTGTGGCACTGCAGTCCAAGCTCAGAAAACCGCCATAGCTGATGTCTGTCTGCTTGGGGGAGGTTAAGATAATTTTGGCTATAGAGAAATTCTTCTGCACCAGCAGATTCACACTCCTCTTTGCGGTGCCTACGGCATTCACAGCCACACATTCATAAACCCCAGAGTCCTTTTCCATTGCTTTGCGAATGTAGAGTGTGCCATTGGGGAAAATGAATAAATTATCATTAACGAACTGGGAAGGACGTATGTGCACTCCACTGGAGGTGATCCACCGTATTTGTGGGACCGGTGCTCCTTTTGCACTGCAGTGAATGAAGACAGTCTGACTCTCAGCAATGGTGTAGTTCTCCTGCTTTTGCTGATTAATTAAAGGAGGGAGCGCGGCAACGTGGAGCCGGACGAATGCCGTGTCGGCACCTGCCACATTGCTGGCCACGCACTTGTAGACACCCCTGTCTGGGTAGTTAGTCTGCTTTATCTGGAGAGTACCATTACTCAACAGCATGACCTTTTGTTCGTTGGTACTGACAGTGCGCACCATGGTCCCGTAAGGAAGCACCCAGCTGATATGAGGACTGGGTAGACCCTGTGCTTTGCAATCAATTTGAACACTGTCTCCCAGGTATACAGTCATATCACGGTGCCGTGGCTGCATTATCTTTGCCTGCTGAGCCAGAACTGCCAGGAAAACCATCATCTTATCAACCCCATATGGATTTTGAGCTGTACAAAGGTACTGGCCTCGGTCCTGGAGCTGAACTCTATGGATCATGAAGGTGCCATTGGGCTGCACCTCAAACCGCTGAATTCTGCTATTTACTGACATGACAGCTCCTGGAAAAGAGGGAAATAAGAAAAACCAAATATGGAAGCCATCCGTATACAGATAACCAGCCTCATAAATCAATGCTTCTTTGAAACACTGCATGTAACAGTAATGTGACTTCCATAACGATAAATTATTGCCATAAACCAGTGCTTTTGGACAGAGATAAATTCCTACTGTGCCACGTGGGAGAAACATAAGGCGCACACATGTTCCCCTGACACACGTTTGTCATTCTGTTGGCTACTGCATTTTACACTGAGGTTCTAATTTCAGTTTGTGTGCAGAACAGTGCACTGTTAAGGGACAACTGAACTGACAAATCAACAAATAAGCTTGACAAGTGCAAACTTCAGTATTCATAATTGATCAGTGAGTTTACTTATTGTATCTTAATCTTAAAATGATTAAAAATAGAATGTACCTGTAGAGACTTTTGTCCAGGTGATAAAAGGTTTAGGGTCCCCCATGGAGTCGCACGCGAACTGCACATCTGTTTCAGCATTCACAGTGACACTTCTGAGGTTAGCTGTGGTGATTCTTGGCTTCGTTCTCAACAAAGGAAACACTGGTGGCTGAGCAGGTGAACTAAAGTGCTTGTTGTTAGATACATTCATCTGAGTTTCATTTCTTGTCACAGTGGTTGTTCTCAGAGAACCACCAGGACTGGTCGTTGGCTGGGTAGCGGTAGTAGAGGTCTTTGATAATGGAGTAGTGTCTTTGATGAGACTGACAGAACCTTTTCCGGAATCTACGGTTGAATTGTTAAGTACTGGTGTTCTAGGAAGAGAAAATGGATTTCTATTGTTGGAATAGTAAGGATACCTGTAGGGAGGGATTCTCCCACTATACCTGTCAGGAAAGTTATTTGTAACAGGATTTTTTGAGTAAATTGGAATCCTGTTATCTGCTGTTGATACACTATGTTTAATTGGGGTTATTGGTCTTTTAGTAATGGCAGCAGTAGTGGCTAGAAGTTTCGGATGTGAATCTGGCACCTTGGTTGCTGGTGAACTAGTCACTGCAGGTGCAACTGTAGCAATTGTTGCATTTGCTACATGATTTGTCACTATAGTCGTAGACATAGATGTTGATGGTCTACTTTTGGTTGAATAACCACTTATTGTAGCAGTTGTTCTGAAGTTTGGTGTTGTCTTATCCAGCAAGGTGGACAATACACCTGCCTCACTCACACCAAGTGCTGAAGTTGTATTTATAGGTAAAATTGTATTTTGTTCAAAAGGAGTAGTAAAAATGTGTTTTTCTGAATTTGTGTTTAGAGAATCAATTTGTCTTGAGGTGTGTTTCATTAACATGCGTCCCTCAGTATTGATTAATGACGAATTAGTAAAGGAAATGACCTGGTCAACATTTGAGTTTGTATATGAATTTTGTGTTTTAGTCTCTTCAGGTGGAAATGATGTTGGGGGAGGAAATAGTGGGACAGCAACAGCCAAACCATCTTCTTCTGAGCTGACATTCTTAGCAGATATCAGTATTCTCAAGTTGTCAGTCTCAGAAAGGTGTTCCTCTGAGTGCAGTTTGGGTATGTGAGGAATATTTGGCGTATGCAGGCTAGTGCTTGGTGCCGAGCTGCTGTCTGTTGCATCATGGTCACTGATGACTCTTTGAGATGGTTTCACTTTTGGAAGTACTCTCGTAAACTCCTCATGTGCAGCTGCCAGAGACAAAGTTTTGTGGTCTGGCTGAAATGTTGGAAGGGCTTCTGTAGAAGCTGCTTGCTCATTTGTCATGACCACACTAGAGGTTATGCGGTCACTCTCCCAGCCCACTGTGGATGTGTCTTCATTTTCTGTCTTGTGAGTTGTGACCACAGACACTTCTGATGGAATAGTTCCTACAGATGTATAGTCTGGGAGTTCTACATGAGCCTCATGTTTATGATTTATGAAATGCTCACTCCCTTTTATTTTGTTTGCAAATGGATTGATTTTCTCCTCAAAAATATTGAGACCTGTTTCAGCTGTGCTAATACTATGATTTAAGGGTTTCTGCGTTGGGAGTGAAGTATGAATAAAAGTGCTACTTGTAGAATAAACTGTTTGTTTTAGAATGGGAAAGGCAGGTGTTATTGTGATGACTGATGGAGCTGATGCTCCGGCAGCTTCTGATATTGCAAACAACTGTGGTCTGCTAGTGGTTATAGGTGATGGAGGTCTTTGTCTTAATCTGTTTATCCGTCTTCTGGTCCCAAATCGCCTTCTAGAATTCCAGGGGTGTCCTGGCTTTGATGGCATAGAGCCAGAAAGAATCTTTTGTTTCATGACGCTGGTGAAAATGGACTTGATCGGTGGTGTGGAAGTGGGTAGTTGTGTTGCAAGCACTTTGATATCAGCCGTGTGCAAGAGCACACTTCCAGGCTTCTCTGAGCCTCTCAGTTCATTCGTAACTTCTGAATCTGGCACCGTGACAGGCCCTGAAGAGGCTGGATTATTTTCCATTCGTTGACGTTGTCTTTCTTCTTTGGGTGAAGTGCTGGTTGTTAAAGTGTTTACACGGTTTCCCTCCAGGACAGTTATCTCCGGGAGGAGGTAATTGGGTTCAGCTGTGGGCTTTGTAGTGTCAAGTCTTGGTGTTGCTTGCTCGAAATCAGTGATAAATTCAGGGTCAGGTATTTGATTCAGGTTATCTTTGTCTTTACTATATGGAGATGCTGTGGTCATTTGTGACCTGTGAGTTTGCTGATCTGATATTCTAAAGCTTTTAGACTCTTCATCTGGGCTGTTTTCTTCAGGAGAAGATCCCTCTGTGTTGTCAGGAGGTCTCTGATTATTGATATTTACAGTCTGCATCCTTTTCTCTGGTTTGCTTTGGAAAGAATTGGATGGAGTAGGCTTTGGGACTGTTTTCTGTCGAATTTTGGCCAAAATGGCAGCCCATCTCTGTGGGTCGATTTTGTTCTTTGATGTATTAATATTTCTTCTGTTCTCAAAGACATCCTTCCTTTGTTGTCCATTCAAACCCTTTCTAATTGGCATTCTGTGGTCTGAAGGCCTTTGCATTGTCTTCCTTAAGGGTTGTCCCCTTGGATGTGGCCTCCTCTTTTGATTGATCTTATTTGAAGACATCCTCCGTTGAGCAGAATCATCACCAGAGGACTCTTCTATGTCCTCCAAAAATGCTTTGATCTTTGTGGATACACCAGATGCAGACTGAGGTCTCATCACCTGGGGATACCGTCTGAAAGACTGTGTTCCTTGTCTTCTTATAACTATCAGCTTTGAAGCCAGAGTGTCAACGCCATGTTGATTTGAAGCCACACATTTGTAATATCCATTGTCATTCGGATTACTGTGAGGAATTAATAATGTTCCGTTGGATGAAACAAAACCTCTAGATGAGTTTGCTTTGGCATTTATCACAGTGCCATCTGGAAATATCCACTGGACCACAGCGTCTGGTGTTGCACTGGCATAGCAAGGCAGAGAAAAGGACTCGCCTGCAAGTTTAGTTACAGTAGCTCCAACTTCGGCTCCTGAGGGAGGGGTGGAGGACTCCACTGCCACCAAACGAAAAGGTAGAATATCCATATCTCCCGGAACCTCAGCAATGCAGTAATACACACCTGAGTCTGAATGATCAACAGTTTTGATGAGTAGTTTGCCAGTGCTGGAAACAGACAAACGATTGTTTGTGCTGACAAAGGGAGCTTTAACCTTTGTACCGTCTGGCAGCATCCACTGAATGGCTGGATATCCAGAACTAAGTATGCTGCAGTCCATCTCCGTCATACCACCCACAAGAGAGAGGAATGATGTCTGGGTTAGATTATTCTGCTTGATCATCACCCAAGGTCTCCTCTGTCGTCTTACCATCTCACCATCTGTGGTGGATGACATTTGAGTAGTGAGAATGAGTTTAACAGTCTTGGATGAGGAATACGGTCTATTCAGCAGTATGTTCATAGATGGCTGCATGAGCCAAGATGGATGAGATAAAACATTAGCCCATACTCCTGTGTAATAGTATGCATTCCTCTCAATGTCCTGTCTGTATCTGTAACTCAGAGTAGGCTCTTTGCTTAGCATGATCTCTCTCCGAAGATGCACAGGCACCTCACTGTAGTATGCAAGCAGTCTCCATAAGCTCTCATAGTTCTCTCGTTCGATTGGGCATTCCAGGTCAAAAGAGAGTGTCATATTAGCTGCAATCTGCAAAGACTTGGTATAATTCCATGTGATTTTGGTGGATTCTCTGGGCTCTAAAACCTGGCAGATCAAATGAACTTTGTTTCCGTGTTCGTCTGATAGCTCCAGTGTGACATTTCCAAGGGGTAGTTTGAAGTCCTTTAGTGAAAGAAGTTCACTGAGGTTCTCCTCTGGAGAGATGTCTCTCCCTGGAGAACTGATGACTGGTCCTGTGCAGTGCAGCTCCTTGAGTTCTGATATTGTTGTACCTTTCAGTTGCTTTGGTGATGTGCACTCTGGACAAACATGGGTTTTGATATCTGCTTTGTCCTTCTTGCATTTCATGACCCCTGGAAAAAATTGGAAAAGTTGTTACTGGGTGCTGTTTGAAGAACAATACTATAACTTTTAACTTGTGTGTACTATTACCTGGTTTGCGAGCTCTCCACTCACGTAACCAGTTGAGGCTGCAATCACAGGTCCAGGGGTTCCCATACAGGAAGAGGTTCTCAAGATGGGGCATGTTCTTAAGCATGTCTCTGGGCAGCGATGTCAGAAGATTTTCTGACAGGTAAAGGTGCTTGAGGGTTGAAACAGGAAAGTGCTGTAGCAAGGAGAATGTACTGAAAGTTGCAGGGTGGAGTTTCTGCAGATGGTTTCCCTCTAGGTGGAGCAGACGAAGTGACATCATCCCAATGAAGGCATCTGGGTGAATGAAGTCGATGCGATTGTTGTCCAGGTGCAACCTCACGAGGCTTGTCAGACCGAGCAGTGTGTGACCAGTGATCACTCTTACTTTATTATAGCTCATTTTCAGAACCTGTGCAGTAAAAAAGATATCAAGAAAAAAAAAGAAATTCAAGATTGTACCACTAACATGGTCCTAAAATATAGTTTATATTTTTTTTGTGGTGCCAAAGCTTGTATAAAGTATTTTACAATTTGTTTTGGTATTCGCACTGTTTAGATGCTTTCTGAAATAAACCTACTGTTAGAAACAGAAAAGGAAACCTTTACCTGCAACGATGAGAGATCTCGAAATGCTCCATTTGGAATTTTGTGGATGTCATTCCCATGCATCATGAGAAGCTCCAGTTTTTGTAAACCAGCAAAGGAACGCTCTGTAATCTGAGTGATGGTGTTAAACCTGAAAGCAGTAGTTAAAATGTTATTCTTCTATTAATTCATTTTCATTTACAGCATTTAGCAGATGCTATTATCCAGAATGACTTTCATTTCCTAATTTCATGGACAGTCTCCCTGAGAACAACTTAGGGTTTAGGGTCTTGCTCAGGTGAAGTTAGTGCCAGAGGTAGGATTCAAACCCACCTCTTTGTCCAGAGGTGAGTGTCCTAACCACGGGGCCACCACCACTCCCAAATATCATATGAATGATGTGCTGATGAATTAGGCTATTGTACATATTGCTGTAGTCTAAATATTAATCGTCTAAACATTATGTGAAATAAGTTTGTAATATTGTAATATGTCCATAGAGGGACAGTCTCCCTGGTGCAATTGGGATTGAGGTCCTTGCTCAAGGGTTCAGTGATTGAAGTTCTGGAAGTAAGATAGAGCTGGATTTGATTGGTATAAATTTGGTCCAAAGTTGATTATCCTACCCTATGCAAGTTATCTTGATTATCTCAGTTTATTACTGATGTTATGCTCTCATGATTTACTAACTTTTCAAATTGAACCACATTATTACTAGGTGGTTTAAAACTTGGGAGGTTCTGCTCAAGAGCTGGACAGTTCCTGCGTTGGCCACAGGAGGTGCTTACCCGAGGTTAATGCGCTGAACTTGTCTTGGGATTCCGGGCGGAACGGCGGTGAGAGAGCGGAAGGTGCAGTGCACTTCGGTGGGCAGATAGCACGCGCAGGGCCGCGGACAGGCCACGGCGGCACCGGGAAAAATCACGAGCCACATTAGCGCCAGCGCTAGGGACGTGTCCATGAGCCGCATATTCAGTCCTATCTCCGAGGCTCTCATAGTGCTCCAAAAAACCGTCAGCACATGTCGGTCTCCTTATTAAACACAAGACACAAACAACAGTGGACATTTGATAGAGATAATGTACTGTACTAGATTATAGATTACTAGTTAGTGTTACTGGTTCCATTACAATTACAATTACAATTACAATTACTGTCTCTGAATTGTAATGCGTAACACGACTCCTGCATTACTTTTGAGTCACCAAAATAGAAGTGTGGAAGTAGGACTTGACGTTGTAAAATTAAACGAAGGAAAAGGACACAGCCGCTATATACGCATTATTAAACAATTTCTCAGTCTAGGATTAAGCCTAGTCCTAGATTTAGCTTCGAATTTCAGTGGAAAATCTCTACTACGACTTGGTCCCAGTCTAGGCTTAATCCATGTTCAAGAAACCAGCCATATATATTTATTTCTTTATTATTTAAAGGGTTCGAGCATCAAGTGCACATGCGTAATGTCATGTGACGCAAATTAAATACGCCATGCAATATATATATATATATATATATATATATATATATATATATATATATATATATATATATATATATTTTTTTTTTTTTTTTGACATTTAAGGTTGAGAGAATGGTCCGCACTCGAAAAGAGTCTTCATAGTAAAAAGGTTTAATCATTACTTTCCTCGCGAAAAAAAAAAAAAAAATCAAATATCATTACTTATTTTTCGAACTTTTAATTTACCAATACTTTTTAAATGATAAAATCAATTCACGCTTAAATAATAATTCGCTTTATACATCATATTAAATTAATGGATATTTCAAATGCGGCGATACAAAAGCGCTTAATCTACCACGTGACAATAACAGATTAACCACTTTAACTTGATATTCTTGTTCGACATTACAGATTGTATAAGATTAACCTTAATTAAGGTTCACGAAATTGAGCAACTAATAATGCACCACATTTTTTAGACTCACCATTCAGTTGTGACTTCCACTGCAACGTCTCTCCATCATTTCACACAAGGTCCATTCAGCAAAATGTATTAATTCCCTCCCGGATCGTAGGAGCGTCCCATTCAAGAATAAGTTCAAACGCAATCCGTTACAAGATGAAACGAATTCAAGTGCGTTTGAATGGTAAAAAATGTCCAGTCGAGTATGTCCAGTTAGCACGACCAAATTGTGGTCAGACCTGCGCGTGACGCTCGGCTTTTGAGTTGGGACTAAAAGGAGGAGCGAGTGGTGGAAAATCCTCTCAAACCGCGTCACCCCCCGCAACTTTGCACACTGTTACTTAATGACGTCACACCTGAAGTTTCTGTCCCCTTCACATCGCCTTTGACTATAAATCAAATATTTCATAAGCCGACAATTTCTCACTTGAAATGACATCGCAGCTTTGCAGCTGTATTTTTGTCAACATAGACGTCTTACCTGCACATTCCCTGGTGTTGTTTGCTCAGCAGTATAGTTCAGCTGTGGTTGGACATAGCTGTGGCCACTAAAGGGTGGTCCAACTGTCCAACTGGGCTATAATAAGCACTTCCAAAATAAAGGTGTAAATACTTTAGATTATTGTGGCAAGACAGCGACAAACAGCAGTTTTTCTTCCTCTTCTGTGGTTTACCCAAGCCCACCCATTGGCCATAGATTATGATTTGAGGATTGTAGACCCCAAAATTGATCGCTTAAACCGTCCAAATGATCATAATTGGGTAAATGTGTGAAAACCTCCGCAGCAACCGTCCCCCCCACCTAGTGTTAAACCTGAAGAGCCCCTGAGTCCAACATCACTGCAGATGGAGTACAAAGATAAATGCAGTCAAGATGCAAGATTCATCAGTTGTCAAATTGACCTGGATCAACCTGGTTCAATCCTAGGACTGTGTAAGTAATATTAATAAAGATATATTATGGACCTGTGTGATTGATAATGTCTTAAAGTGGGTGTGTGACAGTCAGATAGTTTGTATTAGGACTGAACAATTAGCCTAATCTAAAATTATCCAGAATTGACATTCAGAACACATAATCCACCCAATCTTTCCCATTATGGTTATTTTGATTATTTTAAAAATTCTCTTAGTACTTCTTACAATAAAGAATTCTGTGCTTATTTTCAGTTTTAATATTTTCTACTGTCCCTGTGACCCTGTATGTGTTCCCTTTAATAATTTTTAATTACACAGATATGCATTCTTTTATTAGAAACAAAAATATCCCAGTTATAACAGTTAAGCATATTTAAAGTATAAACCTTGTGAACTATGCAGGACAAAAAAACAATCAAATCAAAAACAAAATAATCATTCATTAATCATAATAGAGGAAAACTGTGCAAATAATCATGATTGTGATATTTACCAGTCCTAGTTTTAATGTAGAGTTCAGTTTGTGTTATTATAAAGTTAAATCCTGGATTGTCTTGGTTGGGAGGTCTTAATGTTCTAAGGATAGAAGCTCCACCTGAGTCTCTCTGTTTTGCCCATAATGCTTCTAAAACATTTATTTGCCTGATTTCAGCAGCTGGAACAGATAGTTACTGTGGTGCATTACATGGAATCTGTCTGAATAGATAATGAAACCCAAAACTGCTTTTACTGTTGTGGTTTGTATTTAGCTCAAATGATATTTAACCTCATTGGGATTACTAAAAGGCCGTTAGACATTTGAACATTTATTCAAGATGTTGATGTTAGAATTCTAAAAAAGAAGAAATGAGAAACATTGCTCCAGTGGGATAACATTCTTTTGTACTTGCTTCCAGTTAAGGTCACTGACTGAGTAATAGTACATATAACAGTAAATGTATATCTGACAGATTTAATGAATATCAAACTGGTAGATCTTGTAGATCTACAAGAGCTGATTAAGTGGTGATCAAAGATAAAACTAAAGAAAGTGAAATGGCATCAATAGTACTACTTTCCAAAGCCTTCAACTGACTAAATTTACTTTGTAATATCTGCACGTCTGTAAATAATTGGATGTATTGTTACTTTTTTGCCTTCTGATATTTTATTACTTTTAATCCTCATTTCCCCCCTGTAAAACACATTGAACAACCTATATATATATACAATAATATATGTCTATGTCTTGTTTATTTGTCTTGGCAATTAGTGTCTTTTACATACATTTGCTATATTGACATATAGGCCAATATAATAAAAGTAAAATCTCGACTTGCCTCTGTTTTCAGTCATGTCCACTGTGATCAAATTGAATATATGACATTACACAAAGAAGTAATACAATACTGCTAATATGTATTTCTTTACTGTCAACATACACACTACCACATAAATATAAAATCAGTGTGCCCTGTGACAAACAAAAATAAAAAGGCATGATGCCCTCAAAACAGAAGTGGTCGCTTTTTAGAATTAAACAAATCACAGAACACACAAATATGCTGTATAATAACGGCGGAATGACAGACACAAAAAAGGAGTAGCATGCCTTAATAGGGAGCTAACTAACCTTAAACAGCTGCAAACACTAAGCTAACTGATTAAACCAAACAAGATAGTAAATACCAAACCAGTACATTAACAGAGCTGGGGTAAAGCAAGGAACTAAACTGTGACCAGTGAACAAACAGATGGAGTAAAACTAGGAACAAAAGCTAAACAATAATAGGTGTAAATGATAATAAACTAACTAAGGGATTCCCATCAGGACACACAGTGGAGAGAGAACTGATTGACATACCACACAAGACAGGCACAAGACAGGACAGGGCTGCCCTCCAGTGGCCGGCTGGGGTTAAGGGCATGGGGGATCTGTGACAATATCATTCATTCATTCATTCATTTTCCAAAACGCTGTAATCCCAAGTGGGGACCAGAGCCTATCCCGGCAACTTTCGGGCGCAAGGCAGGGACCAGCCTTCATTCACCACATTCACAGCTTAAGGGCCAATTTAGATTCCCCAATTAACCTACAACACATGCCTTTGGACTGTGGGAGGAAACCGGAGCACCCGGAGGAAAACCATGCAAACACGGGGAGAGCATGCAAACTCCACACAGAAAGGCCCTACGGCCGTTACCAGGGGTTCGAACCCAGGACCTTCTCGCTGTCAGGCGGCAGCTCTAACCACTGCGCCACCGTGCCAATATCAGACAATATCGTATATGTTTTTGTCTCATTTATTGCAGCCTTGATAATAATTCCAGTTAATTGCAGTATTTTACTTGTATAACTATATACTGTATGTGAACATCTTGAATCATCAATCATCAAGCTTATGCTGAAGTTATTTTTATTTGGAGAGGAAAATATTATACTGTTGAAGAGACGCTATGTGGGACATTTGAAATCTTCTGGTCCGTGATAGGCCACACTTTCAGGTCTATATTCTAAAGTATGTTAAAATATCATGCCATTATATTGGGTTACGTTGTCCTGCTGATATTCAGCTCTCTACCAAAAGGTTGTATGTTCAAATCCAGCTCCAGCATTACCACCCTGGACCCATGCCCAAGTCTTGTAAATTATATTTTATTAATTTAGGAGACAAATATACCATTTTCATACAAATGCATAAAAATAATCAATATATTTAAATATAGCTGCAAGCAGCAACGAGCGGGATCCAAGCAAAAGTTGCAAAAAGTTGCACAAAAGGGTCAGCATTGATCATCAGCAGTGTCTGGTATGTGTATGTCATAGACACATACCCACACACTGCTGATGCTGATGTTTATGACATAGGATAAAACCACATAACTAACCACATAACCACATAACTAATTTATCATATCAAGACATAGGAAGTTAGAACAATAAAGTTAAATGACATAGGAAAAAGAATTAAAGATACAAATAAAAATTTGTGACTTGGTAGTGAAGCTTCTTTTTGTTACGACAGCTTCAATAAGTTGAGTTTATAAAGAAAATAACCTCTAAAAGTGTTCATATCTGGGTGTTTTTGTATAATTTCATGTAAATTATAAGTGACCCGATCTGCCATAATGAGTCGGAAGTCTGCGTTCTATTTATTTAGATACGGGCCATTATGTTGACAAACATCAAAAATATCGTTTTTTTCTTTTTTGGTCTTATATGAAAGAAAAGGTCTTCAAAATTAATCTGGTCTCCAAAAAAGAAAAATCGCTATTTTTGTGATGTTTTTCAACATAATCGGCCCATATCTAAATAAATAGAACGCTGACTTCCGACTCATTACGGCAGATCGGGTCACATAAAAGCTCTGTTATGACATTACATAAATGTATGTAGCGTTTTAGCGCCCCAAATATGTTGTCCATTGCTATAGCACCAATTATAGGCTGATCACTATGCTTTCAGCCTATACAGAGATGCACACCATTTATACTTACCCTGAAAATTTCAGCTTTCTGCAACTTACGGTTAAAGTGGCACAATCCGTTTTGCGGGAAAAAAAAAGAAAGAAGAAGAAACAGAACAATTGCAAGAGGGTTCCATAGCACTTTGTGCTTGGACCCCTAATAACAGCACCTCATCTCTATATGCTGCTGGATTTATGGTTTTATTAAGTGCATGAATGTTTTGGTTCAACTGAAGGTTGGAACAGATTATTTTATAACTCATTAAGTCCATTTTACGCCTCGCATCTGTCTTTCACGAAGATTAAAAGTTGCTGTGATCGTTTTAAAAGTCTGAGTTATAAATGAAAGTTTGGCAAGATTTATCTAACGTAAACGTTCAGAGACGTTCCCCTCTGCAAAATAAGCCTTTATCAGACTTCGATGACGGCAATCTGCATTGTCTCCAAAGTTCACGGAGGAAATACTCGCATCTGCATCAGAGGTTTAGATCATCAACACTTTGACCTCACAAAAACTCAGCAATAAAAAACCCCAATATCAAAATGCACATGTGATTCTTAATAAAAAGACATGATAGCACATTTCTTTTGATGTCAGTTTCTCGCTGGTCCCCAAGTGTACCGCATTTGGTGAATCGGGATTATGGTTTCCATCCGAGGCCAAACCCATGAGTTATGACGCCTTTGAAAATGGTCTCAGATGGGAAGTTGACTGACTCACACATTTTAGAACATCTGTCTCAAGAAACTCAATAAAAATATTGTTTTCTTAATAAACATATTTGTGATACTTGAGGAAAAATGGGCTTTCCGATCATAAATATACTCTCACAAACGAATCATGGTTCTGGTTCATCATTTAAAACTGACTCAGTATTCTTAATTATCAGACAAGATTTACATTGTGTCCGTATTTCTAGTAAAAAATGTAGATATTATGAATATAAATAAATGGAAGTACTACCATCTGCTACTGCTTAACACTTTTATGCACTTGATTAAATGACACAACACCAATTACTTTTCATATAAAGCAGTGTGTGTAATGTCTTTCTGAATGGTACCACATGGCAGAGGTTGTACTAAATTCCAGATGGACCCAATGACTACAGATGGGGCACTTCCATGCAGAAGACCAATCTGAAAGTCACAGAGCATCTCCTTTTGGATCTAACACTGGACAAACTTAACGTGGTTGTAGTAGCAGCAATTTTTGAGCAAGCTCAAGGTAATATTAGCTTATTTCTTCAGAAAGTCTTTATTACACAAGCTGATCTGCTTTACATCATTTTATTCCAAAAAGAATATGAGTTGGCAACTAGCAGAACAACTGATATGCTGAAGCAGGTGAAGAAGTGACACATCTGTGTGGATTTGTACAACAGCAATTCAAAAGTTGGCTCTTGCGACTGATGGACTGATAATAAAGAAGACAAGTTTGGCAGATTGCCACTTAAGTTTGGGGAAGACTTCATGTACCTTGGCAGCCTTATCAGCAAGGACAGTGCAGTTTAAAAAGACATAAGAGCAAGACTGAGAAAGGCTCTTCTCCCAACTCTGATCCATCTGGAGGTCTAAACAATACATCCTTAAAACAAAGATGATCTTATACCACAGCAACGTCAAGCCTGTTCTTCTTTATGGTTCAGAGAGTTCTCATGTGGTCAACATAGACATGAGAAGACTCGAGAACTTCCACAGCAAATACCTCAGAGGAATTTCCCAGACCTTTTGGCCCAACTAAATTTCCAACCAAGAACTGTTTAAGTGAAAGTGAGTGATTATTTGTCATTGTGACCACACCACAGCACACAGTGCACCACAACGAAATGTGACCTCTGCATTTAACCCATCTGTGAAGGGGCAGTGGACAGCTAACAAGCGCCCAGGGAGTAGTGCTTGGGAACGGTACCTTGCTCATGAGTACCTCAGTGGTAACTTTACCAGCCCTGGATTCAAACCCGTGACCTTCTGATCATGGGGCGAACACCCTATTGATACACCACCAACTGCCCCGAAAGTAAACCAATAGTCAGAGCATCATGAAGGACATTACATTGAGACATTTTAGATGGCTTGGACACATGTTAAGAATGGACCAAGACTGGATCCCAAGAGCTGCCTTAAAATGGACAAAAGATGACCCAAAATATTACTGGCTGACCCAAAAAACCAATGGTACGGGAGCTTGAAAAGATGAACATGTCATGCGGAGAAGCACAACATGCTGCCAAGGACCATAAGCGATGAAGAAAGCTTATTATGTCCCATGGGGGATGAAGAGGAATAGAATAGAACTGATGAAGTTTCTATGGGAAACAATAAGAATTGTTGGATATGACCATTGGGCACTGGCCGTGTAAATAATTTAACGTGAAACATTTTCCTTGCTATGACTCCATTAATACAAATTCTAGAGCAAGACTCCTCAAAAATCTTTAAAATTCCATACATTTAGTGTCAATTAAAGTACTGTGATGAAATGCTGAAATGTCTATGTATATGCTTAAGCTGAAAAACTTATTCATCATTAAATGGTATTTTTATTCTCATATTTTTATCCTTATTTCCATTCTCAAAACTCAAGTTTGACGAATACGAATGCAAAAAATCACAAATACGGATGGAAAATTTTTGACTGTTAATACAAAATCCAACATGGTTCTCCTTCATCTGCGACATTTCAAAAAATTTGTCAATTCAGAATGATTCTGAAATTTAGAAGGCCTGTCAAAGTAACAGCACGTTTCCAAAAACAGCTGCGCTCCTCTTTCCTGTAAACACCTCATTTAAAAATGTGGAGAAAACACTACCCTCATGAGGTGTAGGCGCCGAGAGCGGATGCTCTGACACCCTAATTTGAGGTTGGTCACTTTAGGGAGTCCCTGCATTTCAGAAGGAAAGGCACTGTAAAAAATGTCCATAAAGGAGCTCAAATACATGAGAGGAACTCACACCACAGCTCATTAGGTCTCCAGGGACGAACGGTAGTATGGAAAAGCCCTTTAGAGAGGTGTGGCGGGAAATCAGTGACGTCCAAATACCTTGTTTGATTTTAAGTGAGGAAGACTTCTAAACGCCCAACTTCAGCTCAGATAAGTACCTTCGGAAGCACTCTGTCGATTTGGATTGCATTTATAAGACCTTTTGGGGGATATTTCTTGGAAACATATCTGGAAAAAATCCTTTCATTTTTATGTTAAGGTCTTGTAGTGTTTGGGGAAAATGCACAGGCCAGAATATTTGAACCATTTTAAGGCAGTACCTTAAGATGGTTATTTGTAGCATGTTGCTGGTTTGGTGCTGGCCAAGCTGTTTTAATATTAAGCTGTGCTGCCTCAACATCTCAAAATCTCAAACAACTTCTTGGAAATCTTGAGAAGCCAACTTAAGCCGGTTACAGGTGAAATTTCTGTGTATATGCTTAATCTGAAAGGCTGAAAACCTGATAAAATGAGTAGTTATAAAAAAAATTATATTTTCAAATCCATATATCTTTCCCTTCATTGCTAATATAATGAACAGAGGTTCTTCTGCAGTGTGTCAATAGTCAAGAAAAGCAAATTAATGACTAAACACCATTCACTTGCTCCTCTGCCCACATCTGTCATGACATCATAAAATGCAGACCTTAGCAGATGTTACCGCACCCTGTATATAACCAAATATGAGTTATCCCTAAACTATGAAACACACTACCAGCAAAAATGAGAGAATCACTAAATCAATTTCTTGTCTTGTTTTAAAAACTCATATCTTTACTACAAATCGCTTCATATCAGTATAATATGTGATACATCCCCCACCCAGAGAACATACTGTAAATTAAATAGATTTTTGGAGCATGGTGATGGAATAAGGCTCGCCCCGTCCTGTTCATGCACTGATACAGTATTGCAGTACTTCTGGATATGGTGGACAGACCCAAAAAGATTGTGAAGAGCCATTGCTACCCACTATATGGACCTTCTGGCAAACTGCATGGAAGCTTCCACTCTGCCTTGTTGCCTAGTTCTAGCTGCTTCATCTTTCAAGCCATCACAATTCTGAACACACATCAATATCTAATCTTAATGGGGCAGTTGGTAGTGTAATGATTAGGGAGTTCAGACGTCCTACAGATCCACTCGCTGACCATATTAACAAGAACGAGTTTTACAACCCCAGAAACTGAAGTCCATTCCTCCCACCCCCTTCCGAGAGGTCTGGAACCCAATGGGGAGATGGAGTGTGCAGCACAGCTGACCTTGCACTTCCAGTTAAGTAGCCCTTGCCAAGTGGACCATGTGGCGTGAGTCAAACGTCCCGAAGCTCTACGCCTCGTCTGAGAGCCAGCCATTGTTGAATGGCCTAGATTTAAAAGCTGCCACTCCCCTGGTCGAGGTGGATGACTCAAAATTCCCTCCCAGAATTCCCTCATGAATTTTTTCGGAATGGGAAAAGGTGGTTATTAATGTTGTACGGTAATATTACTCTTCTGCAGGTGCATATTTAGACCTCAAATTTGACGTGGTTCATATGTGAACTGTCACAGAATCATGTAAAGCAACCAGTAAAGGCAAGAACTAAAATAAATACGGATAAATGGTCCGTATCGCAAATAATCATCACTAATATCAGGGGGTTTCAACTGGTTCTGTCCCAGAGACCACCATTCAAACTCAACTTTAATCTGCAGCCCACTGTGTGTCTCTGTGTGTGTAAATAAATAAATAAAATATTTCAGAGGTTAATTTCAGTAGTGAAACTGGATTTCATGTCATGGGCCATCTGCATTGCCGCTGTGGACCACCAGTGGAAAACCCCTGCTAATAAGATGGTCATGCTTATGATGCTCGACTTATGCATTTAATTTCCAGATTTTGGTGGAAGACCTGTTTGGCACAAAACAATATTACAATATGAACACAATCGCCACAAGATCTTCAAAATATATCATTTATTTGGTGTAAATTACATACTTCATATTTGAAAATCCTTAAATGAAAATTGTTATTAAAATTTCTGAATTTCTGCCTGTAGGTTTCCAACTAATTCTAATTTTGGCTAGTTTATACTAATATCCACTGAGGTTCATGTGACAACACATGGTAGTAGGTTTAAGGAGACTGTACACGAACACACACTGGGGAAAGTAAGAATGGGTAAAATTATGTCAATTAGAGGCTCTATCTATTTTTGATGAATTTTCAAGTCCTAGGACACGTGTATATACAGTATTTTCCGTAAATGACCTGATCATTTGACAGCAACTTCTTACCAGGCATCACTCTCCATAACCTAGTCTGCCCTGTTCATCTTATGACACTTAAAGTAGGCATTATAGCAACAAATATGCACTTATTCATACCTCACGCAGAGACTTTAAGTGCTGTCAGAGAAATTACCTATAAATATTTACACTCTAGTTTAGCAGATGAGTCCAGCAGAGGAGACTAACCGAACACAGGAATGTCTGGAGATTTTTCTGCGTATGTGAGATGTGAAAAGCCGCGCTCCAGACGTCGGCCGCTTGGTGCCGCTAAATCCAGACACCTGGATGACCTATCTGGCAACGACAGTCCTCACAAGACCTCAACTTGTGACGATGTAGGACAAACAAGCATCCGGCACTTTCACCAGGAGATTCATTACCGAGTGTCTTTGGGTTTACGCTGAGCCAGAGAGATAACAAGGACGATTGTTTTCCATTAATGAATGAATAAATTTGTGGCCCCATGTCAGTGACCATAAGACTGGGAAATTTCGAATCCCTGGAGAGCCTAAAACTACTGCTGAGAAGTAACCTTAACCCTAAAATGCTCGATGGATTCTGTAATTTAAGTTTTGGAAATTAGAAAATGGAAATCATTTTGGATAAAAGCTTCTAAGTGGTTAGGATGTACCTGATCGGAAGGTCGCCAATTCGAATCCCAGACTGGTAAAGGTACCACTGAGGTACTCATGAGCAAGGTACTGTCCCCAATCACTACTCCCCTGGGTGCTGCCCATTGCAGCTGCCCCTTTCTCCTTCACAGATGGGTCAAATGCAGAGGTCACATTTGGTTGTGGTGCACTGTGTGCTGTGCTGTGGCATGTTCACAATGACAATCAAAATAATCAAAAACTTTCAAAATGAACTCAACGAAGTGAAGACCCCAAAGTGTAAGCAACATCTGTTTAGGGAGTATATGTTGTGTAATGTGAGTAATTGCAGTTGTGTGTACAGTGCTGAGTCTGTATGTAATTAACATTTTTTAACCCTACATTTCAGGCCTCTACAACGCAGACACTTTGATGTTCAGCAACAAAAGTGTTGCCGATTTTGTCCCGTTTCTCACTTGTTGGAATGACTTGGAAATCATCAACGCTGAGACAGAGCGCACCACATAGGACTTCTGCATTTGACCCATCCACGTAGGAGTAGTGAGTAGCTGACATGGGCAGTGCCAGGACAGCAGGGCTTGGCGATGGTACCTTGCTTATGAGTATCTCAGCAAGGTGCGGAACCGGTCTAGTTTAAACATGAATGTGTGGCCACAAGTGGTCTCTTACATTATCAAAAGATAATGAAGCGACACAGCACATGGAAGCACCTCCTGCTGAGAAAAACGAGTTTGTGTACAGCACATTCTTGAGTTCCAAATCTGTTAGCGTTTAACATACTTTAACCTTACACATTTTGCCTTGTGCCGCACACAAAAGCAAACTGTTTCTTCTATAAGTGACAAGAAGTTCTGTAATGCAGAGGTTAATTATGAGAAATCAATTGACAACTTTTCTAACAAAAAAAACTTTTGTTAGTTGTGACTTATCAACATTCTCACCAATTTTGCCGCAAGGCTTTTATACTGCTGTTGCAATATTTGCACGTATAATCCAACTCCTCTTTAACTACTTCTATGTTAGACTTTATAGGTATTCTGTTCATTATTTCAAAGATTGACTGTTTAATATATTCATATTTAAAATCTGTAGATCTTATAAAACTGTAATTGCAGTTTTCCTCCACTTGACTTTGGGTTGATGTGTAATGTGTAATGGTTGAGCAAAAGATCCCCCGTTCAAATCCCAGACCGGTAAAGATACCACTGAGGTACTTATGAGCACCTCAAGTCAAAGTCAAAGTAAACTTTCTCATCTCTGCTATATATTGTACGAGTATACAGAGAGACGAGACAACGTGGCTCCAGTTTTTACAGCGCAAACAACAAAGAACAAGGTAAAAGGAACAAATAAGGCACTATAAAATATATAAATAGACTATATAATATACACTTCAAAACTAAAACTTTAAACTTTAAACTAGAACGAGAGACAATAACAAGAAAGAGAGACATTGATGGGTCAAATGTAGAGCTCTCATGTGGTTGGCTTTGGCCCTTTAACTTTGACTGCTGCTGCAGTATTTGCAGATATCATTAACTAAATTGCAGATTTTCTTTTTATACTTGTAGTTCAAAGTATATTAACTCTATTTACTCTATTTATATATGCATATTTCATGTGCCTTCTTTGTTCTTTATATTCGCCATGTCATCTCGTCTCTCTATATACGTGTATGTAGCTGAGGTCACAAATAGAGCTAACTTTGACTTTTTTTGAAAAGCAGCAACATGCAAGCTTTTGGAAGGGCGTTAAAGTGGGGTGTAAAGTAGAGCGGCTGCAGTGACATCTTAAGTGTTAACGAGTGATTAGTCCCAGAGCTCATTCGTGCTAATGGAAGAACTGGCACTATATGATTCCACTTTATGATGTAATTCAGTTGTACAGTCGGGAGGCTGACGCAGACATAAACACACATGATTACAGCATTACTAAAAAGGCAGTGAAGTGAGCTCCTCTGTGAGAGTGGGCAGACATGATTACAAAAATCACAACCAGAGAAATCCTCAACCATCAGATCACATACATTACTTAACCTTTAAATCAATATAGGGCTAGAAAATATCTATTATTAGCACAATTTGTAAGTAATTAGTAAAAAAAGGTAGTAAACAAACTTAAATGTAGAGTCGGCCTCTATGCAGGACAGAAATATTCCACTATATAAATAAATAAAATGAAGACAGTTTCAGAAGAAACAAAGTTATATAGCCTGTTGTAGCCAAAGCATTTAATTCTCTCAGAATTCTTTTTCCTGTCATTATTAACCAAAATGAAATACAATTTACAGTGTATTAAACATTATAAATAACCTAGACAGGATTTTAGACATACTGGATGGTTCTGTTTGTATAGAATTTACCCTCTATAATTGGTCATATATAAAATATATTTATATCCTATACACTTTTTTCAATTTAACATATATATATATCTCAAAATGTAATTAACTCGTTGCATTGTAATTTGTGCATGAAAGGGGTATTAATGCTATAATGTTATTTGTAATATAATCTATCTAGAATTAATTTACTATATTTAAATGCTAATCCATATTATGAACCAATTCCAAGTGTATTCTAAATCAAAGTCAAAGTCAAAGTGAACTTTATTGTAATCTCTGCTATATATTAGTTGCTAATGTTCACTGTTAGTTGCTAATGTTCACTGTTAGTTGCTAATGTTCACTATGTTAGTTGCTAATGTACACTATGTTAGTTGCTAATGTACACTATGTTAGTTACTAATGTACACTATGTTAGTTGCTAATGTACATTATGTTAGTTGGTAATGTACACTATGTTAGTTGCTAATGTACATTATGTTAGTTGTTAATGTACACTATGTTAGTTGCTAATGTACACTGTTAGTTGCTAATGTTCACTAAGTTAGTTGCTAATGTACATTATGTTAGTTGTTAACGTACACTATGTTAGTTGCTAATGTTCACTATGTTAGTTGCTAATGTACACTATGTTAGTTGCTAATGTACATTATGTTAGTTGGTAATGTACACTATGTTAGTTGGTAATGTTCACTATGTTAGTTGCTAATGTACACTATGTTAGTTGATAATGTACACTGTTAGTTGCTAATGTTCACTAAGTTAGTTGCTAACGTACACTATGTAAGTTGCTAATGTACACTATGGTAGTTGCAAATGCACACAATGTTAGTTGCTAATGTACATTATGTGAGTTGCTAATGTACACTATGTTAGTTACTAATGTACATTATGTTAGTTGCTAATGTACACTATGTTAGTTGCTAATGTATACTATGTTAGTTGCTAATGTACACTGTTAGTTGCTAATGTTCACTAAGTTAGTTGCTAATGTTCACTATGTTACTTGTTAACGTACACTATGTTAGTTTCTAATGTACACTATGCTGGTTACTAATGTGCACTATGTTAGTTGCTAATGTTCACTATGTTAGTTGCCAATGTACATTATGTTAGTTGTTAACGTACACTATGTTAGTTGCTAATGTACACTATGTTGGTTACTAATGTACACTACATTAGTTGCTAATATACACTGTGTTAGTTGCTAACGTACACTATGTAAGTTGCTAATGTACATTATGTTAGTTGCTAACGTACACTATGTTAGTTGCCAATGTACACCTTGTTAGTTGCGTTGCTAATGTACATTATGTTAGTTGCTAATGTACATTATGTTAGTTGCTAACGCACACTATGTTAGTTGCCAATGTACACCTTGTTAGTTGTTAATGTACATTATGTTAGTTGCTAATGTACATTCTGTTAGTTGCTAATGTACACTATGTTACTTGTTAACGTACATTATGTTAGTTGCTAATGTACACTATGTTAGTTGCTAATGTACACAATGTTGGTTGCTAACGTACACAATGTTAGTTGCTAATGTACACTATGTTAGTTGCTAATGTACACTATGTTAGTTAAAAAACTATGCTTTTGGGAAATGCACCCCAGATTGGAAATCAGTTCATCAATTCTAAAAGACATATTTTCATGATTTAAGATTTAGCATTTCTGTGAAGTTTAGTTGAGTCCGGACTGCACGATGCTGATGCAGTTTGGCTCTTTCAATGAATCTGAAGGCTAGTTACAAGTGCAATTTAAATGATGTAACATTATACAACTGCCAAAATGAAGAAAACCTGATATGGTAATATTTTGTGCAAACTCGCATGTCGAACATTTGCATAACAGCGCTCTTCAACAGTTGTATGTTGTTTTTGCCTAGGAATAAATCTTAAATAAGAAAACATTGGTGCGTGTCAGATGAATCTTTTCATCTTAAGAATGGTTGGTGAATAACGCCCATGGTATGAGAGAATCTGATCCAAGATCCAGACTGTACAGTTTCTACACTTACTCGTGTAAAACCCAGTCCAGACCATCTTTACTTCATACACTGTCTAGTCTGTTCCATCATAGTGAGTCATTTATGGTCCTGCATTGAGACAATGACCATCACAGACACTTGAGAATGTAAAGAATCAAATATCCCTGTAGTTTCAGTGAAAAAGTTGTTAGTGCAGAGTGTTTTTGGCTTGTTACGTCACCGAAAAATTTACAATTTTACAAAAATATGATTTTAATATAGATGGACATATCATAGAAATAGATCAATTTGCATTTGAAGTTTGACGCATGGTTACAAGAGGAATCTCCATCATGTCCTAAAGAAGACAGTGATGGCTTGGATGGCTGTTTTGCTCTCCAGGATTCTGACGAATGGCTGATAACTGCAGCCACCTGAATACCCCGAGAGAAGCGCCGAGAAACGCCAACACCTGGAAATGAGCTTTCGAGGCCCGGTGCCAAGAGCCGTGGCCCCTGGAACCATGCAGAAGAGCTTTTCAGGTCATTTCATAACAATAATTTCCACCAAGCCACCTATTAACTTTGCCCCAGACGGCCTCCAGAGGGACTTCTATATAAATGCACAACCGGGCTCCGTTCCCCTGTCATCTTTCTGACAGTATGATTTCGACGCTCATGTGGAAGCCAGGCTTTGTATTTTGGAAGCCGAAGCTTACAATAAAAGGTCTGCTCAGTTCTATGGTGATTTTCTAATATATTAGTAGTGCCAGAATCAAGTTAATTTCAGAATATTCTTTCATAATCTTTATATTATTCACTGGAAATGATGCATACAGATCATACATTAATGGTTTAAAAATATTATTTCACACAAAGAAGCATTTTTTAAAATCACAATTGCATACCCCTCCCCCAATCAGAATGAGTTCGTCAACGGTGCACGTCAAAAAATCTCGTGCCTTGAGTTGTAGCTGCTTCGGGGCCCCACACTATGTTAATCCGACCCTGGTGGGCTTCATCTCTTCATGATCAGCTTCATGAAGTTGGATATTACAATGTTATTACTTTATATGAAAAATATTAAGTCTTTTAATCGGTCTAATGCTACATTCACACAAAGAGCTACAAACGGCGCGGCACAAGCTACACAAGATGGCGCGGCCACGTCCAGACGCCTTCCCAACCGCTCCGTATCTTTGTTCGCTCTTATTGCCCAAGTCGCTCATGACGTCATTTGAACGTTCAGTCTTGCTTAAAGGAGTCTCGTGCTTGTAGCCAGCATGACAGCAAGCTAGCCCAAAAAACTATGTGTGGTCCTCAAATACAAGAGGTCCAGACAAGCAGAGGGCTAATCGATTAAATTACAGCCAAAAACAGAATTACGTAAATTAGGTAAAGTTTTGTCCTCCTCGCCTGTGCTTTCTTGTAAAGATCTCTGAAGGCGAAAAGGGTTGGATCGTACAAGACAGGGTGCCCGGCGGTCGCCGTGATCAGCTTTTCATGCATTGTTTAGATTGGAACAAAAATACGGTAGCCAAAGTTTCCGGGTATGTTCTCTGGAATCCTCGCAAGCGAAGAACGTCTACATTCCAATTGGTTGCTGGTGGTTTCCAGCCGAAATGCTTCATAACTAATTTGCATAATGTTGAGTTGTCTTCGACTTCTTTTTGTCACTCTAGTTGCCCAAATTTTGATGCTTGTTGCTTTTGTCAATAGAAAGTCAATTACTTCCGCAGATTTTGCAGCTTTAGTAGCTCTTGCTGTGAACGCAGCTTTAGGGATTGAAAGCTTAAAAACCACAACGTAGGAACAGATAGGAGTGCTCACTTTTGCTTAAACATCCCAGATGGGCAGCTGAGATTTCTCATCGAGTGAACGGTGGAGATAGAAAGATGTATGCTTAAGCGTTCTGGCTTCTCACCAGCCAGTTAATCTGCCGTCTGAGAAAAACACGCCGCCGAGTGAGTGTAGCCCCCGCATTGGGTCTGTGACGAGCGCTCAGGTGTCCTGTGTGGGATTTGGTGGAAAGGAAACATCGCCGAATCCCTCCCCAATGAGACAATGTCTGCTGTGGAAATCAGACTCATGTCTGTCCCGTGTCCTTAACATGACCATAACCAGGCGTCGGCTCCTCTGGGAGATGGAGGGGAGGTTAGCAAACGTCTGATTTGGGAGTCAAAACCCAGATAAACTACATCCTCTGGCTTTGAAGACCTTGATGGAGTTAACACTGTTTTGGAGAGACTTCGCTTCTGGTATGAGAGTTTGTAGGTGGTTTGAAGGTCAAGAAGTTAAGCTTGGCTTAAGATTAGAAGTTGTCCAACAAAACCACTTAAGAAGTTGCGTCTTGTTTTGTATACGTCATGGGAAAACAGTCCTTTTGGGTAAAAATCATGTAGCCAGTCGTTTTCATGAAGTATTGTCTTTTTCTAGTTTCTTCAGCTTACCATGACTTCACAGAGACCTATTTTAGTCGGTAGCGTAACGTTTAGGGTGTTTGCCCCGTGGTGAAAGGTTGCCAGTTCAAGTCCCAGACTGGGGTGTGTACTCATAAGAAAGGCACCGTCCCCCAGCAGTGCTCCTGGGGCGATGTCCATGTCAGCTGTCCACTGCTCCTTCATGGATGGGTCAAATATAAAGGTTACGTTTCGCTGTGGAGCTGTGCTGTGTTCAGAATAACAAATAATTACTCACTTTTTTCATTTACTTTCTTCAATTGTGTCAAAAGAGAATAATTTCATTATTGCTTTAGAAGGAGGCTGCGGTGTGTTGGCACCTGTCCGTGGTTGCTCCCCGCCTTGTGCCTGTAGTTCCCGGGATAGGTTCCGGTTGCCGCAACCCCAATAGGGATGAATGAATGAATGAATGAACTCAAGGAGGAACCTCAATTAAGTTCATTAGGCTACAGAAGCTGAAAATTTTACACCAAATTCAACTAAATGATTTATTGTTCTTTTCCTCATTGATCTGCTAATTAAATTGTAATGAAGCCTGGGACATAGATATTTTCAATAAAAGCACCAATATCAATATGCATAGAAACTATTGACAGAAGTTGAAAGTGAAAGTCTGTTTGTATTATCCAAAATGGCAAAGACAAGCTAATCTTCAGGTTTTATAAAATCCCGAGCCTGTTACGCACACAGATAGGCATCTCATACCACTTTCAAGCAGTTCTCCAATTCATAATCCATCATAAATTAAAGAAAATAGCTGTAGGCATCCTGCAAGCCAGCAAAAATATAACAGAAAACTCCTCACAGCATATACCAAAGATTTTTTTATTAGAACTAAAATAATAACTGGAATGGATTTCGGAACGTTAGAGTTTTACCTGAAAGCAAGTCAGCACCTTTTACAGATTGTGTACCAATGTGAGCAAAACTCTAGAGAATCATTTCAGACCAGCTCAGCAAATGCAGCACAAACATTTTACTGTAAATCTTACTCGTGGTGGAGGACGTTCCTCAAGTGCATCCTGTTTAGAGCTTGTTGGTTTCACGTGTTTTCTACATTTGTGAGAGATGCATTAAAATCATCTGACTGCAGTAAATCACAACCAACAACGATCATTTTTAACGAAGCCTTATCTAGCGAGGTTTGCTTTGCCAAAAGCAACAGTACCTGGATAAGTGCTTGTGGACAGTTTCCAAACAAAAGAACACACAGTTATTTTTCGATTACATAACCTCTCATCTAGGTCTTGCTCCAAACGCATCTGGTTACATCTGACAAAATATGATCAGATAAAGATGAAACAACTGAACAACATCTTTTACCAATGTCTCCAGGCCAATGGTGCAATGGCATGAGGAAGCATTTTTTTTTTCCCCAAAATGTTCATCAGGAATTGTCTTACTGTTGGATGTGCTGTCAACCTTTTTTGTTATAGTAAGAGCCTAATTTTGAATTTTCTATATATTTTCTTGTAAGGTTGTGATAGTAAAAGGTGAAAACAAGGTAAAAAATCCCAGGAAATAATGATACGAGATTACATATATATATATAAATGCATATCAGCAACTGACAATAGCCCATCATTCAAAAATGGGGGTCATGTGATTAGACTGACCTCACAACTGACCAGAGAACAGTGGGTCTCACAAATTGAACATGTTTTGTGTAAAGAGGCTAAAATATTTAGCTAAAATACTTAACGTGATTCTGTTTTGTCTTGCATTATAATGCCAGTGCAACAGTGGCGTGGACCTTAACTGGTCTCACGATTCAATTCGATTCAGATTATCAGGTCAACGATTCGATTCAATGCAATATCTCGAGCCAATATCACGGTGCAGCCCATCAATTTTTCTACATTCACTACAGATTGGGCATGGATCGTAGATCGGAGAGCCATAGTTACAACCGGAATGTTCTTTTTAACTAGAATTTTTATGCTGCAGCCAGATAATCACCAAGCAATGTCATTCTGATGTAATCCAGGAGTTTTCAACTTCTGTCCTAGGGACCACCACTCGGACTAAGCAATAGTCCAGAGCTGTCCTCTGCAGGGGTGGAAGAGATTTTATCTGCATTAAATTCATTATTCATAAAGATGTCCATATCATCTGAAAATAAATGAAATCATTTTTAAAAAAGTGATTTCAGTACTGAAACTGGTTTGCATGTCACGGACCACCTGCAATGCCGCTGCGGACCACTACTCGTTAATCGATTATGGTCTGCCATTGCGATGCAGAATCGCTGAGGTCTGCATCGTGATGGATCGATTATGAGATTAATTTCGACGCCCCTACAGTGCAGTAATTTGGAGGGAATTTACTGTGGAATTTTGGGGGAAAAAAATTCAGTACAGTGTAGACTCAGACTTTCAGACCTGTAGCATGCCGATGCACAGTCATAGCGGATCTGTTCTCATTACTAGTTTGTTATTAACATTTGACTTAAATCACCAGCTGTTAGTTAAGTTTCTGCTGACTAAGTTACTCACCTTTACCAATCCTTTACCAAATACTGAGGACAAATCACTATTTATACAGGACGGAGAAGGCACATGACAACCTCTAGGTGGTTATCTAGTAACCAAAGAGTTCACCGTCCTTAAACAATTGTTTGATTTATCATTGGATAGAAAAGTGTAATTGTTGACCACTTCCAACACAGTTGTGAGGTGCTACAAAGAGACAGAGCGCCAAGAAATTCTGGGTAATCAAGAAACGCCAACCTCCAGTTTACTGAGCTCAATAAAGCATTCCAGTCCAAGGCCTTTTGTAAAATGGCATATACCGCCTTTATCACATAACCAAGCAGTTCATCATGACATCAGAACAAAGGAGGAAGCAGCGATCACAATCTATTTTTTGCTTGCATCATACACATACGATTACGGCTTGTGAGATACGGACACGTAATGAGACAAGTCAAAAAGTACATCCATTAAAATCAATCATCTGCATAGCTTTGTAATTAGAAGTTAAAGGGGTGTAACAATACACATATTCAGGACGCAATACATATTGTATGCACGATCAACTTCAAAATAAAAATGTGAAATTTATCAAATTGTTAGTTGACAAATACAAGTTTCAGATTCGTTCGGTCGTTCAGATCTATTTGTATGAAAATAAAAAAAGTTGCCGAGATGGCACTTCATTCCCCACATTGTATGGAGAGATGCGCTGCGATGTATTGTCACACCCCAAGAAAAGTTGCATAATCATTCCCAGAGAACTGAGAGATGTGGTGGGAGGAAGA
Organism: Distichodus sexfasciatus; assembly: GCA_032718565.1. Classification (NCBI taxonomy): domain Eukaryota; kingdom Metazoa; phylum Chordata; class Actinopteri; order Characiformes; family Distichodontidae; genus Distichodus; species Distichodus sexfasciatus. The sequence continues at coordinate 668,316 of JAVGVS010000110.1, forward strand.
CGGCGGTCTCGCTAACATACGTTTATGTGCAATTGCTTAACACAAAAGAGTTCAACAGTGCATAGATTATACCACACTGCAAGGCTACAGACAACACAGAACAAGACCGAGGCAAGTGAAAAGATGCAAAATAAATAGGAAAGAAGAATTCGTTTGTCTTCATATTCAAAAGTTCTTAAAAAGTTCCAAGTCCTTCAGAGGGACGGGGGGCTCCTTTTTCCGTTTCTCGTCAGGGTACGTGTCAAAGTTCGAGCAGTCACCTTCGTGTGCAACTTTGGGGCTGATGGGTGCCTGGGACCGAAAGAGAAGACAGTAAGGGGGAAATATTTGTAACACATTTTATAGTCATATCCTTGCAGACCAGGAAGCTATTCATTGCAAGTCTAATATCATTTTTTGGCCAAAAATGCATTTTCGAAACAGGATGTTGTGATGTGATCAATCTAAGAAACTTTTAAATAATAATAATAATAATAATAACCGAAACGGCTTTTAATTATGAACAGACACTCTCAGCGCCCATGCCCACTCGCTATCGTCTGTCCTCTCGCTACCTGCAACCTGTTGCAGAAAGGTGTCTAAAATACAAGGTTTCGGCCCCTACGGCGGATTCCCGTCCATTTGACTCTAGCTGTGATGTCAAAAAATTTTATACCCCACTTCCTTAGCTTTCTTATTAGAATGTTTATTATGCAGCTCGCCGGTCAGCTGTGTAAACACACGCGCAAGTGAGTCTGAGTGCTCTCGGCTCTTACGTGAAACATCAAAAAGATCTTCCTCTTTATTACAGACAAAACTAATTTTTTAGATGAAAATAACCAACAACCAACAATACAGCCATTAACAGATCATTTCTAGTAATTAATTCGGGCACACAGTAATCACATAATTGTGACGCGACCCGCGTCGCACATCGGGGAATTGTGGGAAATGTAGTTATTTTGGTATTTCTTCATTTTCATAAATATATAAAAATTATTTATATATATATTTTTCCATTCTATAATGTTAGAGAGTAACCAATAGGAAGAGGTAAATATAGAACAAAATATATGTTATGTTATCAAATAATTTATTCTGTGTCCAGGTGGATACCAAATTAATAAAGTATTTCCGCCTGGCACTAACCTTATTTTTCTTCACAGTACTAAGCCATAAAATGTCTCTGCACAATAAAAACACAGCTTGAACCGTAAGTTGCAGAAAGCTGAAATTTTCTGTGTAAGTAGGAAAACTGTGAAACCCGCCATAGGCCGAAAATCATAGTGATCGGCCGATAATTTGCACTATAGCAAAGGAAAAAGCATTTTGACTCCTGGGGGCTCTTAGAGGGCCCTTACGAGATCGCATACATTTCTGTAAATTATAAAAGCTCTGTTATGACGACATAAATTGAAAGACATCGCATACATAGCTACATAGCTACATAACATAACAGCTTTTATAATTTATATAAAATTATAGAAAACCACCCAATTTTTATATGAACACTGTTAGATATTAGTTTCTTTATAAACACAACTTGTTGAAGCTTTCATAACTAAAAGGAAGCTTCACTATCAAGTCACACATTTCTATTTGCAGCTTTATTTCTTTTTTCTTTGTCATTTCACCGTATTGTTCTATGTTCTAACTCCTTATGTCTCCTTATGATTCATGTAGTTATGTGGTTTTATCTCATGTTATTGCACTTCATTGTTCAGTGTTATGACATGATTAACGTAGTTTGTCAAAACTAAGATATGGAGGAGGGAAATATACAACGTTAACAAGGGGGCGCTAAAACAGTACAGAAATTTATGTCATGTCAACTCATCAACTCATAGAAACATCAGATTTTTTACCTTGAGTCGTCTATGAGGAACCACGTCCCAATCTATAGACCTGAACCATTTGTGCTTCTTCACATCTTCTGCTCCGGCCTAAAAGCAGATCAAAACTTGTTGAATTATTTGTGGAAAAGCAGATTCATTTTACATTTTGTGCAATTAGGTAGATATTATAATTTACTGGAAAATCCATTGTTGCCAGTCGTCAGAGCTCATTTACTGGAAAATACATAAATGCCAATGGTCAAAGATTTGCCAATTTATTAAAAAATAAAGCAACAACTTCCCACCCAGGTCTGTACGTCAGGTCAAAGGCGAAGAATGAGCCGTCTGATCCGCGCCGAGGAAAGTTGAAAAGGTAACGTGGGCCTCTTAAGTTTCATGTGGGTTAAACCTGATTAATCCGGCTGTGCTTGGCTCCACCAAGACTCTACCAGGGGAAAGCACTTTTCTTTTTCTCGTTTTGTTCTGTCGTTCAGAACTCAAGTTTCCTTGGGAAAGCTCCCGGGAGCAGGCGAAAAATAAACTAATTCACTCAAGACTTCCACTCCCAGGCCTACGTTAGCCAGGAGCAAGCCTTGGAAACTTTTGTGCCCAAACTCAGTCAAGGACCTTTTCCAAAAGGGCTTAATCTTAAATGTAACCCCATTAGCAAACTGCAGGTCAGTTCGGGATTAAACTGTTGAAGCAGAGGATGGCCTAAAAAATGTACCTTTTTGCCAGTTTGTTATAAATGGCAAATATGGGATTCACAAGGCTGAACAACGAGGTTGAGTTTGCCTGAACCTGAATTTGGAACGGCATGTTAAAGTTGGAAATTCTGAGTTTAGAGGTAGGGCCAAAACACAATGCTTTAAGGGATGCAATGCTTTAAACAATGGTTTAAGGGATCGCTCAGGTTAATGTCCATGAAAGCAGAGGTAGCAGGAGACATTTTACTGAGAAGGAAAACACAGCCAACCCAGACTTTATTGACCTTGTAAAAAGTGACATTTCATTTTGAGAGACTTTAGCAGTTTCTTCAGGGCAGGATTCAACAGACGTTAACCATTTCATGCACGACATTAAAGGAAAAGCCATGGACAGTTGTCATCTCAGGTCGACTCTGTACACGAAAAGGTTAAAAATAGGATACCTTTGTTGAAAGTCGTATGCAAAATGTTGCATTGTCTGATGATAAATGCAAATACAGATGGTCCCTGAGTTACGATGATTTGATGTTCAAATTTTATGATGACGATAGCGGTACGACCAAATTATAAAAATCTTTTGTGTTTTTAAAATGCGTACAAACGTAGCAGTGTATATGAAATAAAGTCCCGAGTCCATGACAAGACCGAGTACAAATATGACCGAGACTTCTAAAAATTGGTCTACAACACTAGTAAGGGAATCGGTAATTAGCTTAAAATTTCTCCACCAAACATTAATTGGACAGTTATTTTGCCCAATTAAAAGAAAAAAAATAACGTGATAACTTTAGGTGACGATATTTGTCCAGCAAATATGATTCACCGTAAAAATGTATAACTCACTAACGAAATCCCTCATACAGCCAGTTAATGGAATTATCGCTAAGGTCGAATAATCTGTAGAGCAGTAGCAGGATTTTAGCTAGACAAGGAACTGCTTTTGAGCAAAACACAGACCAGCCCGACCAATGGGATTTGCGTACGCAAACTTTTATTCGTACAATGGATTCATCAGAACGCATCTCCTTCGTTAAGTCGGGGACCACCTTTATTAGTACAAATTGCATCGTACTGATCACAATCATGCTCTCATTAGAGAAAATCCCTAATGGTTAAGAAGGTTTCAATTGGCTTTAATGGTTTTAAATGAGATTGAATGGTTCTATTTGAAAATCTCTCGATGCTCAAAGCTTCATTTGTCTTCAAGTGGTATTGCCCAGGATCATGAACAAATAAGATTTGACTTAACCCTGAGCTGTAAATGGCAAACCAATCAAAGAAAATGTAGGAAAAACTAATAAAAAACTGTCCAAAATGCAAAGTGTCAAACACTGGAAACGGCCAAAAACTCTTCTACTGCAAACTTCAGCCGCCTTCATAAACCGGATGAGATGATGCACCAGTTTGTTCCACTGTGTCAAATGTTGGCTTCATGACAGTATGTGTGTTAAGGGCCTTCTTAACCATACAGTGCTCACACCAAGTTGTGTTAACACAGCTGCTACCGTATGCTCACACACACTGTTCTGTATACACACTCCACGTAACAGGGACGACGAGAAAAAGTGCCGCTAGTGACAGAGAGACCAGACACAAACACAGATGTTGAAACGGTCCGACCGTCCTCCGCCCGAGCTCTACGCGTTCGCGAAGGCAGATATGTCAGATTTATGCCGTATGAACCGTGACAAATCCCAGTAAATATGAAAACCCACCGTGCCGCTGAAGGAAATATTTCATGCTAATGTAACGGCAGCGCTGCCGCCATGCTTGGCTCCTTTCTGATGGTAATGAGGAGGTCTTGGCAAAAGGCAACGCGGGCAGAACAGGCTCTTAGGAATGTGAAATTATGCTCTTCACAAATACACAGTGGCTTTTGCCCAACCGTCTAGCCGCATATTACTACCCAAATTACACACCCATCGAGACCAATCCACTTCAGATGCCTGGTTTTGTTCAGCGTAAGGTCATTAGGATCTGCAGTATTGAACTGGAAAATGAGGTACTTAGGTGGGTGAATAAATTTCGGTTTGTCTGAAAAATTGCAGACAACAATCAATAAATTATGTAATATATTGCAAGAAGGTATCAATAGGCATCTAAGTTCTGGAAGCCGGTTCTTGGTTCTGATTTCCTAGTCTGTAGAGTTCCTGAACTTGATTCGTACTTGATTAGTGCTTGACATTTTCTTTCTTGTCTTCTCTGTAAATACATAACAAACGCGTTAACTTTGCATCATTATGGCTATAGCTTCATCATCACACACTTACATGTTGAAAGACCTCCCCAAAGGTTCCTGTTTATTCAAAAAGTACCCATCCTTGAATAATGACCAATAAATGGTCTTAAAGGAACTAAAACCAGCACAAGTTTCTGCAGTATTAAAGTACTAAATGTTCCTAGTTCCTTAAAAAGTTTTAAAGCTTCCTGCGGTGTGAAAGTACCAAATGTCCCTAATTCCTAAAAGCTTTAGGGTTCTTTACAAATGTTAACATAATCTGAAAGTGCTAATTGTCCTTAGTTCCTAAAGAGGTTCCTGATTTCTGATAAAAGTTCTTGTGGTATGAAAGTGCCAAATGTTCCTAGTTTCTTAAAAATTCCAGAGCTCCTTAAAAATGTTTATGCAATGTGTAAGTGCCAAATGTCCCTAGTTCCTAAAAAGGTTCCTGATTCCTGGTAAAAGTTCTTGTAGTATGAAAGTGCCAAATGTTCCAAGTTCCTAATAATTCAACTTTTCTGCTAAAAGTTGCTGGACAATGGAAGTACCAAATGCTCCTGATTCCTAAAAGTTCCTGCACATTGTAAGTACCTGATTCCTAAAAGTTGCTGCACAATGGAAGTACCACATGCTCCTGATTTCTAAAAGTTCCTGCACAATGGAAGTACCAAATGCTCCTGATTTCTAAAAGTTGCTGCACAATGGACGTACCAAATGCTCCTGATTTCTAAAAATTCCTGCACAATGGAAGTACCAAATGCTCCTGATTCCTAAAAGTTGCTGCACAATGGAAGTACCAAATGCTCCTGATTCTAAAAAATTCCTGCACAATGGAAGTATCAAATGCTCCTGATTCATAACAGTTGCTGCACAATGGAAGTACCCAATGCTCCCAGGGCTGCCAACTTTTCCACAAACTTTGGAGTGCGATTTTGGGGGGTGTGTGGCCAATGTCGGGAGTGGTGAGCGGCGACGGTGGGGGCGATGATACTGCCGAAGAGTGCAGCATCTTTAGGTGTGCCACCTACCATAGAGGAGTGTGCACAGGAGGGAACACCTCTCTGCCCGTTCAGCCGTGCGTAAGGCATAATTGATCGGTCGCAAGTGGTGTTTGGCCCGACGCAATGGGCAGCCTAGCTGAGATAGATAAAATAGATTTTCAGCGTGAGAAATCGGAGGTATGGCGTGAGAGCGTGTGAAGACAGTCAGATGCGTGTCTCATGCTCACTGCGTGAGAGTTGGCAGCCCTGTGCTCCCGATTCCTAAAAGTTCCTGCATATTGGAAGTAGCAATTGCTCCTGATTCCTAAAAGTTCCTGCACAATGGCAGTACCAAATGCTCCTGATTCCTAAAAGGTTTTGGATCCTGCTAAAAGTTGCTACAGTATGAAAGCACCAAAAGTTCCTAGTTTCTCAACATGTTTCTTGTTCCTGCAAGTTTCTGAGGAGTGAAACTGACTTTTGTAGAGTGTATACATGAATACTATATGTGGAATAATTCACATGCATTTTACTTTAGTTTATTTTACTTTTTTGGCGCACGTTTATCATCACACAATCACTTTAGAGCTGCAACTAAGCCAGAATTTTGGCTCAGATATGGCCCAGTGCAGCTACTATTATGTTAGATTTATGCCTTTGGTGCGTCAAACAGAAATTAAGTGTGTAATGTAATTTCTAAACTCTGCACTCAGCACCAATGACTGATTTTATGGATGACAAAACTCTGTTTGAAGACCTTTAAAGGTCTTCATCTATGAAATCTCTAAATATAAGTGTAAGCAGCAGATATTTTTGTCTGAAGACGTGGTGTTTGGTCCAACTGTGACGTTCAGGACGCTATCATGACAGGTTCTCGATTTCAAAGATGAAAAGCCATTTGGAAAAAGGGATTTGGAAAAAAAAACATTGACCAGCTTGGGACTGCAGGCTTACCTATATTTTTAAAAGGTATCTTATTATGCAGGCTGTTAAATTAGGGGTGAAGAACTGTTAGTTAAGATCGGACTATATACATAATTCTGTGTGTGAGGTTTGCATTATATCCTAATATTAGATAAGTGCCATTTTAGGAAATAGCTTCACAAAGTGATTAACGTTTATTAAGTAGAAGCCGGCGACGTGCCGCTTCCAGCTGCAAACAAAACCTAACTGCAGACTGCTGTCCTCAAGCGATTTCCCCAACAATAACCATCCTGCAAACAACCTGCAATTTTGGGGAGGAGCCCAGACGTTCTCGTGCAGCCACTTTAAGCTGTTACGCATTAAACAGGTCTCTCTGTTTAAAAATTTAGGGACATTTATATTTTCTGAAAAATGCAAGCAAACGCAGTCCTGTCTGGCCAACTGAAGAATCCTTCATCCTCTCTGTGACTGTGTGAACGTTTCTGTGGAAAAACACTTAGAGACCTTTAATGCGCAGGTTGTGTCTGATTAGGACGAGTGTGAGCGATCTGAATTTAGTCTGCGGGGACGTTGCGGTTAGCAGGTTGAAGCGTTTACGTCCAAATCTTAACTCGTTCAGGTCTTTAATCATTATTTTGGACGAGGGCCGTAAAAACTCTCAAAGTATTGTGACTAGACCAGACTGTTGTATCCAGGAATCTGGGAGTCATAAGGCCTCTTTTAAAAACAGTATTCAGTAAGTAGTGCAATTTATAAGCCACGTTTGTTCTATAATCATACATCTCTTGGATAAATGCATCTCTGGAGATGCATCAGAAGATGATTTGCATAGTGCAGAGAGACGCTGTTTGACCAGTAATAGCTTCTCTATACTTCTAAGTGCGGTGTGGCTCATGACTCTGGTCTTTAAGGTGTATACCATTTATAAACAGCTCTTTAAAAGCACGACGATATCGGAATCGGCCGATAATTGCTTTATTTTAAGTCATCAACATCAGACCTATATTATCTGTCAATATTTTGTGTCGCATTTATTGCACATCAGAAAGGTAGCACTTGTGCCAGGCATGTCCAAAGTCCGAGGTGGAATTTTATACGCCCCGCACATTCTGTCTTAAAATGTATGGTGTTATTTTGGGCCAAAATTCTGAGCACGCAGTCAAACGCTCACAAGCAAAATATCTTCTTGTTACGTTCTCAACTCTGCCTTCATAGCTAAATAGCGTGTTTGCTTCACTTAGCGAATGTGAGTTTGCACATGGGCTGTGTTCCGAGCTGCGTACTACTGCACTTAATAGTATGGTAGGTAAGGGGCTCTTATCGTACTTTTCCGTGCGGTAGTACGCATCTCAGGAAATAGCCGGGGTTGTAGCTTAACGGCTCGCTACGCACTAGGTAGTGCACATGGAGAGTCACACGCAACCTATTTGACTTGGTACACTACATATGGCCGTGAAGTGACTATTTCATAAAATCTTGTGCACTATGCTGGAAATGCTGCGCCCTCGCTCCACTCTTTTGATGCTTTCACACTTGTTGGCGTGCGATACCGATATCTCATATCTGTATTTGTATCGGCCGAAAATATCGGATATCGGCATCGGCCAATAATTCCCTTATCGTGCCTCCCTACTCTTAACATTTACAGCTTCTTTACAAGGACACTATCCCTAGAGCACTATGGGGTTAAGGGTCCTACTCAGGGGCCTAATGACAGTTTTAGGTCTAGCATGGCTCCTTGAATGATATTCAAGCTGATACTTGCAGAAATATAAACTGCAGTTTGTGAGGCAGGACATCAATCAAGGGGTCAAAGCCAGTGCAGGCAAAAGTCTGGTGACCTCCGACCTTGTGTGTGGTTAGTGTTCAGTCAGGGTAGCATTAAGGCTGGGCTTTATGGAAAGCCGCTCGCAGACTAGAAATAAAAACAGAAAAGGTAATGGACAACGCAGTCTTTATGTAAGCTCTATCGTTTCCTGCCCCCGGGCTTTCAGGAGGCCTCGCATGCACCTTGTAACATTCCATAGCTGAAAAAAGCACCGGGTCCCGACTCAGAGTCCGAGTACGAGCCTGACGCCCGCACGGTTGTAAAAAGGGTCGCGCGGGGCCGACCTGTGGCTTTTCGGGGCTTGTTAAGGCACGTGGAGCTGGAGATCAGAGGCGTCTACAGACTGCTTGGCATCATAAATGCAGTTACAACAGAAGAATTCCCTCGTCCAAGTCCCTCAAAACTACTGCTAGTAAACAGAGGCCTGCTGAGCTTGCTTTCCGTCCATTCCGTCCAGTTCCAAGACCAAGACAAGGCCACTTTAATTTGTGAGGGTCAAAGATTCTCCAAAAATCTCATCCTGGTCTAATTCAGTTTAAAGTTGGTCACTGAAGTTACTAGATCAAAGCAAGATACTCCTTATAAACTTCTCCTACAGTTTTTGTGTTAAAAACTTTTAGAGTTGTGTTCCATTTGTTTGCGAGTTCTGTCCATTTTTTCCATCCGTTTTTTTTCCCCATAGACTAACATGGAGCTCAAATTTCAGCGCTTCACTGGATGACCGCCGTTCTTCACAAAGCCACCAAATTCGACGTGATTTGACGGCTCATGGGCGACTTCGCATATCTGTAACCGACATTCGTCTTTTTCATCTTTTATAAAAATGTCATTTATTTTTCCCTGTAGGAACCCATTCATTTTCTTCCATTAAGAACACAAGGGATTCGGGACTCCAAAGGTTCCCTCTGCCTTTTTCACAGCTAATGTACACTATGTTAGTCGCTAATGTAAACTATGTTAGCTGCTAACATACACTACATTAGCTGCTAAGGTACACTATGTTAGTTGCTAATGTACACTATGTTAGTTGTCAATGTACACTATGTTAAGTGAGTGAGTGATTATTTGTCATTGTGAACACACCACAGCACAGCACACAGTGCACCACAACGAAATTTGTGACCTCTGCATTTAACCCATCCGTGAAAGAGCAGCAGGCAGCTAACAAGCGCCCGGGGAACAGTGCTTGGGGACGGTACCTTGCTCATGAGTACCTCAGTGGTAAATTTACCAGCCTTGGATTCGAACCTGCTGGTAAAGTGTTAGTTGGTAATGTACACTATGTTAGCTGCTAAAGTACACTATGTTAGTTGGTAATGTACACTATGTTAGCTGCTAAAGTACACTATGTTAGCTGCTAACGTACACTATGTTAGTTGCTAATGTACACTATGTTAGTTGGTAATGTACACTGTGCTAGTTGCTAATGTACACTATGTTAGCTGCTAACGTACACCATGTTAGTTGCTAATGTACACTATGTTAGTTGCTAATGTACAATATGTTAGTTGCTAACGTACACTGTTTTAGTTTGTAATGTATACTATGCTAGCTGCTAACGTACACTATGTTAGTTGCAAAAGTACATTTAGTTGCTAATGTACACTATGTTAGTTCCTAATGTACACTATGTTAGTTGCTAATGTACACTATGTTAGTTACTAACATAGTTAACAACTATGCTTTTGGGAAACGCACCCCTGATAGGGAGTCTTTAGCTTGGTCTGCAGAAGTCGCCATCATTTGACTGATGTGCCTAAAAGAACAATTGTGATTGGCTGTTCTCATACGGCCAACACATTATGGGCTGTCACATTCTAGAATAGAACATTTGTCCACTTATTTCTAAGTAATGAGTACCAAGAGCCGTCATATACTGCAGGAGGCAGTTGGTAGCGTAACGGTACCACTGAGGTACTCATGAGCAAGGTACCATCTCCAAGAACTGCTCCCCAAGTGCTGCCAATGTAAGCTGCCCACTGCTCCTTCATAGATGAGTCACATGCAGAGCTCACATTTGCTTGTGGTGCGCTGTGTGCAGTGGTGTGTTCACAATGACAAATAATCACTCACTGTCTCACTTACAGAAAATGTCAAATGTATGTCTTTTAAACGTAGTGGAGTAAAATCCTTAACTTTCCAAAACTACATATATTCAAGTAAAGTGCAAAACTACTTTTAACAGAGTACTCTCAGGAGACAGAACATGAGCAATTGCCTAAACTGACAATCAGAGCCACTCGATCGGCACAGTTTGGGAGGCTTCTTCCCTGCATATGCACTTTGGAACATTCTGTAAGTTTATTTCGGACAAAGAGGGTTTCCAACTTTGATAAAATCGTTATCAAGTGTAAAGAAAGTGTGTGGCTGCTCTCATACTTACCCTCATGTTTCCGAGTCTCTTCGTCTTATCAACCACAAGGAGTTTCTTAATGAGATCTCTAGACAGAAAGATGAGGGAAAGGTTCATACGGACACTGAAAGGAATACAAAAAAATGACTGAAAGTATAATGTTTAACTTAAATTGGCTGCGTTGTCTTAGAATTAAACCCAATCTCGGCTCTCACTTCGAAGACAAAGTGTAAATATATTTTATGATTTCATTTGGGAACAATGCATCTTCCCTTCAGTTTAGCTCACCATATTTCTCAGCTGCATATAAACCTGGGGTTTCCCAAAAGCATAGTTGTTAACATATTGCTAACTATGTTAGCAACACTATGTAAGTTGATAATGTACACTATGTTAGTTGCTAACATGGTTAGCAACTGTGCTTTTGGAAAACGCACGCCTGAAAGAATGTAGATTTCTCTACGACTTCTTCTATTGCTGGCATTGCAACAGCTGTTGTTTGTCTGAATGTAAAGGCCAAACAGACATCAAGCAGCTGAATACGCCACATGCCTGTCACGTCCCAAAGCTGGGCGACGTGAGCAAAGGGCACTTCCAGCGAATGACTTTCACTGGTGTGAGTTTCCTCATTGTCACAATGCCAGCGTCACACCTACCGACACGTGAGCGAAGTTGGAAGAAAGCGTATGCTTTTAAAGGAGCCTTAAAAATCAAAGTGCAAACTCTAAGCTTAAATCAAACTTCGGTGCGTGAAGATGAATGGGCTTGAACTTTAATGTCTGCTTACTTTACGTAGAAATCCAGATGGTGAGGGAAGCTCAGCTTGGCAGACAGAACCTTCTGATAGATACCGAAGGGATTGTCATCAAAGAAAGGTGGATACCTTCAACAAAGAAGAAGAAATAACCTTTAATTATGCTCTCTTGCTGTAATTGCTGTCATTTTGATGATGACATCGTGCACACATATTTGCTCCGTTCTGTTAGTGCCTAGGTGGCTGATTTCAAAACGAAAGTTTGTGTTTTGCAGTGTTGTGTAAGCTACTTCCAAAATTACTACACTACTACATTAAAGATTACTAGTGTTATTTCAAAGCAGTTGGTTGCATTACAATATTACTGTGTCTGGATTGTAATGCGTTACACGGCGCCTGCATTACTTTGTAGTTACTTTCACCAAAATAAGTGTGGAAGTAGGACATTGTAAAATGCTAAAATGTAGTTTACTGCAGTTCATTCTACATCCAGTGGAGGGCGATATAATGACTGTAGACGTACACTCTGTAGGAAATAACTCTTTTACTCTTGTGCCAAAGGTCTCATGGTGTTGGGGATTAATAAAAAACGAAACAGCACTAATTTCGGGTTAAAAGTGTGTTGTAACTTGTTACTGAAATATGTGACGAGTATAATTTATTATCTAAAATAATAAATCTAAAAATTTATTAGCAATGCCTTACATTGCAATTGCATTACTTTTGTAACACGTTACTCCAAACACTGGTATTACGTGGACAAATTCTTTCTACAACTTATAACATATTGATACATATACATATTATACATATTGATGTTGATAACATATTGATACATTCACATCCACAATCACTCTTCCAATAGTAAACCAAAAACCAATCTGTGTGATCATTTGACAACCAACAGAAACAACAAACTAGAACCAGCGCTAACCTTAGACATTTGACAGTGGATTATATGACAAAATAACAGGCCAGTTATGCAAATGTTGTGTTTAATCAGCCAAAAAAACTGATAGTCTTCGCTGAGAACATGCAGACCCTGACCCTGTCGGACGAGGCCACACTTGGTGCCTGCACTCGGTCACCCAGTCCTGCCGCTGTGAGGTCATGTGCGGTAATCCAAACAGGGCAGATCTCGGACTGCAGTAAAGCAGGCTGATTTGACAGAGATGACAGCTACGGCTACATCTGGACAAACCATCAGTGACCATCAGGCTCTCTGTGACACTATCCCACTCTTTCCCCCTCATTTCTTTGGCATGACTTTACATGGGGTGTTTCTGCCTATTTTGCAACACGTATCTGGAGAATAAAATGCTTGGCGAGTCCAAAAACTTTGTTTCTAAGACTTTGCAAAGTCCAGTAATTACGATAATTATGGATATCACGTTAGTGTTTAAATGACTTGTGATTTAATGGAAAAATGCTACCTTTTAGAAAAGAAAACTAAACATGGCTGAGAAGAAAAAAATGATCATTCAAGTTAAATTGAATGTGTATTGTTTGTTTACTAAACGCAACAAGATGGGCAATTACTGAAGATATTGTGCACCTGCGTGATTGTAAACATTGTCATATGCTAGAAAGGCTAAAAGGTTAAACAAGCATGGAAAAAAAGCTGTTTATAGATGTTTCTGCTACTTATAGTTGACCTAGCTGAACTGCTGAATTAACAGTAAGATCGCGCCAGGAACGGATAACCACAAAAAAAGTAATAACACAGTTCTCCCTAATGGTCCCGCTAATTACAACCTTAATGGTAGCACTCCCTTGTGACCAAAATAGGGAATTACAACTTTAATGGTAGTGACCCCTTGTGGCCAAAAAAAGGGAATTACACACTTAATGGTAGTGTCCCCTTGTGGCCAAAATAGGGAATTACAACTTTAATGGTAGTGACCCCTTGTGGCCAAAAAAAGGGAATTACAACCTTAATGGTAGTGTCCCCTTGTGGCCAAAATAGGGAATTACAACTTTAATGGTAGTGACCCCTTGTGACCAAAATAGGGAATTACAACCTTAATGGTAGTGTCCCCTTGTGGCCAAAAAAGGGAATGGCCCGTTGTGACCAAAACAGGGAATTACACACTTAATGGTAGTGGCCCCTTTGTGACCAAAATAGGGAATTATGACCTTATTGGTAGTGGCCCCTTGTGACCAAAATAGGGAATTACACACTTAATGGTAGTGGCCCCTTGTGGCCAAAAAACGGAATGACACCCATAATACTATTACCCCCTTGTGTGCAAAATAGCTAATTATAACCTTAATGGTGGTACTCCCTTGTGGCCAATATAGCTAATTACAACCATAATGGTAGCACCCAGGAGTTCCTGGGTTTGAATCCTACCTCCAGCACTGCCATCATTGGGTCTCTGACCAAGACCCTTAACCCCAAGTTGCTCTCAGGAAGCAATTCCGAAATTGGGAAACGGAAGTTGCTCTGGATAAGAGCATCTGTTAAATGCTGTAAATGTAAACATATTAAGACACAACTCTAACAAATGTGAACATACTGTATGTTGAATGTTTTTCTGCGTTACATAGGTGGGAAGCTAAAACAATCAATACAGCATAACTGATTAGGACAGCAGACTTGATGGACATTGATGAGCCGGACAGGAGTTTTTAAAGTCCAAGAAGCCCAACAAGCTACAAAGGTCACTGGGAATGACCTGCGTGAGTGACAAATAACCCTTACTGACCTCAAAAGCGCACATGCACAGGATGTGACAAGGAGGGGAAAAGAGTTATCGGTGACCTCACTCCAGACAATGTGAGAATCTGATCTGTTAGAATTTGCTGTCGTAAATCCAGTGTAGAGATCTGTGAGAAAATTCACATTAGTGTACAGTTATATAACTACTAAACTCCAGAAAGTCCCAAAGGAATAGCCCCTTAAAATGTGGAAGGTGCATTTGAATTTGTTAAGAATCAAAATAATGTGTTTTGACGTGAAAAAGGTCAACTGAAACTCAAGCCTCAAATTCATCAACAGTTTAACTGATGATTCTGTTGGGTTTCGGGTCTAACGTTTCGGTTCGGAGGGCCAGCACTCGGCGGGAGCAACCTGAAATATCGCCGTGTTTGAGAGTTCATAGGTGGCCCAGATGTTCGCTTGTTACGTAACGAAGCAGATCCAAAAAACATCGCTTCCGTGTCTATGGCTCTGGGAAAGGAAGATGCAGCTGAGTACATCAGCACCTGGAGTTATGACTCCTGCGACAGAAAACTGGCCTAAAAAAACTGGGGCCTCCAAGGACAGGACAGAAAAAGGTGAAGGGGCGAAAAGCGGTCTCTCGGGGGTCGGGGTGACATCAAAGTGAGCTGTGGTTTATGACGTTTGGAGACTCAACGACATTCACTTGTACAAAAGTCGGCCAGGACGGTGCGGGTCATCTCGCAGCAGAAAAGTCATAAAAGCAGCTTGCGATCGCAGAAGGAGAAGCCATCACCATCATCATGGCGATTTTGAGCCATGCTTCTGCTGAACAAGGCGAATAGACTGATAAACGTGAAACCCTGAGAAATGCCGGTTCCCCTCCTGACCCAGCGACCGTCTTATTTGCTGTTCGGAGACAGTAAACGATAAGAAAGCCCGACTTCCTTCCTTCTCAGCTACTAGGGCCAAGAGGGACACGCTGGGCCAACCATAACATGAGCTCTTGACGCCTAACACACACAAACACACCAAATTACTAGCAGAGAGACTCCAGACTCAAGTTAGGAACCTCTACAGAATAAAAGTGGGCAATTATACGCCAGAGGTGCTTCTATAAACCTGACAACATTTCACTGATGGCATTCAGTTGGTGCTCTTATCCAGATGACCATTGGGAGCTTGGTATCTATCTGGATACAAAGTAAAATTATTTGATAGCAAATAATAAAATTTTCTATATTTATTTTTTCCCTATTGATTACATTTTTAAATATCTAAGATCTAAGAACAGATCTAAGATCAGTCACGGACTAAAAAGCACTGTTGTAAGTCGCTCTGGATAAGAGTGTCTGCTAAATGCTGTAAATGTAAGTTATAAAATGGGAAATATATTTTCTGATCAATTGAAAATGAAGAAATACTAAAGTTTTGGGTATTTTGAGCCAATTTGGACTCAATTTGGAATATAAAATGAGCTGCTTTTGGCCTTTCTGGAAGAGAACTACATTTTTGAGAGAGATGGCGTTCCATATGAGAGTCGCGAGCACTAACTCGAGTGTTTTCATGGTGAATAATGTAATTGATGCCTTTTCACGCAATTACTTCCATTTTTGTGCACGGAGTTCCTCAGAAACAATTTCACACACAGAGGATTGAATATAATGTCCAGTACGATCAAAGTCATGTCATTCTGACGGTATATGTGTGTGGTTTCTGTAAGTTGAAGGGATTCTGAGTTACTAAAACGCCAATTAATAAACAACACAAAACGCCTGCGTCGGTCTCAAAGAATTTTAATAGTGATATTCTCAGCGTTGTGGTCTCGGCTGGTCTCGAAATAAAATCCTGAGTCCTCTTTGTCCGAGTCCGAGACGAGACCGAGACTTTTAAAAACTGGTCTCGAGACCGGTACCCCAACACTACTTTCGTTTGACCGGCCAATCAAGCTCGTAGATCGAGACAAAACGTAAATCAGCAGCCAGTTGTTTCTTTTTTAATTGACACTAGGACCAAACACCTTCCACTCTGGGTTCTGTACTTGCCTGCAGTGTGTATCTGACCAAACAAACAGTAGCGTAAGTGAGTGAAAGATGGAGGAGAAATTAGTGCTTCAGGCTAAATGCTGCTAAATGTGAGAAACTTACTGACGTTTCACACACACAGAATGCCCTCTGTTGGTTTTTACGAATGAATTTAAGGAGTTCACCTGCCTCCTTTTTGACATTGTCTGGAAAACAGCAGTCATCTGACCAATTATTAATTATATCAATTTACAGGGTATACATATAAAACGAAGCTCGAAGATGACCGGCGCGTGGGATTGTATGTGGTGGACCGAAATACCAGGGCCGAAATGAAAGCAGCTTTACCTTCCTAACAGCACTAGTGAAAATCAAACCTAGTGTCGTCAAACCTGTTCTGAAACCAGATCAAGACATTTCAATCCAGCGTTAAAACTTCTGATGACACACACAAGAAAACCTTGAGCCTAAATGCAGGCAAAGCAGAAAATAAAACCCACACTGACCCCTAGCGGTGACCTGTGTTACTGCTCAAATCTTCAAAGCTGGACTGTTCTCACACACAAAAACCACTTGAAATTCTCCAATTTCACAGAGCTCACTGGAAACATCTGTCGCAGCAATATGCTGGTTTGGAGAGCTCTGGGTCGTCGCTGTCTCTGCGTAGGCTTGCAGATATAAGTGAGTCTCATAAATAGCATCACAATGACCGGGTGCCCGTATCGTGTGAGCGAACGTATAGCCGGAAAAGTCAGATATCGCAAGTGTGACGGCTTCATTACTGAGTTGATTTCCCCGCTCGACTGGAGGTGTATAGAAGTGACTGTTGAGACAATGCGGCAGCCCGTGTCTCATCAGAATGGAGTGTGTTCGCGGCGGTACGGCGGCTCTGGAGAGAAGTGTGTGCTCAGCAGAGCGTCAGAGCGCTCCCCGGGTCATCTGAGCTCCAGATGGGGAGTTGGAAGAAATATATTGAGACAAGGAGTGTGCGTGTGTGGGTGTGGGCTGGGACCAAGACACCGTGACAAGGGTTTTTAGCAAATTATATTTCTCCAAACAGCTTCATTACGTTCCTGCACACCCATTATTGATCTGCTTTTGCAATTCCCACGATGGGAGTCGAGATCGAACGGCGCCGCCGGACTCGTCATTAGCCTCCGGCGCCCGGTTTTACAACGCCGCCGGCGCGCCAAAGCTGCACTCGATTAGCCCTGGGTGGTGTCTTTGATTTGGTTTTGTTTCGCGTGTTTGCGACGGGCGGATGCCGTGATTCGTACTCACCCAGACAGCATTTCGAAGACGAGCACGCCCAGGGCCCACCAGTCCACCGCCAAGCCGTGACCTTTGCCTTGGATGACCTCGGGGGCCAGATACTCGGGAGTTCCACACAACGTACATGTCCTGCACAAAACACACACACACACAAATGTGGAAAGGGTTAGATTTGGGCGTGTTGCTTTTCATTACAGAGGACACGCATTTAAGCATAATCAGGTCCATGAAATTTCTCAAAGTAAGTAATGCAGTGTTTTCAGGGAAAGCGATTCATCAGAAGTGGTGGTGGTAGATTCGAGTCCCACTTCCAGCACTACCATGATTGGGTCCCTGTTCAAAATCCTAAACCCCAAGTGAACAACAACGAAATGTGACCTCCGTATTGGACCATCCGTGAAGAAGCAGTGGACGGTAACTTGCTCAGTGGTACCTTTACCGGTCCGAGACTCGAACCAGCAGCCCTCCGATCTCGGAGTCAACTCCCAAGCTGTTTCACATTCAGTTTATACTGAGCGTCTATCAGTCCCTCCAGGAATTCGCAGGCCTTTTTTGAGATTGTTGCAGCCTAGAATGCATGATTGTGCAGCAGCTTTTCTAAAAGAAATGCGAAAAAGGCGTTTGGTTGCAATAAAGTTGCAGGAGCAAGTCCAAGCTGTGGAAAAATTTGCAATTTTGTCTTCCTTTAAAATGATTCTTTAAAAATGAATTAAAATGAAGGCAACAAAACCACTATTAATTTTATTAACCATTAATCATTTAGTTATTTTTGTAGGTAAACGTGATGCGTTTTTATGACACCGGTTTCCTGCGTCTTCTAAACGCAACAAGGAAGTGAGTTCGCCGACATATGGCTCAACGTTTTGCGGGAAACTACAATGATTAGTGGAAAACTTGTGGTCATTGCTCAAAATTGCATGGTAGTAATGAATTTGCAGGGATTGGCTGAACAGTTGAGATCGCAACATGGCCAAATTCTGGAGGGTCTGGTCTATTAGAGGTGTGAGCCTTCATTAGTCTCATAATTCGAATTCGATTACGATTATCAGGTCAAAGATTTGATTCGAAATGATATCTCGATGCTTCACGAGGCATTTTTCTACATTACTTCACATAGGGTATGGATCGCCATATCAGGCAGTCATAGTTGCTACCGGGACGTTCTTTTTAACTAGAATTTTTCATGCTGCAGCCACAAAATCACCACGCAATGTCATTATGATATAACCCATGAGTTTTCCACTGATTCTGTCCCAGGGACCACCATCTAGACTAAGCAGAATTCTGCGGCTGTCCACTCTGTGTCGGGGTGAATTTTTAGATATTTGCGTTAAATTCATTAAAGAAGCAGTGAAACTGGATTGCGTGTCACGGGCGACCTGCAATGCCGTCGCGGACCACCGGGGGCAGCGGACTACGGTTTGAAAACCGGCAATATAATCGATTGTGGTCTGATATTGCATCCATGTAGAATCGTCAACGTCTGCATTGTGATGCGTCGATTACGTGATTAATTTCAACACCCCTACCGTCTATGTTACTGATTCATAGTAAAATTAAAAATGCAATCAAGAGAATGCGCATGTAATATAGAGGTTCATCACTTTACCCTTTCATTTTACTCGAGTAGTCCTCAGTGTCCCCCCGCCACACTAAGCAACACATGTCCATGAGTTGTGCATATTCATGAAAATGATCTCTCCACCTGCTGCTCCTGGAATACTGCATAATATCCAATCCATCAGTAATATTTCAGACCCGTTTCTACAGCGTCTTTACAAGCTGTTGCTTGCGACGGAACAGAACAGATGGCAGACCATAATGTTGAGCTTCTGAGAGGAGAGGGAGGTATTTAGCGGTGTGAATATAAACTCAATATGGAATTCTGCCAAACTGTTGCTGGCCGTTGTGACGTTTCCAAGAATCGGCTTCAACTTTATGGGGGACGTCCAGTAGAAATGTAAAAAAAAAAGTGTTTTCATCAGCTTTTCATGGGCGCTTGTTAAAACTGAACTGACCAGTATGGATTTTAAACTGGTCCTCCACTGGCGATTGATGATCCGATGCTGTTCAACTTGGACGAGGGTCTAAAGTACAGCTCAAAATGTCCTGGATTTGAAGCTGCGACCTGATCACAGAGCGAATGCCCTAATGCTACCAACTGTTTACCAACTGAAGATGCCCTTATCCAAGGCAATCTTTCCTAATTTCAGGAACTCCCTGCGGTAACTTGGGGTTAAGGGTCTTGCTCACGGACCCAGTGTTGGTAGTGCTGGTGGTAGGGTTCGAACCTGCGATCTCTTGGTCCAGAGATGAGTATCCTAACTACTAGACCACCCTTAAATGATATAACAACCTGTAAATTAGTCACAAAATAAAAGCATCTAATTTAATAATTAATGAATTAAAATTAATTGTTAAAGGATAATTATAAAGCGGAAAGAAATTGCAACTTTTTTCCACCACTTTGACTTGCTCCTGTGATTTAATTGCGGCTAAAAACTTTCATGCCATTTTTGAAAAAGAAAAGCTGCCGCAAAATCGGACATTTTACGCCGCAACAATCTCCCGCGAAATCCTGGAGGGACTGCTTTCCTCCAACTTTCCAATTCATACTGTCACGTAATATTTGGTGTCAGGCGATGTATGGACCAAACTAATAAGCACAGTCTGTGTCTTTTGTGTACATCAGACCCTTCTAGAATCCCAGCATCACAACAAGTGCTCTCTCTCTCTCTCCCTCTCCCTCTCCCTCCCTATCTCTCTCTGAAGTGTCACAGTGGACCCAGGCGGCTTTATAAAAACAGCTTGTTCTCCAATGGGAGAGTGACTCCTCCAGCCTGGCCGTGGAGTGGAGTGGGGGGTCTGCCATCTTCAACGATCCATCTCACATCCACTCATCTCTCTCTCTTCTTCTCTGTCTCTCTCTGTCTCTCTGGGGAGATCATTAAGTGCAGATGCCTGCTGAGCAAAGTCCAAAGCCAATTGACAATAGCCCAGCGGCTGCTGCTCCCGCCGCCACCATCACTGCACTGCTGCTCTGCTTCTCAATGATGAAATATGGAATACAGATGAGGTCACTCTGTATTTTTCTGCTTCTAGTCGCCGCTGGGTTTCAGATGTGATTTGGCAATAATGGTTTTCCTTTTAAACGACTCCATGGCTTTTAGGATCAATTCAAACGCAAATACAAATGAGTAAGTTGCTTTCTTGTTGAATAAAACTATACAGTTAGTACATATACACATATAAATATACCAAAAAAAAATCATGGTGAGTAATAAACAGTTTATTAATGCCGCCCTGCTACGATTAAGCTCATCGTCATTTTCAATTTTAGACATCTCCAGCCGATTTCCGAGTTGAGGATTTAAACCTAGTCCTAGACTGACTTTGAGACTGAGTGGGATATCTACAATTTAATCCAAGACTAGGGCTAATCCATGAGCAAGAAAACAGCCCCTAGAGTAATATGCACATTTCATGTTTGCAGTAGGGTCTTATCATCATCTCATACCTGTATTTTCCCACTTAGGTTCATTTTTATTGATTTATTATTGTCGTTTGTATTTCTTGTTACCTTACTTGATCAACAAAAATTGTTTTTGAAATAAACATGTACTTTGTGCCTCATTATTGTTTTAATTCCCATATTTTTATGGCTGTTATTACTGTTAATGTTTTTTCTTTATTGACTGGTACTGTCGTCTCTCCTCATCTGTATTCAGTCTGACTGTTGTTGCACCACTGATGCTTCCCTTCAGCAGTAAAAGGCACTGCTTTTACTGACACCAGGAGGCGTCGTTTAGCCACGCTGCAGTTCTCAAACACGTCAGTGTTTTGCATATAAAGTGGTGACGTCCGGGAGACTCCTTGTAAAGATTTTAGTAGGAAATCTTAATTCATTTCAAAGCATATTAGCGTTAGATCTCTAAATGTAATGAATTGCAGTTTCACTTTAGACCATAGATGTCAAACTCAGGCCCGCGGCGTAATCATATTTGGCCCGCGAGATAATACCAAATATCTTCTAGAGCTGGCCCGCCGGTAGACAGCGCATGCACCGCTATTACTACAAATCCCAGAATGCTCTGCTGGTGTGTTGGCACGTCAATTACGACCCACAAGTGCCCCCTCTTTTATTTGACATTTGATTTCACATCTGTTTACAGTATTAACCTTTGCTTGTTCCAAAGTCAATGTTTAAGCAAAACGTACGTTTGTTTCCATATGAAAAGATTCATTGTTCTAAGTGAAGAGAAGGAAAAACTTCCTCGATTGTAGACATTTTTTTCAATAAATATCAAGGCTGGCCCCCGACTTTGTCCACGTTTTTAATTTTGGCCCACTGTGTATTTGAGTTTGACACCCCTGCTTTAGACTGACGTTTATTTTGCGAAAGCCAAACCGTTTATACGAGGTTCAAGGATGAAACCAGAAGATGAATATGGATTGTATGTTACATTTACATTTGCAGCGTTTTGTAGACGTTTCTATCCAGAGCGACTTCCATTTCCCAGTTTCCAGGGACAGTCTCTCTGCATCAACTTGAGGTTAAAGCTCTTGGAGGTAGGATTTGAACTCTTGGTCCAGAGGCGAGTATCCTAACCACTGGATGAACACCACCCTAATATTAGCTGTGTCACACAAGAAATGTCCAAGTTTAGATCTTTCTGCCGAACTTGTGCTAAAACATGTTCTTTAAGGAACAAAAGATTGAAGTCTGGCTCAATCCTGCCTCTAGCACATCCACCTTCAAGCCCTCGAAGCCCTCGAGCTGATCCAGTGAGACTGTCCCTGTGATCTAAGTTGCTTTGGGTAAGAGCTTCTGATCAATTCTGTACATGTAAAAAGGGGAACAGGAGAATCAGCAGTCCGTGTCAAGTCCTTCTCTGCCTACCCAGTTAGGGCAAGTGTCCACCAAATGAGTTTTTTTTGACCGGTCAAAACCTCTCTTTCTCTGCGCTTTCTTGGCACTTCTCTCAGCGCTTGTTGCTAAGTTACGAAAAGCGTCATCGGGCACTTCTGCGTTCGTTCATATTTCATGTAAACGTTGTAGCGTTTTCCTTTGAGATCGGTAGTTTAGCAGACATAAAAGAGATTATCTTTACAATGGAGAGAAATTGCATCTTGGCATTAGCGGCAGCGTTTGAACTAGATATTCACATGTCGTCGAGACGTAGAGATTGGGTGCATGAGATAAACCGTGCAAGAAAACAGCTGGGAGAGTACCACCGCTTTATATGTCCCACCCCTTCCTCGATTTTGATTGGCTAACAAGAGAGAAGTGACACTGACGAGCCCAGCGCTGTTCTAAAAGTTGAGCAGATTTCAACTTGAAGCTCTCTGAGCGCTGCGGTGGACACCTTGAATTTGCCTCAGTCTTCTGAGCCTACATTGGTGCTGAGAACTAAAACAATCTTTAGTATTTTTCTGATAATGTGGCAAAACGGACATGAGTGCTATGACATGAGTAAGCGTAACGTTAGAACAAGACAACTGAAGTGCTTTCAGGCAACACCCGAAGCACCACTGCGCTTGTTTCTGTCGTGAGATGCTTCGGAATATATGTAATTAATGTAAATTCCATTTTAGTCAAGTCCATGTGGTGTAGCGTGTGGTCAAAGTTATGTGCGGCTCCGATGTACAACTCGTCCATTAGTCAATGGTTATGCTGACCGCTGAGATATTAGCAAAAAGAGAGGACACGGCGTCAAAATAAGTGGAAAATACAAACTTCTGTCTTCTTTAAACAGAAAACAGAAAGATAATAATGCTTTAAAAAACGTCGGGATGCATGACTGAGATTATTCTAAGGAAAAACTTGACGTAAATCCTGTTCTTCTAACGAAAACAAAGTGATAATTACACATCCATGAATATATGCTACATTATTTATTATTAAACTAACCTCTCAAAAATTATTCATTTAAACACAGTTGTGTAATTTTGTGACGGTCCCTAATCCTGCGGCGCTTAAGCCATCAGGAACGCAGGGATTGCGAGCGAGAGCTGGTGTTGTAGAGGAAATTAAACGGTATAATCATGTGATTTGCTTTTGGGGTTGTTGTGTGTTGTGTTCCTTGTTCTTCTCATTGTCATAATATGTAGGAATTAGTGTGAATGTCAAACAATAAACCAGCTTTACCGCAGTAACACTTCCCATGCAGAACCAATTAAGCGTGCACGCATTTACAGATTGGCTCCATAGAACGGCTTAATGCCATCGATACCCGATCCAGCTATTTGAGCCGGTCCACGTATCGGATCAGTGCCATCACTAATTAGGATCTTTAGACAAGCATAACAAACTCAACTCAAGGCTTGAACTCTAGTGCAACACCTCCTCCATTCCTAAGATCCGACTCGACCTCCCTACCTCTCGACCACTTTCTTGGCGAAGCCAAAGTCGGTGAGCTTGATGTGGCCCTCTCGGTCCAGCAGGATGTTTTCCGGCTTCAGGTCCCGGTACACGATGTCCCTGCCGTGAAGGTACTCGAGCGCACACACGATCTCGGCGGAGTAGAAGAGGCTGGTGTCGTTGGAGAACTTGCCCCGGCTCCGCAGGTAGCTGAAGAGCTCCCCGCCGGGGACGTACTCCATCAACATGAAGAGGCGCCTCTCATCGTGCCACGTCCGGAACCTGCAGCGAACGACACAACTTTATTGAGTTGACCCGATTGTCTTCTGGATAAGACTCGAAGAGCTCTACGACTATTTTCACCTTGTAGGCCTGACTGCTCCAATTTATTCTCCAATGATGGACATGCTGACGTTTTACCTGGGATTTCGATATTGCCCGATCCTGAGTGCTGAGTAAATATAAGTGCTGATTATTGCTAGTTAATGGGTCGATAACTGATATTTGGAACCGATATGCAAAAAAAGAAGGAAATCTGTCAAAAATTATTAATTTTATAAACACCAAGCTCAGCTGAAACCCCCCTCTCTCCTCTTCCATCTGTAGTGCACTGTGTGCTATGGTGTGTTCACAATGATAAATAATCTTTCACTTTTAGGATTTTTACATCATTTTTCCTGACCGGTCTCTTTGCTTTGCCCCTTTTCGCCCTCACAGAATTAGTTCGGCCCTAAATATGACTTAACATTAGCTATCAGAAGTTTACATAAGCTAAGATTTGTGTTCGTAAAAGACGTCTTCCAAAAACAACATGCAACATTTGTAGATGAGAAGCTTTATCGCCCAGCTCTGGTGTCTTTTACTTTGCAAATATGTCTGAGTAACCACATTTACTAAAGGTCTTACTATCCCATGCATGAAAAATTTATTAGAATTCTTCTTGCGAACAATTTTGTGGGGTTGCGAACATGGATCTGATGCGCTACTCTTCTTGTTGAAACCCTGTTCATGCCGGCCTGGTTTTATGTGCATATGTGTCGGAAAGAGGTGACTAGAGGTTAAAAGCCCCCAAAATAATCCAGAACAAAAGGCCATTACCGTGGTACCGAGAAGCCATTTCCAAAATGTTCCAACACAAACTGTTGAAGAAAGCTGAGATCCCACTCCTTATTCCCAGAAGCCTTGACCTATTCATGCAAAGTGCTCAAGGACAGAAGCACAAGAAACAAAAAAAATGTGCATCCGTTCATGCTTATGTCAGCCATAGAAGATGCTGAGCTTGCTGGATTTATACATAAAAATGGAATATAATTTATCAGGGAAAACAAGCTGAGCACTAAGCACTAGGTAAAACCTTAAGGCTGAATTATAGTTTTACTGGATGTGGGTTTGACATTAAATGTATGTATTGTTCTGCAATTACACCACCAAAACAACTGTTGGTGCTGAGTTTCTTTTTCTACTTTAAACAAAGGTGACTAACATATCGAGTTTATAATGAAGAAATAGAAATAATGTTGAACAGAAGTTAGTGAAATTAGTTCCAGTACTGTAATTTTCAAAGTCAAACATGTTTACGAATATACTTCCAATTCCATTTATGTACGTTCCAGGAAACGCAATGAAGAAACTACAGTCAGTCAGTCAGAGCTCAGTCAATGATTAGCAACTAACATAGTGTACATTAGCAACAAATATAGGGTACGTTAGCAACTAACACTGTACATTAGCAAAATACATAATGTACATTAGCAACAAACATAGTGTACGTTAGCAACTAACATATTGTACATTAGCAAAATACATAGTGTGCATTAGCAACAAACATAGTGTATGTTAGCAACTAACATTGTACATTAGCAAATAACATAGTGTACGTTAGCAACTAACATTGTACATTAGCAAATAACATAGTGTACGTTAGCAACTAACATGTTGTACATTACCAACTAACATGTTGTACATTAGCAACAAACATAGTGTATGTTAGCAACTAACATAGTGTACGTTAGCAACTAACATATTGTACATTAGCAAATAACAGTGTATGTTAGCAACTAACATGTTGTACATTAACAACTAACATGGTGTACGTTAGCAACTAACATAGTGTTTGTTAGCAACTAACACAGTGTACCTTAGCAACTAACACAGTGTACATTAGCAACTAACATAGTGTACATTAGCAATTAGCATAATCTACGTCAGCAACTAAAATAGTGTACGTTAGCAACTAGCATAGTGTCCACTAGAGGCACCCTTTAACATTTTATTAAAAATATCGAAATATTAATATACTATATATATTTGTTTTACTTGTGTTCAATGTACTTTATGAAAATGACGTAAAGAAAAAAATAAAGCAAACGTATAATAATTTTGCGATGACACAAATAACTAAACATCACAAATGTTAGGGGAGCAATAAACAAATGAATTTCATCATCTGAATATCATCTGATTATTAAATCCACAAACACAGAAATCTGCATCGATCTTTTAGTTAGATAGATTTATGCTGATCATAGTTATTTTTCAATTACATTATTTCCAATAAGTCAACAAAAAAATGAATAAATAAGGGTAACTCACAGTTTGACGATAAAGGGATGCTGTGCCTCCAGGAGAACCTCCTTTTCGTTATGAACATGCTGCTGCTGTTTTAGACGGATCAGGTCCACTATTTTCATAGACTTTAAGGCAAAGTAGGTCTTGGATTTGCGGTCTTGGACCAGGACCACTCTACCAAAAGTTCCTGTTCCTGTACAGACATAATGACTAAAAAGTAAGACCCACAGCAAATTAAAGACTAATCTAAATCTTCTAACAATATTTTTCATAAACTTAAATTTTACACTGTGAACTTGAGTTAGTGGCAAACAGTGTTAGACAAGCAACTTCCAAAATGTATTCGATTATAGATTATTAGTTAGTGTTCTTTCGAAGTAATTGGTTCCATACCAATATTACTGTCTCCGAATTGTAATGCGTTACACGACTCCTGCATTACTTTTGAGTTACTTTCACCAAAATAAGTGTGGAAGTGGGACATTGTAAAATGCTAAAATGTAGTTTACTGCAGTTCATTCTACATTCAGTAGAGGTGATGTGGTGTAGCATAATGACTGCAGCCATATGCTCTGTAGGAAATAGCTCTTTTACTCCAAATATTTTACTTTTGTGTCAAAGGCCTCGATGTGTTGAGGATTTTAAATTATTTAAAAAAAAATCGGTTTAAAAGTGTGTTGTAACGTGTGTTACTAAAATACATAACGAGTGTAATATTACTGAAAATTTATTAGTAATGCCTTACATTACAACATTACATAACACATTACTCCCAACAATGGTGGAAAAACAGTTATTTTAACATTATCATTCATGATTTGTACTCCAAACCTAAAATGCTGCAGATTTGATTTGAGATGTTTGATTTTATAGTGACTCTCAGTATTGATGCTGAAAATCTCAACAAATATAGATGACTTTTGGCCATCTGAGTTATGTATTTACACCATATAAATTTACCGTATTTAAGGGACTCACTATTATGGAGTTCATAAATAACATTTAAAGAGCATTAACTTTATTTCATGGACACTTTGTGTCCAAAAAGTGTTAAAAAAAAAAAAAACACTCTAGACTATATAGACATGTCTAAAATCTTGAGATTCACGCTTATGGTAATTTTGTTGATTCTTAAATTTAAACACAATCTAATTCCAATAATGTGACTTAATGTGCATGAAGACCCAAATGGATTTTTTTTTTATTTTATTGATGACCAATTTATAGAATATTTGAGCGAAAGATTGTTGTTAACCATCATACTGGAGATTTTCTTTTGTTATTTTATTTCCCAGAGTCAAAACTGAAACAGCTGTTTTTCTAAAGATGTGAAATCTGTGCTCACTTGTGAATAATGCAAACAAAGATCTGTGTTGCTCTAAGTGCTTTGTAAGCAAATCCAGAAAAAGCAGTGCAACTGGATGCTCCTCAATCTATAAAGTTAATTTGCAAGCTAATAAGACGGGTTTCCCTGAGTCATCATAATGCAGAATTGATTTTTCTTTGTGTCCCTCTATTTTTTTTTTTGTTTCCACCTTTCTTCTTATTCTTGTCGCAGTAACAGTCAGACTTAATGATAAATTAATGAGGTGTGCCTACATTCCTTCAGCCATTTCGCAAAAAAGAAGCAGCTCTGAAAAGGAACTAAAGCAAACTTTATAGAAATGTCTATAAAGAATAATAAAGCCCAGTAATATTTTATTTATTACAGCTAGAATTAAAGGGATGAAAGGTATAACGGAGAGACCAAATTGATGTTGCGTTAATAACATGTGCGCTCCTATAAAATCCTAAATCATCAAGATGAGTGTTTCTAAAGATGTAACACATTTTGTGTGTATATATATATTTATAAAAATTTGACTCACCTACTGTAGCGATGGAGTCTAAGATGGCCTGGGAGAAGTCGATGGGATGGGGCTGGCACGTCGCCCCGGCCGGGGACTGCGCGCTCCTCCGGCTCCCGTCCCGACACGGATCCGTTGCTCCTCCGCTCGCCGTTTTTGCTGCTGTCATCCTCTAACACATGACGGGACGCGGTTTACTCGGTCCATAGCACCTTATGCTCTGACGGGAATATACGAAACGAAACATCCCATCATCACACCGTCCGGTCCGCGTTTCCTTCCCCTCTTCCTGCGCTCGGTCCCACAAATCAGCTTCCCCCCGCCACCGGGCTGCGCGCTTGCACACGGCTTTACGGTAACTCCCGGCTCAGAGTCAGGACACGAAACAATACACCGGCTCGGCCTAGGCAAATGCGCAGGCGCAAACGGCGTGGGACGTGGAGGGGGAAATTTGCCCGTGAAAAATCTATAAAAGAAGTCTGAAATTCACAGTGTATTTATTTGATATTCTTGAATATTTTTTATTCTTTAAATACAACCATTTAATTAAAATAAATTAAAATATAAATTTTAATTAACTAAATTAATTATTAAATAAATTTTAAAATTTTTAAATAAATGAAATCTATCTATCTATCTATCTGTCTATCTATCTATCTATCTATCTATCTATCATGTAATATTTTTTTCCATAATCACAAAAAGCTATTTTTTTCAATAAAATTATGCATTTTATTTGCTAAAATAATTTGATGGAAATATGTTCCTGTTATAATTTTGCTAGTAGGCTGAAATGAAGAGATAATGTATTTAAACCCTGTATTGAATACATAAAGACATGATATAAAAGAATCGTCATTTGAATATCTGTTTCTGCTGTTATTTCTATAATGATTTCAATAATAATGTAGCTAACATCCATTTTCTACATTTAACAAATGCTTGCTTCATTTCAGAAAGGTTTATAAGCGAGAGGAGGTTTGGGAGAATTCTCAATGGCAAAACGCTGGGTTTTAAACCCGTGTTTGAAGTCTTCGCTTTCTGGTTGTGAGTCCTCGTTCAGGGCATTGATTTACCGTAAGCCAGGCTTATATGCGCGCATCGGCAAATCTCACACCGCCGTCGTCTGGTGTCTGTCCCGTCGGTGAGCGTTTTGAGGTTATATAAACGTGTTTTGTTATGAGGGAGCAAAGTGATGAGTTCAGCAGTCCGTGAAGACGACGAGGTCTCATAAAGCAAGGTTCTTTTTCCTCAAAAGGCCCCAAAAGGCCACGCATAAAAGAAAGCGCCTTTGCTGCAGCAAAATCAAGCCTGTATCACTTTACACAAAGGGGCTCTGCATAACACCTTCACACGGCCTTACATAAGCGCTGTACATGAGGTGCTTATTTGGAGTAATTACCACATTACATAATGTGAAAACGGCTTCATGTCCAGACTTAATAATTTGCCACAACATGCAAAATGATGTAGATTTGATCATTTATTTCAAAAGAAGCGATTAGTTCAATAAAACGCCTTCTTTCCACTTTAAGACAATGATCTCTTTTGGATGCCAAAAAATACAATGAAACTAGATTAGACACCAATGCATTTTTATTTGAGACACAGTTTAATATTTTATTTTTGACTAATTAAGTCAGTGATTATTCATCATTGTCAGACACATCACCTTTTACAGCCACCACATGTGATCTTTGCATTTGACCCTTCCTTGCTTGTTGTTGTATTAGGGGTCCAGGCACGAAGTGCTATGGTACCCTATTGCAGGGGCGTAGCAGCCAATTTAAAAGTGGAGGTGACAGTATGGTGATGTGACCCAAGGGTGTTCATACAGTATAATAAATTCTAAATAGAAGAACAATGGGCATTTACATTATTTAGTTGAGGAACATGCTAGGATAACTGGCATGAGCCTATTTCTGTGAAATCCTTACTCATAAAATAAATAAATAAATAAATAAATAAATAAATAAATAAATAAATAAATAAATAAATAAATAAATAAATAAAATACTGGACTTGGACTTTAAGACCACTGTGGAAATCTATACTTTAATTTTTATGAAGTAGAAAATTATATGAAAAAGATATTTTATGATATTTACAATATTTAATTTACACTACACTCGAACAATGTTTATCTTACTACTTAACAGTTGGGGAAAAAAAAGTGTTAAATGAGTATACAAATTGCTGCACCTACAATTCTTTAATATATCAATAAACCTAAATCAATGTATTTACAAAGGTTTTAACATTTTTAAAATTAGTGAATTGCAATCAAAACTTCCAAACTGCATTTTTCGGCTTTCCTTGCAGGCCACAAATTGCTGAGCAATATTTTTTCTCTCCAGTTGATCAAGTTTTTCCTTGTATATGACATACAACAACACTATTCAGCCATGTTTGTGTCATGGTACTATGAAGCCATGTTTTTAGTCTTCTGAGACCACTGAAACTTCTCTCAGCTGCTGAGGACACGAAGATGACAAGCTGTCCTGGCCAAGGTACTAGAACAGGTTCTGTTGTCTTTCAACGTTAAATCATAACATGGAAATGTGTGATTCGTGTCATCGCAATATTCTGTAACACATACTCACATTGTGTGTTTGAAAAAAGGATGCAATGCGTCCTCTTTTACTTTTTTCTAGGGTGCATTTACCCAGACAGCCAAGTGGGTGGCCGAGCATTCACAAAACAGCAAGATTTGACTCATGGCAGACGCCCAAGAGATTCGCGCTGTGGAATGGCTAGCGTTAGCTCACTCAAATCTAATTAACAAATCAGAGAACACGGTGGAAATATTGGCGCTAGGTCAAAAAAAGTGCGGGGGACAGAATCACCTGTTTCTAAAAGTGAGGGGGACGTGTCCCCTCCGTCTCCCGGTTGCTTACGCTCCTACCCTATTGTATGTTGTTCTGTTTCTTTAT
Organism: Distichodus sexfasciatus; assembly: GCA_032718565.1. NCBI lineage: Eukaryota > Metazoa > Chordata > Actinopteri > Characiformes > Distichodontidae > Distichodus > Distichodus sexfasciatus. The sequence goes on from JAVGVS010000110.1 coordinate 699,561, forward strand.
TATTATTATTATTATTGCTTACAAAAACAGATTGTGCAGCTTGAACTGTTGTAGAAAGCTGTAGTTGTAGAAAGCTGACAATTTCAGGGTCAGTAGGAGTGGTGTGCATCTCGGCATAGGCTGAAAAGCGTTGTAGTCGGCCCATAATTGGTGATATAACATAGGAAAATGAGCTTTGACCTCTAAGGGTGCCAAAAATGCTACTTAAACGTATGCAGTCTGATTAACTGAGACAGTAATTATTCAATGTCTTTATTTGAACAATAGAGGCACTAAAAATGTTGCATCAATTCATGAATCCTATACCGTAGGTCACACAAAGCTCAAACTTGGACAATAATTAGGGATGATGTGCTCCTTATCATTTAATGTAAAGCGTCTATAACGCTTATCTCAAGAGCCGTAAGTCTGATTTTGCTTAATTTTGTACAATCAGAAGATATAGAAGAGTGAAATGTCTAACTCCTTATGTCTTGATATGATTAATGTAGTAATGTGGTTTTATCCTATGTCATAAACATCAGCATCAGCAGTGTGTGGGTAGTGCCAACCCTTTTGCTTGGACCCCTATCATTGACGCTAGTGGCTTTATCTATTATTGTATTTTTTTTTTGTACTCGGATTTAATTCAAGGGGCTTATCAAAAAATATTGTGTAGTGGGAAGCAGTGTAAAAATATCAGACAGACTTTCAAAAAAGTAAATAAAAACCAATTTATCCTTCAGATTATGTAGACTAGCGTGACGTCGCAGGCACAATAGAGGACACTATTGTTCAACTTCAGCCCAGGTCAGACTTTTAGTCTGTCGAGAGCATGTGTGGCTCATGCCAAAAGAGGCCTCTCGCCTTTTATTCTTTAAAGAAAATAAGAAAGTCCAGCATAAGCTAAATATTTAAGATGCCAGAGCACATAGATTTTAGCCAATTACTGGAAAGCATGCATTATGGATGACATTTGCACACTCTTTTATAATATTTAAATAAAGAATGATGTCGAATCCATATCTATTCATACCTCCCGTCTGGCCGTGGAACTTCGACGCTGATTTCTAGCCTCGAGGGTCTTTTGTCTGGCCTTCAGTGGATTGTGCACGTCTTGTGTGATGAGATGCCACACAAATGTTAGCTTTGAATGGGCAATTTGCAGTGCAAATGTGTATTTGAGATATTGTTTTCCAAAGAAAATGGAATATATGAATATTATAGATGGCAGATGTGCGTTTTGAATATAACAAACATAAGGTCAGCTTGAAAAATTCCTTGTGTTTCCTCTAAAGCCTGCAAAAAGTCATTCCAGAACATAATTATATAGTCATTATAATCATTAGTGAATAGTCCCTCTAATTTAATTCCCGTCCAAATGATGGCTTTAGTCTGTTTCCATGACAGATTTTTTTTACACTATATCCTGCTAATAATAAGGCATCGGTTCCAACCCTGCCTTTCATCTGGCAGACATCTGAATATTTAACATCTTGCATGTCTTTGTCTGACTGTGAAATAACCTGATCCTGGAAAATGACTCCAAAAAGTGGAAATGTTCATTATTTATTGAGGATGTACTACATAAACATTAGTTAAGACTTTCTTAAGTGCTAAATAAATCTTGAGAGATTACTGAAACTAATGAACCTGATGAACCGTCTTTCCATATAAAGCATTTGAAACCGAACATCATTGCCGGCGACATCGTTCATGGTTTTATTTCACACCTTCAAATAATTTAGCTGATAATATCTACATTGGCATGCGAAATAATCCTGTTGACATTTTAAAAGGCAGGATGGAGGCAGAAACACAGCGATTCGTGTCTGATGTAAGCAATAACTTTACCTGGATATTAAACAGGAATTTAAGCAATAATTCCTACTTAAGCGACATTGAACTCAAAACAACCCACATCATTTCATGCATACTGCCTCTACAATGCGTGGTATTAATATTTCCTGCCTGCTGCTCATATTAGAGGTTTGCTCCCCTACGGAAGAGGAACCGTGTACCATTAACCCAAATCCATCACTTTTGGCCTTGCCTTGGAGTTGGAAACGCTCGCACGCTTGAGGAATACGACGTTGAATTATGGTCAAAAGATACACATTCCCTTTGTCTTTCAATATTTAACACCGCCTGACCGTGCCAACGCTCATCCTTTTTCTTGAAGGAGACGTAACTGCATATTTCCCTTTCTAGAAATGTGTTCAGTTCCCTTTTGAAGTGCCAGTAATTATCGCTTCACTTCATCTCCTCGAGTCGTTGAGTGACTTTGGTTAAGCAAAAAACGACGCACAAGTTGTGTGTCTATGAGGGTAAATATCTTAAATAGTCTTCATACTTGCCAGAAGAAGGTCACCGTGCTGGTATGCTGCAATTCTCTCTCTGGCATTTTGTGTGTCCTTGGGTGAAAAAGCAGCTATGTGATTTAGTGAGTGATTCTTAGTTATTGTAGACACACCTGGCACAGTGCATTTACCATCCATGGAAAAAGAGCAGTGGGCAGTGCTTAGGGATGGTGCCTTGCTCATTAGTGCCTCAGTGGTACCTTTCTCGTTCCTGGGATTCGAACCGGTGACCTTCTGGTCATGTTACCAACTGTTACGTTACCAACTGATTCTATTCAGTGGGGTTTTGAGGACCTGCACACCATATTTTGAGAAAAAGTAAACTGTAAAGATGCTACTGTAAATTTACAGTGCAATGCAAATAGCGGAGTTGCCATCCTTTTCCTGTCTTCTTACAGCTATATCTGTTATTTACAGTAATTACAGTAGTCTTTGTATTTTGTAATTACACTATAATACTGTAAAGGTTAGGCAGTTGGCCCAGTGATTGAAAGGTTGCCGATTCAGGTCGCAGGTCAGTACAAAAGTTGTAGTAATCAAAACCAGTTTTTGAAGGTCTCGATCTCATCTCGGACTTGGGCGTATTTTATTTCGAGACCATGCTTGAATAGAACTTGACTTCTTTTCAAAATTCTTGAAGACGTTTCACCTTCCGTCCAAAACGGTTAAATTAAAGCTTAAAATTTCATCAACAATTCTTCTCTCCAATGCATTATAGATAGACAGACTGAGAGACAGACTGATGGATATTCACATCTTACATAAAGGTCTCTTGAGCTTCGTTAGTCAGTAGTATAGAATTCTCTGCTCAAAGCTCTACTTGTGAGGAGCCTTGTCTTAGTGCATTTATTCTGCGTTGTAAGAGCAATGGGCCCTTTAAGAAGAGGAGTATGGAGCTGTACAGGCTACTTATACTCCCTGTCACAGTTACCGACCTTGTGATGAATCTGGTAACGACACAGCGGCAAAGGAGAACTCAATGTTTATTAGCATTTTGAGATTGTTCCTCGCTATCTTAAAGGCGATGTCAGCCTCCAAAATGCTAATAGCTTATAAAATCTAATAATTACTGAAAGCTCGTAATTTGTTTGCGTACTGTAAGTACTTGAACCGAATCTTCCTCTCCAGATGGACTGTTGGATCTTGACTTTAGTTCCAGGTCTTCACAACGACATGAAATGACTAGATTAGGATCACCTGAGTTTTTGGCCATACATTATAGATTCCTAGCATGAATAACTCACAGTTTTTAAAAGCTTCTTTGTGAAGTGTTGTTATGTCTCTGATGGCATACGACGATTCTCTCAATACCTTCTCTCATGTACCATTTCTGTTTTGGAATCTTCTGTGTCTATGATCCAAACTTCAATTTACGATATGGGAATTATCGGCGTGTGATATCTGATATCTTTCATGCCTATATCTGCCAAAGCTGACACTGATGCAGAAGCTAAATAAGGAAGGCAGAGTTAAGTGTGTACAGACCAGAATGTGCCACAAAGTTCCACAATTTGGCGTAATTTGGGACGAAATTAACGACATAGCTCTGCCAGCCATGAAAGCTGGCCAGAGCACTTCGAGCGTAGTGCACAACATTTTAAGAAAAACTCACTTCCCGCCCTAGGTAGTGTACCAAGTCAAAGAGGGCACCATACATTTTAAGACAGAAGGCGCGGGCCGTATAAAATCCCACCTCTGACTTTGGACATGGCTGGCACATACGTTAACGTTCCCACGTGCAATAAATGCGTCATCATATCGGCTGAAAATATCGGGCAAATGTAAGCATCGATGTCGATGCGGTAATTTTTTTTAAAAGTATGAAACGATTCCGATATTATCGTGCATCCGTAACAGTAAATATGCTTACGTGATTTTAAGTTGATTGTACACTTTTAAGTCCGGGAAACAGTGTCTCACCCCACCCTGGTCTCGGTCTCACCTCGGTCTCAGCCTTTCAGAGTGTGGTTTTGTCTCACACACTTCAGTCTGTCAGGACTTGGTCTCGGTTAAGGTGGTCTTTTAGACTGCAACTCTAAAAGATACCACTGAGGTACTTGTGAGCAAGGTACTGTCCCCAGGCACTGGCCATTGCTCCATCACGGATGGGTCAAATGCAGAGGTCACATTTGGTTGTAGTGGACTGTGTGCTGTGCTGTGTTCACAATGACAAATAATCACTCACTTTCACTTTCACACACACTAACAACCCGACACACAGTAATTCCTCTATGCTCAATTGATGGAATACGTCTTCTAGTGTATCTGAAATGTTAAAACAACCAACAGCAAAACATGGACAGATTAGAAAATGGAGAGAGCGGGTGGGAGAGAGCAAAACAGATAAGAAGAATATGGAAGAGGACAGAGCGATGATGAGTTCCCGCAGTAAGCCTTCCTCTGTATCACTACTTAAGCTGATAAAATCTCCGCGCCCCACTTCAACCTCACGCACACACCCTGAATTATTACGCAGACGGTGATTCGTGATTGGTGATACACTCGCACTCATCTGCCGGCGATCAGATTGCACCTCGTATCACCTCATATCATATGTTCAGTAGGGGGGAGAACATATGGAGGACAGGGCTCTTGGCCAATTTGTTTTCAGATGAAAATAACATTTTTCCCTCAAGAAGAGATGAGCTTTCACCTTCACCTCAGGCAAGAGATGAACTGTAGGAAAGAGTCTCATGGCATGATGGCATGAGAGAATTATTGAACTGATGAACCATTCATATTTCAGTTTTACAAAGCATAAACACTTATTAAGTAACATCAAATATTTGAATTTAGTTTAAAATGTGTGTGTCCAAGTCAAGTGTGTAATATTTGAAGATATCACAATGTTCATTACAAAAGGCGTAGGGTAAAACAGTTTATCGTGAAATATATATATATGATTACATATATATATATATATATATATATATATATATATATATATATATATATATAAGAAAAATTAGTTATATATTGAAATATATATTATATATTATTATTATATACATTATTTTTATATATTAAAAAATAAAAAATCACAGATAACTTTTATATTTTACATTTCAAATTAAAATTTATTTATTTATATAGTAAATTATGAATATATATATATATTTTTTACATAAAAATCAATTCATTTTTAGACTTCATTACAATTAATTGAACTGAAAAAAGGTTTTTATAATATTTTAAATAATAGAACATTTAGTAAAATATTTTGCTGTCTATTTAGTTTGAGAAAAGTGATCTGACTCTGCACTACTGATCGGAGAACATATAATAAAGATGAGTAGTTTGGAGCATGATGAACTGTGTTTCTCTGTGTAGAGTCAGAAAGGTGGCTGTAGCACACAGCTGCACAATGCCCAGAGTGTAACACACCCACACACACCCACACACACACCACACACCCCACACACACACACCACACACACACCCACCCACACACCCAGTCTATGTATTACTATCTTTGTGAGGTCCTCCACATAGACTCCCATAATGACTAAAATACATAATTTTACACCCACATCTAATCCTAACCCTAACCTTAACCTCCAGTAACCAAAGCACATCTTTTACCTCTTTTGGTTTCTCCAAATAAAACAACACATTTCTCAAATGTCCCCATAAAACCCAAAAAACAGATAAAAGTGATTTTAGGGGACAAAAGGTCCCCACAATGCGATAAATACATGGCCACACAGACACACACACACACTCTCTGCCTTATTAGTTGTTGGGATGTCTGCATTCCTCTCTCTCATTTGTGTTTCTGATCTCTTCTCTCTCTCTTGCTCTCTCTCTTGCTCTCTCTCTCTTTCTTTTACCCTTCCTCCATAATGCTGTCTCTCCCTTTTCCTGACTCTCTGTTTCTGTCTGTCTCTCCAATTTAGTTCCTTCCTTACTCTCAGATTCTTCCTTCTCCCCTTACTCTGTTTATGTCTTTCTTTCTCTTTTTCTTTCTCTACCTCTCTTTTTCGCTTTCTGTTAATGCCCAAATTTTCATTTTTGTCTCTGTTCTACCGTTCTCTCATTTTGTTTTTCTAATTTCAGTGTATATTCCAATTTCTTCCTTCTTTACCACCACTACACTCTCTTTCTTTCCCTCCCTCCTTCTCAATTTCTAACTCTTTCGTCTTTCTTTCCTCCTTTTTTTCTCAGATAGATAGATAGATGAATGGAGATAGATAGATAGATAGATAGATAGATAGATAAGGCTATCATCTGTGTACACACACACACTTTTCAAAACCAGATACACCCTCTTTCTACATATGCTACCACAGACTGTACCCCATATGTTAAATCCTACATTATTTATCTACCCTAGTCACTATTGGTCAGTTCCAGCCTGGTGTCCTGGTGTTAATTAGGTGCTGGACGTTCCTCTCATGGCACTGACACTGACACGGGCAGCTCATAGCGCTTCATCATTTCACGTTGTAATGTCAAGTCACACACAACTCTCATCGTTGACCACAGCAAAGAGCAAAAATATACATTAGTATAATTCAATAGAGAGATGGTCTTATATCTAATAGATGTTTTCTGCTTGCCAACTGTGTTTGACTGTGTGGTCCTTGAGTGGGGAAAGACACATTTTGGCACTTATCTGCAGTGTCTATGTGTAGGCAACAGCAGGGTGGCATCGATTTGGCAGATTTGTGCCGATTTGCGACTCGCTGTCTCAAAAAAAGAGAATTTACAGTTACTGAGTCCTGTATCCAAAATATATACGGAATACTATAGCCACTCACATGGGTCTGTTCTAATAAAGGTGTTTTCTGGAGGGTTGTGCTGTTTGTCAGTCTGCTGTAGATGTGTAGATGTGTATTGGACAGAGAGCACAGGCACCTAGCTCTGTGCCAGAGAAAGTGGGGCAGGCCAGTGTGCCAGGGAGATGAGAAGGGAGCAGAAAAAGGGAGGGAGGGAGGGAGGTCTGGATCCGAACCGGAGCATCAGGGTGCCAGGGAGGGATAACGTAATTGAAAAGAGTGTTGATACAGCTAGGCATAAGTTACTGCGTTATTTAAAAATAAGTCAAATGTGAATTATCTTGGTGTTGGAAAAATAATTAACTGAAATATGTATTTTGAAATGAAAAATCTGAAAAATAATGTATACTAAAATTCAGAACATTTAAAAACGATACTTTGCTAAAATCTTATTTTTTATGTTTTAAAATGTATGACACATTTCCCAACTTCCATTTATGCTTATATATCTTCTATATATCTGCCCTCTTTTCAGCAATGTACCATATTCTCAGCAGAGTTTAAATATGATTTTTTTAGACTAGTTTTATTTTTACATTTTGCAAACTGCAAAATGTATTTATATTTTCGCCAAAATGTAAGCAGACGGTGGATTTGAAGCACTAATAGAAGTATTGCAGATACGAGAGCTTCTAATATTTTAAATCCAACTAAATCCCCTCAAAAGTACATTAAATAAATACATTTTTACCTGAAATACAATTAAAAACGCATTTTAACTCATTGTACTTTTACATTATACATTTAACAGCAAATGCACATGCGATTTAATGTATAAAGGGAACAAAGTCAGGGAATTAACTATTAATAAAGAGACAAATAAAAACAAAATAAAGATTAAGAAATTATAACAGTACAGACATGGAAAATATCTTCAGTAGATCCTTACATGCTACACCAGTGTCTGTCCTTCTTTAGGTTTGCCTTTATTTTTTGTCTTTATCTTATATTAAAGTGTATTGATTAGATTGTATTGAAGTGTGTAGTAATGTTTTTATGTGCTGAAATAAAAGACTAAGCCCAGTATCTTGCCCAGGCATCCAGCATCGCCTGTCTTAAACCTCACAAACTATTACCAAATTCAAAAAATAATGGACAGCTAGTGTCATATCTTCCATTTGATTCAAATCAGAAGCTGTAAAAATGTTTTGAAGTGTTTAGAACTCAGGAATAAAAGCTTTAAATCAGGGTTATAATGTGAATTAAATGCATTTTATTGTTGCTTAACTTCCATTTCTAGATTTCAGCCACAGTTCCCCTGGAACAACTTGGGGTTAAGGCTCTTGCTCCAGGACCCCGTGAAACCCTAGCCTCACTACATGCAAAGTGAGTATCCTAACCACAAAAACAAATTACAGAAAGTCTCCTGAGGCACCTTGATGTTAATGAGGGTCATCCTGGGTTTTAGGACAGAGCTGGATTTGAACCTATGACCTCTTGGTTCATAGGGGAGTATGTCACGTATGACAGTTTAGCGCTCCATTTGTTAACTAGTTGCGTGTAGACGTTGACTAAAACGTGCCACAAACATCATGTATTCCTATACTAGTGGTACTAGAAGATACTTATTCCTACACTAGTGCTACTAGAAGATACTTATTCATAGTGCTTCTAGAGAGGACACTTATTCCTACACTAGTGCTTCTGAGGGACACTTATTCCTACACTAAGTGCTTCTAGGGACACTTATTCCTACACTGATGCTACTAGAAGACCTTATTCTCGGTAACACTGCAGGACCTTGTTCCTGCACTAGCACTACTATAGGAACTTGTTCCTACACTAGCACTACTAGAAAACACTTGTCCACCACTGGCACTACTAGAGACACTTGTTCCCTGCACTAAGCTGCTAGAGACACTTGTTCTACTGTGGCACTACTAGAGACCTTGTTCACACTAGTGCTGCTAGAAGACCTTATTCTACGTGGCACTGCTAGAAGACCTTGTTCCTGCACTAGCACTACTATGAGGGAGACTTGTTCTACACTAGCTGCTAGAGACCTTATTCCTGCACTGACGCTGCTAGAGGCACTTGTTCCTACATTGGCACTGCTATAGGGACTTGTTCCTGCATAGCACTGCTAGAAAACACTTGTCCTACACTAGCACTACTAAGGGCCTTATTCTACACTAGTGCTGCTGAAATTACTTATTCCTACACTAGCGCTACTAGAAGACACTTATTCCTACATTAGCACTACTATAGGAGACTTATTCCTACACTAGCACTACTAGAAAACACTTATCCCTACACTAGCACTACTAGAAGACACTTATTCCTACTAAGCTACTAGAAGACACTTACTTCTACACTAGCACTACTAGAAGACACTTATTCCTACACTAGTGCTACTAGAAGACACTTATTCCTACATTAGCACTACTATAGGACACTTATTCCTACACTAGCGCTGCTAGAAAACACTTGCTCCTACACTGGCACTACTATGGGACACTTGTTTCTTACACACTAAGCGCTGCTAGAGGACACTTGCTCTTACACTAAGCTACTAGAGACCTTATTCTACACTAGTGCTACTAGAAGACACTTGTTCTACATTAGCACTACTATGGGACCTGTTCCTACACCTAGCACTACTGAGGACACTTGCTCTTACACTAAGCTACCAGGGACCTTGTTCTACACTAGCGCTACTATAGGACACTTATTCCTACACTAGTGCTACTAGAAGACACTTATTCCTACACTAGCGCTACTATAGGACACTTATTCCTACACTAGTGCTACTAGAAGGACACTTGTTCCTACTAGTGCTGCTAGACACTTATTCCTACACTAGTGCTACTAGAAGACACTTATTCCTACATTAGCACTACTATAGGACACTTATTCCTACACTAGCGCTACTAGAGGACACTTATTCCTACACTAGTGCTACTAGAAGACACTTACTCCTACACTAGCACTACTATGGGACACTTATTCTTACACTAGCGCTACTAGAAAACACTTACTCTTACACTAGCGCTACTAGAGGACACTTACTCTTACACTAGTGCTACCAGAAGACACTTATTCCTACACTAGTGCTACTAGAGGACACTTATTCCTACACTAGTGCTACTAGAGGACACTTATTCCTACACTAGCGCTACTATAGGACACTTATTCCTACATTAGCGCTACTAGAAGACACTTATTCCTACACTAGTGCTGCCAGAAGACACTTATTCCTACACTAGTGCTACTAGAGGGCATGTATTTCTACACTAGCGCTACTAGAGGACACTTATTCCCACACTAGTGCTACTAGTGGGCATGTATTCCTACACTAGTGCTACTTGAGGACACTTACTCCTATAGTAGTGCCACTAGAGGAAACTTATTCCTACACTAGCGCTACTATAGGACACTTATTCCTACACTAGCACTACTAGAGGGCATGTATTTCTAAACTAGCGCTACTAGAGGCCACTTATTCCTACTCTAGCACTACTAGAGGACACTTATTCCTACACTAGTGCTACTAGAGGGCATGTATTTCTACACTAGCACTACTAGAGGGCATGTATTTCTACACTAGTGCTACTAGAGGACATTTTGGCCTACACTAGCGCTACTAAGGGGCATGTATACCTACAATAGTACTACTAGTGGACATTTTGGCCTACATTAGCGCTACTAGAGGACACTTATTCCTACTCTAGTGCTACTAGAGGACATGTTTTCCTATACTAGTGCAACTAGTGGAGATTCTAGCCTTTACTAGTGCTACTAATGGACATTTTGGCCTACACTAGTCATCATTTTAAGCTTTATTAGTTCACTAGTGCCCACTAATTAACTAGTTGATGAGTAAGCTTGACTACTAAGAATTTATGCAGTTCTAGTATGACATTATTGCAAACTAGTGTGCCAGAATGCCTAACTACTGTGGCTAAAGTCTGAACTAGTGCACAAAAGTGGGCTTGATATCAAGGATATCCGAATAAATGCTCAAATATTTCTAGTGTGATACCTTTAATTTGGATCAAATCAGAAGCAGTAAAAATGTGTTGAATCTGTTGAATTACTTAGATAACACTGCGCATATTGATATGATCCTTCTATAAGAGTTACTACCTGTTTTTTCCTGCCTGAACTACATAAATCTGTCACCTCTAATGCTCTTCATCAGGTTGGTTGTCTTGTCTCGCTTCCCCACATCTCACCGCTTTTACCCAGGTTTTGTTCCACACAGAGATTATTCGTAATCATCTACAGATAATTTTATTCATGTTTGAGTCACATCCACTGCAGTACCTGGGACATTACCATTTGCTGAATAATTACGATGCGCTGAAAGAGTCTGGATTGAAGCGGGGAGAGTGCCTGACATTTAGCAAAAAACACCAACTAAGTTCTTATCCGGCCCTCTTATCACCACCTTTTCCGGTGTCCTTTATCGAGGAGAAAAGCAGAACGTACATTTATATTCGCTTTGCGACACAAACGCCGCTATCGTGCCATAAACATTGGCATAATAAAGAGAAATGATCTGCCCGGCAGCAAGTGGAAGCGGCTGTAAGGAAGACGATATGACAGCCGGCGTATAGAACAGTCCACGGTCTCCAAGTTTATCCCCTTATCGAAATCAGCCATGAAGCACGCACACCTCTCGCTCTTCTAATCTAGCGCACTGTGGTAATTTCCTTACAGACTTGAAAGTCGCTTCCTCTTCCTCACCTGGCCTTAAACGGTATCTCCCCCTGCAGGTGTGAAATGCCTAGCGGAGTGGAATTAGTCTAACGCAACCCAACTTATCAGCGTAGTCTGCTTGGGCCTCCTGTTGGGATTCACCATGCTGAAGTCAAATGACTGGCACGGCACTAACTAATATTTTTATTAAACTAAACTTAGGCCCGGGATTTTCACTCTGTCCCATGCGGGTCCTTGTGACATTCCTCTAAAGTGCAGGCCTTTCAAAATATTTCCATTTACATTTATGGCATTTAGCAGATGCTCTTATCTGAGTGACTTCCATTTCCAAAATTCAGTGACAGTTTCCCTGGAAAGACTTGGGTTTAGGGTCCTGTAGAGTTGTAGTAAAGACTACCAAAACCGAGACCAGACCGAGACCAAGTCCTGACCGAGACCAGAGTGTGTCGAGACCGAGACCAGACCAAGACTCCGAAGGGCCGAGACTGAGTTGACTTCTCGTTTGAACTCAGATTGCCCTCTCACTGCTGCTGAATCTGCATGTTCCCGGTCATTACATATTATGTCTTATGTATGTTCCAAAATTCATCTTTTTTTATTAGCAGTGGCATCGCCAAGATTTTCTTTTCGGCATCACAACCTTGTTAAAATGTTCATTCCACCTTCACCCACACCACCCACTGTGAATGAAATGTTTTGCTAGTGTAATGAAGGCAGATTTTCTAAATATCTTCTCTGTTTTTTGGTCAGCTGAGTTGTGGGGTGGAATACGTAGTCTGCCGTTGGCTATGCAGAAGCTCCCTTTAGCGTGCTCAGAGGAGAAACCTTGCCACCCACTTATAGAAATGACTGCTTGGCTGGTAGTTGTGGGGTTTAGATTCATTCCTTTCATGCAAAAATCCTTTCCAGAGTGGCACGTTACTGGGTTCAAACCTCACGATTCGATTCGATTATGTCAATGATTGCATTCGATACAGTTTCTCAATGCATAATGATGGATCCCAACATTTCAACTGGCTCTGTCCCAGAGACCACCACTGTCCACTATGTGTGCGGGTGTGTGTGTTTTTCTAAGGAGCTGTATCCTTTGCGAGGGATTATCAGCACGGTTCTTGCTGGTTTCTCTCATAATTCATTTTCATAGATACTTTAAGAGAGAACATTGGCTGAAATTGCAGCTCACCGGTCAGCTTTAAAAGCAGTCACATTATGCATACTCCATGAAAAACAGACAAGAAAAATGAAACATGAAGTAAAGCAAGGCATTTCTCACTATCTGTTAAGTCATAGCAAGTAGAATAGGATGATGAACGAGCATGATGTTTAATTAATTCGTATCAGGGGATAAATGTACAGTGTTGGCATCCCCCAAGGTCGTATGCTGGGTCCTTATTTTAACTTATTTTATCAACCATGATTTTCAGACATTTTATTTTGTATTGCTATATGATTTATTACGTCTTTCAACTTAATATGGACGTTCCTGGACATTTCAGAGCCAGCAAAGTGACCACGGATTAGAGATTCAGCATGCCAGTATCTCTAATCCTTAGGCAGTGTACATGATAAGCAATTTGTGCTTCAAGAACTGCAAGGTGATTCAGAGCGAAAATATTGCTGTTCACACATGGCACAGGACTAGTGTTGATAAGATAAGGTGTCAGCTGTGTCAAAGCTGCAAATGAAAGTGCTAAATTTGTTGGTGCTTTCGTATGTGTGATTAATTTTACATAGCTAGTTAGATGCCATTGATAAAATAGATGAAATCTGACTTGAGTGTTAGCTGCTTAAACGTATTAAACAATAGAGACAACATACATAACATTATGACCACTGACAGGTGAAGTGAATAACACTGATTACCTCGTTTCAATGGCACCTGCCACTGATTGGGACATATTAGGCGGCAAGTGAACATTTTCTCCTTGAAATGCTAAAAGCATAAAAATGGGCACACGTCATGATTTGAATGACTTTGACAAGGGCTAAATTGTGATGGCCAGACAACTGGGTCAGAGCACCTGCAAAATGGCCGCTCTTGCATGATGTCTCCGGTCTGCAGTGATTGGAATTTTTTAAAAGTGGTCCAAGGTTGGAAAACTGGTGAACCGGAGACAGGGTTACAAGCAGCCAAGACCAAGACATTTCCTTATTGTTGACTTCACTTTCTACCTTATCTGAAGTCTGTAGATTATTATGGATGGTAGCAGTCTAGCATGTTATGGCTAGTTTTCATACCAATCCATATACAGTTTAAGGGCAGTTGGTAGTGTAATGGTTGCTGGAAGTCATTGGTTAGAATCCCGGACCACTGAGGTACTCGTGTGCAAGGTACCGTCCCCAAGCACTCCTACCACTGCTCCTTCATGGATGGGTCAAATGCAGAGATCACATTTGGTTGTTGTGTGCTGTGCTGTGTTCACAATGATAAATAATCACTCACATTCACTTTCACTAGTGGTGGTAGTCTGGTGGTTAGGACTTGACTCTAGTCCAAGATGTTGTGGGTTCAAATCGTCCAGCACTACCACGACTTGGTCCCTGAGCAAGACCCTTAACCCCAAGTTGCTTCAGGGGAACTGTACCTGTATTTAGGAAGAAGAATTCATCACTCTGGAAAAGAGTGTTTATATATATATATAGTACCCTAGGCAACAATTCTGCCTCTCCTTGTCCGAATCCTTACCTTTGTGTGTAAATGTGGCTGTCGGCCAAAGTTATCAGCTCTGAAGCAAGAGCAGTTAAGCTGCTTTTGAGCAAGCAGCTAGCGCCTCTCAGCGTAGGCCAGGGCTTGAAAAATCCCTCCCACAACTACTCCCTACACGGAGTCCCCCTTCGTTCCTGGCTATGGCGTGTCATTTGGATTAATAGTCATCGGAGAATCAGACGCGGGACCCATTTATCAATCAGGAGCAGCCTGCCTCTCGCATTTGCTGTCGTGTTTCCATTCAGGATTGGTCGAAGCAAGAACAGCGATGGTCGCAGCTCTTCTCGAGGGGGGCAATGAGGGGCAATGATCAATACCGCCAGTCAGAGGCGTGGACTGTAAAAAATAAATCATGCCGTTAAAGTCGTCATCGCCGGGGCCTGGCTACTGACACGTATTATACCGATTTGCATTTTTTTCCCCCGTTGAAGAATAATGGCGTAAATCACTGAGCCGTCGGCTTCGCTGGTAATTACAGTGTGAAACTGAGGGTGAAGTATTGCAGCTAGGTGAGATCTTACCACTCGGAGGTACGGAGATGACAGTGAGAAATGACCCCGGAGCTGGTGAGAAAATTGGGAGTTAAATGACCAAACCGCAACTTATGACACATTTTGTGTATTTTAGGAACAGTTAATAACCTTTAAAAGACAGCTCGAGCCAAAACGCATTGATGTAACAGTTAATGAGCTGTTGTTGCCTGCGAGCATGATGCTACGTTATGTTTCCAAGTTGATTCATCTGGGTATATCATTAAAAAAATATTTTTTGTTTTATTTGTTAGATTCATCCCCTCTTTTTCTTTAAACTAGTCCAAATCTTGGGCTTATGGGATCCACAATGGACAATTTCCACACCCTCCAGGCCTTCCCTAATTAGCTTTCTAACAATTGTTCAACAATTATCATCATTTATTACCATTTTACTATGATTAGCTGTAGGATATTGCTGGAATGGTTGCTTAGAGTTTGGTACACAATGCCAGTCAAAGGCTTTTACACCATAAACTGAAGATATTTTATTTTTATTAACATTGTAACATTGTTAACAACTACCGAATCCAACTAAATAAAATTACAGCATGTAACATGGAAAGAGCATGTAACACTGCACTGTCAAAGTCAAATTCTAGGCTGTCCCTAATCTTTAAGTTGGAAATCTGAAAGTTTGCATCAGGGCATGTGAGCATAGCACCTTTATTCCATCAAGCAATTCTTTGGACAGCCATCTTTGCTAATAAAGCCTTTCTTGCTAATAAAGGTGCTCAAATTTTCAACATACTGTAAAAGTATTTGTTAGTAAAGAATTTTGAGTGTACATTTAGCAAATATTAAGTAAAATGCAAATATGGAAAATCTTATTGTGTGCAAAAACTTTTGACTGCTAGTATAAATAGGTGGCAATCGACTAGAAGTTGGTCACATTGGTAGCAGTGCTTGTAGAGGTTGTGAGAGTAAGGATGTCTTTTATCCATATGAAATAGCGATGCATAGAAATTGTTAGTATCAATATTACTTTAACTTTGTGACTGATTATTGATTTGTAATTGATGATTTTTTATTGAAAAACAGGCAATACATGCTACATTTTGCAGTCTAATTTTGCCTGAAATTGCCATAAATATGTACACTATACAGATGGTCCCTGAGTTACAGTGGTTTGACTTACGATTTTTCGATCTTACAATAACGATATTGATATGACAAAATTGTGAAAATAATTTATGTTTCTCGCAGTCAGCAAATGGAGCACTGTATGTGGTATGATGCGTTGGGATGCTGCTAGGATATACACATTTCCCGCCTTGTGCGATGCCTCACTCTCGCCAGCGAGTTCAGTTGTGTCGGCCCCTTACAAAAACAAAAAAGTTTGCAGCAGGTTTGTGGCAAATTTGTGTTTAATTTGTGTCAAACAGTGGAGCTTTCCAGAATATGTTGCCACAAGTTTGCTATTGTCAGCTACTAGTGCCAAACTTGCAACAATGACAAATTACCACTATGGGGCAAATGTATTTGCCAGTGATTTGCTAAAACAATTAGTCAGTAAGACAAACTTGTAGCGGACTTTTGGTGACAAGTTTTCCACAAAGTCTACCGAAAGTTTGCCACAAGTGCAAAAAGCGAAAATGTCTCGACTTATGATATTTTCAGGTTATGAAAGGTTCATCTGAATGCATTTTCATCGTAAGTTGGGGACTAAATGAACAAAAGTATTGGGACAAACCTCCTAATTACTGAATTGAATGTTTCCATCAGACCCATTGCCATACGTGTATAAAATCAAGCAGCCAAGCCATGCAGTCAACTTATGGAGGTTATAGATTTATTGGTTCGTCAATTTAGCTATTAATGCATGATTAAAGGGTCTAAAGGTGCCGTTAAAGGGAGGGTGTGGACATCAATGCTTGGACACAAGAAAAGAGTACCAATGGTTTTGGTCAACCAAAAAATGGACTGGTGAGTATAATCCCGTGATAATAGCTGTCGAGTCAATTGGCCCTCCTTTCAATGAAATGAATACAATGAGGTTATTTCATGGCCCAGTGGTCACATTTTCCTCTTTCTTGTGTGTGATCTGCTATTAGTACAGCCAGCTGAACAACGCTGAGAAATGTCCTTATCTTCCAAGCAAGTGACGAAATGTGCAAGTGTCGCACAATTTAAAAGATAGGATCCCCACAAAGTAACACAATAGAAGACATATTTTTGGCTTTCACCGTGGCATACGAGTGACGTATTATCAAGGACTATCTTCCCATTTCTTCCTGAGTGTCGACGTTTGACAGGAAGATGGCTGAACAGTGCCAGGGTTAGAGGATGCAAAGTAGAAAAGCTCAAGATTGAGATTAGAAGCAAAAATGTTGCTTGCAAGCTTCTGTGACAGCTCCCAGATTCTGTATTGACACTTTGATATCTCCTGATGCATCCTTGAATGACATTTCAACGTGAAACTGTATTGCATTGCCTATTGAATAATGTATGGTGTGTAGGGTGATGGTGGTCTAGTGTTTAGGATACTCGCCTTTTGAACAAGAGGTCATGGGTTCGAATTCTACCTCCAGGTGATGTGATGTTGAAATCGCAACTATTAACGCAAATTCAGCCAATCCCCACGAATTCATCACAACCTTGCAACTTTTTGACCAATCACTGTCGTTTCCCGCAAAGCACTGAACCATACGTTAGTGAGCTCATTTCCTTGTTAAGTTTGGAAACGTGATAAAAACGCTTCAGATTTACCATCAAAAATAACTAAATGCTTAAATGCTTAATGACAAATAATAGTTTTGTCAGTCAGTCAGTCAGTCAGTCATTATCTGAACTGCTTAATCCCAATCGGGGTCGTGGAGACGAGTGGAGCCTATGCCCGGACTATGGGGACCAACATTGGGCAGGCGCCAACACACGGCAGAGCGCATAGTGGTTCTGTTCCCTGCATTTGAATTAATTGTTAACAAATAATTATAAAGGGGGGAAATTGCAACTTTGAGTTGCTCCCGCAACTTTCAACGCAATATTTTAGAAAAGCTGCCACAAAATCAGCCATTATAAGCCGCAAAAATCTTACATTTGGAAAATGTAAGTCGCTCTGGATAAGAGTGCCTGCTAAAATGCCGTAAATGTATAATAAAGTCAGTGCCGTTTTTGGAGAACTTAGTGTTGATCTCATGCATTTGAATATTAACATATCTCTTTTCCATAATGCAACTTAGTAACTGTGCAGTTCAATTACTCTGTGGTATGAATATTCAGATATGCAGACAAATGTCTCTCTGGTTCGACAGGCCGATTTCTCCTGCGGCAAATTAGAGTGTGGGGTGAAACAATGACAGAAAATATCTAAGATAAAAGCCTTTTTTTCTCCTTCTGTATTTATGAGCAATTGTGACAAACTTGAACACGTACAGAGCTGTGCCGCTTCACAGATATGCCTGCACTGGTTTTTCTCTTTTAGCGCTACGGGCCAATGATTTATTCATTACAGTTATTAGGAGCATTATTTGTTCTAAACCTTCTCTGATAGCTGATGATGATTTATTGACACTGTAATACACCAAAACAGCTTGTCATTTTTGCAACCTGGGAGGCCAAAAATGCTTTAGAATGGTTTTACTTACCATGAAAAAAAAGTCAGAGGTAAGATGATCAGAAAACACACTGACCAGCCATGTTGAATGTTGAACACCTGTGGTAGTGACACTGCCAAGGTTTGTCCTGCTGCCTGACCTAGTTGCAGACCTTTCTCTGGAAAGCCCGCAGTGAAGCTTGATCCCACAGTGCCATCTTAAGCCTCACTTGCAAGCGCTGCACCTTCTAAATTTGGGCAGTAACTAATTAAAATGAGCCCTCATACTAACTTGATTCCTTTTTCCAGTAGCTTATCGGTAGCAAAGTTACTTGTAAAATGCCCTAGCTTTGAAAGTAATAAACATTTTCAAATTACAAATTTACTCTAAAGGTGTGTTCTCCAAAGGCATATGTGCTGACTATGCAAACTACTAATATAGTATACATTAACAGCTAGCATAACAATGTGTATATTAGCAACTAACATAAGTGTACGTTAGCAATTAACATAGTGCACAGTAGCAACTAACATAGTGCACATTGGCAACTAACATAGTGTACATTAGCAACTAACATAGTGTACATTAGCAACTTACATAAGATAGTGTATGTTAACAACTAACATAGTGTACATTAGCAACTAACATAGTGCACATTGGCAACTAACATAGTGTACATTAGCAACTAACATAGTGTACATTAGCAACTAACATAGTGCACATTGGCAACTAACATAGTGCACATTAGCAACTAACATAGTGTACATTAGCAACTTACATAAGATTGTGTATGTTAACAACTAACATAGTGTACATTAGCAACTAACATAGTGCACATTAGCAACTAACATAGTGTATATTGGCAACTAACAGTGCATATTGGCAACTAACATAGTGGACATTAATACCTAACATAGTCGTTACATACTGACAGACATTAGTCATTACATGCTGCATTTTGCAGTCTAATTTGTCTTAAATCTGCAAAGTAATTAGATGATCCCTGAGTTACGATGGTTCGATTTGCAAGTTTTTGTTCTTACGACGGCGATAGCGATAAGATGAAACTGTGGAAAATTTTTATGTTTTGCACGGCAGGCCAACGTAGCAGTGTATGGGGTATAATATGTTGGGTCACTGCCAGGATGTTCACAGATATTTTTGTTGAAAGACAATAAACAACATAGTAAAATAACATTAAATAAAGACATAAATGACACATACCTGCGGTGAGTTGGCGCCCGGCCAGGGTTGATCCCCGCCTCGCACCTGTAGTCCCTGCGGTTCGGATAATGAATGAATAGCACATATGACTCACTTTTTGTTTTTACTTTTAATTAATTTTAATTATATTTCTAAATAATTTATTCAGTAATAGTTCTAAATAGTATGGAGTTCATATCGCAGACAGGTAAAAGTGCCACTAATAGATGCAAAAGTTGCATTTCATTGTGATTAAGAAGAAGAAGAAGAAGAAGAAGGAAAGGATGTTTTTTACAATGGCAAATAATCACAGTAATTTCTATAAATATTTTCAAAGAATAGTAAGATGGATCTTATCCTGTTCATTTCTAATGGATTTGGTATCACAGTCCAACTTTCTACACTGACCTTCTGTTATAATGTGTTATAATGTACAGTACTTATAACAATTATATGTAATGATATTTGTTTAATTGAAAGTTTAGATTGCTTTTGACAGTTTTATCCAGAAGTTTCTGACTGTAGCTTTAATAGCTTTTCTTCACCCTGCCATTACTCGGCGGATCAGACAAAACATGGCTTGTGATGTTAATCCCCGCTCTTCCACATGCATCAAATCGGAATCAATACGTATTCCAGCAAACATATCAAAAAACGCAATTAACAACTGAGATGAAGTATTTCAGGTTTTTTTTAAAGTGAGTCTTACAATTATCAGTTTTATTATCAGTTGCATTGTTCATTACAACGACTCTGTTTATTATGAGTAATTTTCGTCCCTCTTCACAGCTGGAGCTTGAATGGAAGTGAGCGAGAGACGCTCAAAGAGATCAAAGTGGAGCTTGGGGCCGGAGCCCGAGGCGAAAAGCTCTACCCTCATCAATTAAACAGACCTTTTTCTCAGATATACCCTCGTCTGCGAGGATTTGGACACGCTTTTAATACCTCGCGCTGGGACGGGCGAGGATTCGACAAGATCTCGTGAGATATCAGCGCGTTCCAACATTTAACTGCATAAATGATGAATCGCATGCAGCATGCCTCTCTATAATTGCTGTGGGTTCTAATGGAGCTCGTCTCTTGGCAGGGCTTCTGTAAAGTGTGACTTAGTGCCTCAGTTAGCGCTGCATCGTGTCATGCGTGTTGTGTTTTCGCTTCAAAGCGTAGACCAATTTGAAGGATATGTTGCACCCGCTGTATGTGCCATCCTCTCTTGGCACTGTTGACTGCTCCCCCGTATCGCTAGCAGCTTTAATGGTAAGTAATAAGTATGCAAATATAGTTAAATATAGATCTCAAGGTCCCACACTTTGGACCTTCGCTAACGCCACTCATGTTGAGGATGACGGAACGTCCCAAGCGCCAGCCATTTCAGGCGGCAGGTTTGTTTTGAGAGGGATACTCTGAGCGTCCTGTTCCGTATGCAGAAAGGTCAAGCATATTCCAGGGAAAGGCGAGGAGCAATTTCTCAGGCTAAGTGACTCTGGCAGGCGTTAAACACCTTCACCTCAATCCCTTATGAATTGTAAATGCTGTCGACAACTGACCTATTCATCTGGAGGTCAACGTCTAGCCAGGAACACTGGCATTTGAATATGATAATGACGTTTTCTTTTTTGAAAGTGGAAGTTTCAGATTTGTTTTGGCAGGAATCCAAGCGGAAATTATCTTTTGCCGCAAGTTTGCTGCCGAAACCAGACTTCAGACTTCGGGTCTGAAATGTCAGTCATTGTTCATGCTGTTGAACCTGGAGATTGACAGTCAAAAAGCAAACAAAAACTTTCTTTTTTATTTTGAACAAGGCCCAGACCTTGGCTTAACCCTTTCATGCAGTTCTCCATCCACATGAGTAGTTGCATGGGTTCTGACACAGTAGCTCAAAATTTGTGCAGGAAAGAGTTGGAAATTGAAGCACAGCTCTTCCCAAAAGTCATTTAGGGTGCTCATTACTGTAAGTAAAACTTACTATCCACTTGGACAATGTTTGGACCCCTAACCTCCAAATCTATTAAAATGACGAATGAGCCAGCCTTGAACCAAAGCTCCAGGTTGCAATCTTTGATAAGCAAAAAGCTCACGCATCATGACGAACTGCAGCCAGAATAGCAAAGTGTGTTTGATTGGCACGTCATCATTAGAGGCGACTGGTTCGACCTTTGTGTCTGAGGCTTTCTTCTCTGACAGCTTAGGAATGGTAATCGCGGCAGAATGAAAGCAGTGCTTTTCCTGTCAGACTCGAGACTGTTATAAAAAGTATTGATCTGGTCATCTTATTTCAAGGTATTACAACAGTGGCTATGCATCTGTAGCTGGGGGGGGATGGGGGAATTTCTCAAGGAGACGGACATTCGTAAGACTCATAAGAAACAGTTCGTCATCACTCACTCTTTCCCTTCTCTACCTCCCTTTCATGCACGTTCTTTCTCTACCTCGCCGTTCTGACATGCCCATAAAAGAGCGGAGCTGTAGGAGCTGTAGAACGACAAATGTCCTTGTCCTTCTACCTCTGAAAAACAAACTGACGTTTGGAGGAATAAAGTGAAGGAATGACATTAAAAGAAAAACATTGAAATTCTGCTGAAAGGAAAGCAGTCACGAAACATCTACCCTTGACTCGGGCACCCTGCCATATTACATTTTATTGCAAATAGAAAAGATTTTTGTCCTTTTCTAGAGCGCATGTTAAATATGAGAGAGAGATGGAGAGAGAGGGACTGCTGGCAGCTTCATCATTGAGAGGTCGTGCATTAAGCCCACATACTGACACTTTGAATCATTTTTAAGTGCCTGAGACAGAGTGTGTTTCTCTATCACAATCAGCTCAGCATCCGCACAGGCTGCAAGTGCAGCGCTACACACTTTAAATTGGCCGAATCAAATCAACTTTTTCAGCGTGTGACGTTTTAGTTGACAGTGATGGGTTCCTGCCAGTGTTTGGCAGCGAATGAAAGTCTATTTAAGTCTAAAACTTTGAACCCAGTGACAGTGATTGGGTTGACGTTTATGGAATGGCGTTGAGTTTAGGTGTTATGAAGGGTCTTTTTAAGATGATATTTATTGATGTGTAAGCTGACACAGAGGGGGCGGTGTAGAAAATGGCACACAGCAGCGAATGGTGATCTTGAAACTGGCATTACGGGGAAAGATTAGAGACCACATTTTGGTGTGAAGTCAAACCGGTGATCTTAAGTAAATTTAAGTGAGGGATTAGTTGTCATTGTGAACACACCACACCGTGCACCACAACAAAATGTGACCTGTGCGTTTGACCCATCGATGAAGGAGAAGAGGCAGTGCTTGGGGACAGTACCTTGCTCATGAGCACCTCATTGGCACATTACCAGTCCAAGACTTTAACTGGTGGCCTTCCAATTATGGGGACAAATCCCTAAATGCTACTCTATCAACTGCCACCATTAGAAGTGAGTTGCAGTCTTGTGTTACCAGCAAGATTCAAACAACACAACCCTATCCACAACCATAACATCTGAAGTTCTGACTAAGAAGTCCTTCTGAAACTAAGCAGGTTTGTTCCTGGCCAATACTTGGATGGGAGACCAATTGAGAAAGCTAGTTGCTGTCGTTAGAGGTGTTAGAGGTATTTGTTCTGTGTAGATCCCAGTTCTCCTCAGTACAGCGATGGAGACACTGCTGTAAAAATGGCACAGTTCTTCAAATGAAGTGTAAATATGAGGTCCTGGCTCTCTAACAGACTCCTGATAACTCTGACATGCTGCTAAAGTGACCCACCATGACCCTTACAAATCACTATCTCTAATTGGTGATTTCTCTTCTGCCCCTTCAGCACCTTCAGCTAATGTGTGGTGAGTGTACTGGTGCAGAACAGCTGCTGGAACGTCACCCAGTTCTGGCTGCACATTGGCACATTGGTTGAAGTGGTTCTGTATAAGGTTCATGTGTAGAAAAATGCTATATAATTAATTTCTTCTTTATAACATGAGTGATTTAAACTTAATGACACTTAATGAGTATATTATTTTAGAAAACTGGGTGTGGAGTTATCAGTATTTCAGTATTTCCTGATGTGTTAATTGTTAGTTAATGCACTAACCTATTTTGACTCATGCTTCAGTTCGGCTATTAATATATGCTTATTTGTGTAACGGTATTGTAGAGTTTTACCAAAATAATGTTGGCAGGTTATTTCTATCACTTTACTTTTTCCCTAATTACTTGGTTGTCATCTGTTTTCGGTGCTCTAGTGGAAATGCAGTAAAGATTTTAAAAAGATGTCCTGATCAATATTTGGGTAGACAGTAAAATGTGGATTTTTATTTTATATACTCTCCAAACAGCATGCCTTGTGATAGTTGCTTCTTAGTGATCGTATCCTGTGGAGTTTTTGCAAGGCCAGACCCAGACTAATTAAAACGGCATCAATTAGAATTTGTAACAAGACTTCTTGCCAGCATAGATCTCCGAAAATGATATATGGAAGTCAGATGTCGAGCCGACTGCTAACAGCTCTGTATAGCATGTGGCATTATCGGCGGCAAGACGTTAAATGTTTATGATGACATATACTGGGGTAGAATTTTCCAAAAAAGTTGCAAATATTCACCGGGAGAGATGATGAACAAGGACACTGGGAAAGTACACCACCATTCATCCTGATTCTGAGAACTCCCCCCGCTGTCTAAAATATAAACCCAAGAGTGCTATTGTTTCTTGGACCATCACTGTTCTATTGTTTTTTGATAGTCATCTAGCTTACTACTGCCACAGAGCTCAGTCACTTTTACACACATTTTGTAGACAAGTGGTTCACAAAATACATGTTTCTTGCAAGTCATATTCTAAACTAGATGGAAGATAAGATGGAACTCTCTTTTTTAGTTGATTTGACTGGGAGATTGGGTTGGTTCCCATAAACTTATGAGAGAAATCATCTATTGTGTTTTTACATATTAATTTGTCTGTTCAAAATGTGGACAACAAGGCAGTTGATCTGCTGTGGCGACCGCTAATGGGAGAAGCAGGAGGAAGAAGACTTTGAGAATCATGATTGACAGTAAATCTAATTGTTGTATGGCACCATCATAACTAATGCAAATAAACATTTAAAGCAGGATTTTGTGGCTCATTTGTATATCACTTTACCTTTTATAAGAGATTGACAACAGATCTATACTTTCTGTCAATAGGTTGCTAAAGTTAATTTCCGCTAGATAATGCTAATTTTGTAACGCTAGTTACAAACTGACTTTGTCATTGTCCCAAACAGGTTGATAACTTTATTCAATTTGACAAATTGGGATCAACATAGACATCTAGAACAAGTAAAAAGTCTGTCCGTATGCCGATAATGCAAACTTCCATTAGCACTTGATGTTTTTTTTTTGTGTAGATATTAGAGTTAGCATTCTAGCTGTGGACATTTGTAATTAATTATTATATGTTGCTACCATAACTAGTTAAAATAAACATTTAAAGCAAACTATAATGCCATTATTGAAAAGGTTTGTGGTATATCATAATGTCAAGTCTGTTAGAAAACATCTGGAACAAATGCAAACGTCTGTCCTAGTGCTCTTAATGCTAATTTCCGCTAGCTAATGCTAATTTCCGCTAGCACTGTCATAGTGATACGACAATTTATGTTATCATTGGCTAGCAGATATTAGAGTTAGTTAAAAAGTGACATTGTCCTAAATATGCTAAATTGTAAAATAAAGTTCTCAACCTGTCTGGGCCAATGACAATAACAGTCATTATTACTTCCTTTATGAATGACTTCATTTATCTGCAGGTTTCGCATCTGGAATTGGCAACGACACCCTGACCTTCATGAGGACAGAATTATGATACATAATGACAATCATTAGGCTTGATTAGTTTTTTTGGGGCAAGGACACGTCACACTGAGCTTTAAAAGGGAGCTGGAAAAGGAGATGAAGTTAATTGCTCACATTAAATTCTCTGTGTTTTGTGCTTGATGGCTTTTTCTTGGTGGCACAGTAGTCTGAGTAACTGAGAAATTGTGTAGATGTCACTAAAATGAGAGGTTTATATACCAAGAAGGCCTAAAAAACACCCTCTGAAACAGCCCCTGTGATTAGAAAGTTAAGTCACGCCGGTTAAGAGGGTCTGGCAAATGAAAAAGAGTCCAAAAAAACATGGTGATGCGCTTTAATAGAAAATACTGTAACAAAAAGCGAGCTGTAACCCTTCCATTCCCTAAAATGTAATATTACAGTTTGCTGTGGATTCTAGAGTCTTACAGCCCGATTCATGCATCGGGCACATAAAAATGGCACAAATTAATATCACCGCGGATGAGGTCTGCAGGATTTTGGCATGATATGACCAATTAGGCATGGGAAGGTTCTCGCAGCTTGCTAAATCCCGTTAAGAGGATTCAGTGTTAGAACAGATGTGTAAAGCTGGCTTGGTGAATCATAGGTCCTAATGTAGCATTGCTTGTCAGTAGCGCTCACACACGGCGCTGTGTTTATACGGCGAGAGCAAAAAGCGTTTGAAGAAAGAGAACCAGCACAATGCTTTTATGTGCGACTGAATTTTTCCTCGTCTGAAAACGTATCGTATGCATGTAAGGGCTATTATGGAAGGAAAAAAACGTGAGAAATTAAAATCTATAATCTTTTATTTTAGAAACAACAGCAGAAAAATTTCATACATGGCGAGCAAAAAGCAAACCTTTCAAAAATAATAAAAACATGATAGTGTACCCTGCTACCCCTGTGGTCGAGGAAAACGTACTCCTCCAAATAGATTACATTAATTTCAGGTTAAGCAGGCATCAGAGCTTTTCCATACCTCGCTGCAGAAAATTTCACATGTTCTTTCCTTTCTATCTTTTAAAAGTCAAATGTAGTCCAACACTGTTTTTATGTAGAAATAAAACAAGCCTTAAACAGGAAAGGAGGAATTTATGTACAAGGAGAGCGCTTTTTAAGAAAGACAAAGCAACGGCATAAAATTACGAAATTAAAATGAATTCAATCTCGGATCGCATGTCCCAGAAGTGCTGCAACAGAAATGTAATCATAAAAAAGTACAACTTTGAACACGCTCTCTAAAAGATCGCTTAAACACTGCAGGGCCTTTGGGAAACTGAGCCTTGTTGGAGAGTGTTCAAGGACTTCAGAAAAGTCTAGCTGAGTAACCGAGGATTTAAAAGGCTGTTGCATGACATTAGCACACTGTATATGCTAATGTGGCTTTTGAAAACGGCTCTGTGATACTTTACCCAAGCAGATCTGAATAGCAAAAGTAGCATTTCTGAAAAGTATTCAGAAATGTTGTTGGAATTCAAATGATTAATTATTAATAGCAATCTGAGGTGGATTTTTAATGAAAGGAAGAAAAGTCGAGGATCCTGCCTTGTTTGGGATGAGCCTGGATTCCTGGCAAAATTCTGGAGTAAGGTAGAATTGTGATATCCAGGTTCCTGGCCATTGTTTTGTTCTCTCCACCCCCTGGAGATTGGAAATCTGTTTAATTAAGATCTAAAATTTGACTGGATAATGACTTGCTGAAGCCAAATTTTCACATTTCTGGGACATTGTTGGGTTTTTTTTTTTACAAGCACTCACTGTGGCCTTTTCCAGACGAATTCCAAATTATTTTATATGCAATGTCACAAGCAATGAAAAGGGTAATATCTTGCCTCAACTGTAATATTTTGTCAGTAAATAAAATTGTGGCTATCTTTTAAGACTTCCTGAGGACCGGCAATGTTTCTTGCAAGCCAATGTCTACTGACATGTTATCTTTTTAGCATTTGCTTTAATCAAAACTGTAATAAAGTTTAAGTAAAGTTTTAAAACACCAGTAACATATGGAGAATGACACAAGACAGCTGTGTGGCGTACGGCTAGAATTCTACACATGAAGCCAACAAAATGAGTCTATAGAAGCAGAACAACACAAAGATCTGTAGCTTTTCTCTTTTTTTGCTATGCTATATACATTACTTCCAGCTCTAAAATAACCCTATTTGGACTGAGAAATGGGATTACTGCCAGGTTGGGTAATCACCCTCAGGAGCTAAGATCGTAAGATTTACAGTATGAGAGCTTAGTGCATGGCACAGGTATTTACATGGCACTCTGATCTCTTTGTCAGGATTAAAACTGTGTGAGCTTGCAATTGAGGCATGTGTATGACTTTGGGGTATCCTGCCCGATCTCCTGTTTGATATGCAAATCTCAAAATATGCCAATAAGTGAAGAACGATCTCTAGTTATGTGGAGCAGAAAACAAACAGCAGTCATTCACTATTGCTAAAAAGAGTCAACCGGGATACAAGTCACGTCACAAAAGTTGTAACCGAAATCAAGGCAGCCATTTTGATCATGTTTAATGCTACCAGTTCTTCTACAATTGTCATTAATGTTTTAGTCAAGAGTATCTAATAACCAATGGCATTGTTTAACCAAACGGAGATTAATTTTGGAACTTTTGAGTTCACACCACTACTTACCAAGTAACCAAAGAGATCAGGATGCAAACCATGAGTTCATCAATATAGTACAGTATAGTATAATAGAGGCTCTTTCCTCAAACAGCATGAAAGTTTCTTTGAGCTTCATATGTGGTGCCATAAACGTGAGAATCGTTACATTCAATGTTCACATTATACAGGTTGATAATGGAGCTTGATGTCTCTCATTATTCGTAGAATAGTCAGTAACAAAATAACACCAGCAGCATTTGGAACCAAACGCCTGGGTGTGCAATCTTTGACTTAAATAATTTGTTGCTTGTAGAGTACAGTCACTGGCACTGGAGTTATACTCTAGTGGTGGAGTGTCCATGAGGGAGGGCAGTATTGCTGGGCGTGCTGTTGGCATATGTGCTAAAAGGGTGGTATGAGGAGTGGATCCCTGACAGAGAATTGGGGATCATCGTGATGGTGTTTGGGGTCATGAGGGGAATGTCATCTGGGGAGCGGCGCAACGTCAGTGCATAATCCGGAGGACAGGTTAGTCGAAGCATGTCATGCCCTTGCAGTGACTCGCAATCATGATCATGGTCATGGTCAAGCTGCTTCATTTGAAGGGACATCAGCTCATCACTCTGGACCCGTGCAACATCGTTAGCCAGGTTCCTGGGAGGGCTCAACCGCCGACTGGACTCCAGCCGGTGCTTGTCCTTTTTGTAATAGAGAGCAGCGAAGGCCAGAATGTTCAAAAAGAGTAGAGAGGCTCCAACAGCAATGGTCACGCTCAATTCGGTGGAGTAATCTCTAGCTTCGATGATTACCGTGCCATCTTCTTGCTCTGGAGTTTTCTGCTGATCTGGAGCCTGCTTGGTGTTGGCGGGAGGAATGGCAGGATGGCGAGTGGTGGATGGCCAGAGCTTGTTGGACAAGCGCTTGGTGTAAGAGAAAGGAGTCGTGTCCTGTGGTGGGATCTTGGTGGTTGATGAAACGTACTGGAAAAGTTCATTGATGTTGTGTAAGTGCGGCACCAGTTCCAACCAGAATGCAACCTTAGTTGCCCTGTAGTGGTCTCTGACACGTGGCTTCAGGCCAATATGCAGGTACAACTGATCTTTAGGGTTATACTTGGACCAAGCTACCTCTTCAAAGCGATTGGGTTTAGTGTGAATGAACTTGGTATCCTGGGGAACTGGTTGGTTTGGGTCTCTAAAAAATAAAAAGGCATTTCAATTGGTTAATAATAACTCATTGCAAAGATTTTGCACTCTACAAAAAATCCTGAATCATTATCTTATCACGTTAATAAAATATGTTATAAACTTAAATATAAAATGTTCTGACTCACCCAGTTTTGGCAAAGTTAGTCCAGTATGTCATAACCACAGCACTTAGCATAACATCATTCTTTGAGAAGTTGCAGCTGAAGAGATCCGTTGGGCCAATCATGGGGATTCCAAAAACATAAGGAAGTTCATCTCCATGAGCTGAATCTGCCCAGGCAGGCTTCATTTCGCTCTGGCAGTGGTGGTAGAATGCATAGAAGTATGTTGGGGATCCATACTGGGCATGCAGGTCTGCTGTGGCCACAGCCGGAGCCACCCATTGATGATCCGTGAAAAGTGCAACCAGTGTTTTACGTCGCGTCTCTGGGTTTTCTTTATCTGCCCAATCTGTGTACATGAACTTTATAGTCTCCCTCAGGGTGTCCTTCCCTTCTGGATATCCATATAAGTTATCAACAAAATCTGACACAGAAAACTCAAAGTCGTTGCCAGTGACCCCATCCTCACTGTCCACAATCCCATCCACAAATTTGTATCCCTCACCTTGGTTAACCCCGAGCATGATGTCATAGTTCAGGAACTCCCCTTGTTCCATCAGGATCTGAGGGTCATCCGGAATGACGTCTCCATCAATCACTGGGCCGAAGGCGATATGATACTTGGCAGGTGTGATGCTCTGCTCAATGAGTTCCTTGTAGTTTTTGTTCTGGAGGCACTGGACCAGCTCCATGGAGTCATCCTCGTTACAGCCCACCTTCTCGGCCAGCATGCGTGTGTATTTGGCCGGCTGGTAGTTCACCGCCCAGCTGGACAGGGCTGTACCGCTTTGAATGATTGCTTTCTGAAAGAGGTCTGGAGCACAGATGGACCAGAGTGTTAAACAATGCTATTTGAAAGTAATTGTGCATCTTCACACTTCAACAACGCTTATGTCTAAAAGAAGCTGACTACTTTCCCATCTGTCTGCTTTTATTTCAAATGGAATCCTCAGTTTCTGATTGTACTTCAGCACTACTGTTGTATGAAAATAAGACAATTACCTTCTGAGTAGTGAGACAATGTCAGCAGACTAACACACGAAGCTCCCGCTCCAGACCCAAATATCGTCACCCTCCGAGGGTCCCCGTTGAAAGCCTGAATGTTCTCCTTTACCCATCTGAGAGCCTGGATCTGGTCCAAAAGTCCATAGTTCCCTTTGGCAGCTTGGTCTCCTGTGCTTAGGAACCCTAAAAAATGAATTGCGTTACTGTTTATTAGTATCATGCAGCCCAGATTATGCCTTTAATAGTAATCCTTATCTAGTTCCACTTTCATATAATGTTCACCATTATCAAGTCTTGTAGAAGGTTCTTCAGTGTTCAGGCTAGTGGAAGATGGTGCATCTAATGTGGCATCTCAATACCAACTAACCCAGCAACCAAGGGTGAGTGGTCAGATTGCTGGGGTTCCATTTTGGGGGTGAATCTAAAATGGTGCCATCATCGTTGGGCCCTTAAGTGTGGTCCTTAATGCCAATTTAATCCAAGGAGAGAGTCCTAAATTCCTTTGTATTTGAGTTGCTTTATATGAAACTGCCCAACAAAGGTGTAATCCACCCAATGCACACTACTCACTACTTCATTGCCCCTTCTCTAGACTGTCACTTCCTGCTCGGGAGATAATCCTGATGTTTATTCATGCTTGTGTATTTTCTGCTGCTTCGCAAGTGTCACCACTAATGATGGTGTTTCCTCCTAACTTTCAAACTAGCAACACCACTTGAGAACATGGTACAAAAGGGTGCAGAGACTGTTCAGGAATCCAAGAAAATATTGTCTGCATAGGTTGGGATGCATATAAAGAATTTTTGTCTTTGTCTCTCTTTTATTCTAACGAACCCAGTGTGACATTTAAAACAGCAGCACCGCAAAATGGCTGCGGTAGTCTTCATTTGCATAACGATCATTAATAACATTGCTGCTAATTTGGGGAGGTGCAGCAGTGGTAATTTACACTGCTGCAGTGGCGACTCTTGCCTAGTTTGATAAATCTGCCTCTTAAAGATGGGAACGCATGATCAATTACACCTGATGATGCCGTCTCACCAGATGGCTCCTCTCTCCCTCTATATAGCTGGGCTGAATTGCTGTCCCGGCCTTCTCCCATGTAAATATTTTGAGTCAAGTGAAGAAAAGATTGCAACGTTGATACCCATAAAAACAGACACAAGTCTGTCCTGTCTGTTTTAAGACTGCTTTTGGCAAAAATTCCAAAGATTGGAGAAAACTACTTACTCGAGGTCACATAAGCAACTATTTCCATCTTGTTTAATGAACCACTCACGAATACTTGCGACCCTTAAATGATGTTACTGACGCAGTGGTACCATCCAAACCCCGTTTTGTGTGTCTTGTGCTGATCGCTTTGGCAATTCCAGCGAGGCTCCCGTGCCAAGAGCCCAAATAAAATGAGGACCGTGTAACCTTCACCCGGAGATGCATAAATCACCGCTCCCAGGCCAGCCTTTGATAAAGGTTAATTGAAACCCCCTTTTGTGATGTAAGACGTTCACCAGGACAATTTATTCCAGGGTCATCAGCAGGCTTGTTTGGGTTTTTTTAATGAAGCATTGACCCATGCCTCCGCAAGCCTGGGGAAGCACCTTGCGCCTGAGTCTAATATTCAGTGTTGCTCTCTGAAAATTAAATTGAAACCTCTCTTATTGGTAAATCCTTGTGCCTAGTGTAGGTAGAAAGGTTTGATATTGAAACATCACATTTTCAGCAGCTTTTCTGTTAGGGTTTGCTGGCTCAATGCGCTCGAGAGATGGCCGAAAAGACAGCAAAACAGATCTGTCATGCTCTGTCATACAGAATAAGCACATTTGCATTGTTATAGCAGTATATTTTAGATCTCGATGCATTTGCGTTGCCTTCAAAAGGCATTTTTCTTTCTTTCAAAAGATAAAAGCTGCAGGTGGTGCACATTTCAAATGTTCATTCCATTTATGAACATCATTTACTTTTTAATATGCTTTGAAATCTCATTATTTTGGTCTTTGTTGAAATTGTTCAAAAAGGCTCAGCTATGGATTTGCCCTGAGGAAGTCATATTTTTTTCTAGCTCTCAGTGAGGTAAAGGAAAAGATTAAAGAATCTCAAAGAACAAACAAAACACTTTCTTTCTAATTGCAAGTGTAGAAAATGGTTGGGGAATTCAGTTTTAAAACTGTGCATTCTTGAATTGCACTAACTAGGGACCTATCGGAGTGATAAAAGTGCACAACACAAACGTACTTAGGGTGTGTGCAAAATCACAGTTTGCTAGTTTGAGTTTGCAAAAAATATTTGCTGTCCCAGGTGAATGGTCTAAAAGGGTTGTACTTTTTCTTCTAATTAATACAGGGGTGTGTTTCGGGAGAAACATGCAATAAACCAAAATGAACGTCATCTTAAATTCCATTTAAAAGCCAGGTTTAATTGCACCTCGGTGGATTGCTGCTATAATGGGGTGTTTGTAAGTTAAAGTGAACAATTATTTCCGGTGGAACCCTGGAGGTTAGTGCTAACCAAGTGCTTCAGTAGCAGGTTTTCACAAACTTTTCACTATATTAAAAATATGTATTATATTAATATATAACTATATTACTATATTAAAAAACATTTTTGCTACTTTATACCATGGTTTTGCCAATCAAAAGCATAAATCATATTGTGCCTTAAAATGTGCCTTGAAAAGTGCCAGCAATGTGTACTTTCCAGTTAAGTAGTGCCGATGATGGGAACATGAACCCTCTAACCGGCCTCAAACTACCAAAATTCTTTAGTGCCACATTGCACCAAGGCTAATATGGAGGCCCTAGCCTAGGGCTGTGTGATATGACGAAATATATCGGACAACGAAATTAAAACCTCTATCATTTCATATTATTCTTGTTTGACCGGCGTTTGACCACAAGTCACTAGAGAGCCGTGAAAAGACACGTTTTCAGCTGTGTAAAAAGTACAGTATATTAGAGTGTCACAAAAACCTGTTTTAACGAATAAAATGGTGTTACAATCGGGTGTTTTACTGTCAGTTGCATTAAAATATTTGTGGCACCTTTGGCGTTCAATGTGCATGGAGTGTTTCGAGTGCACGTGTAGGTAGATTTGAGTGCACACAGACATGAGATTTTGCTTGACAAAGTTCCACTAAATTTACACGAAAAGCAGTACACTGTCATATATATCGTTATTGGGATATGAGATATTGGTCATATCGCACAGCCTTACCTTAGTCTGTACTTTGACATTTATACTGAATAAATTTCATTACATTCTTCTCTCTCTGACTTAATAAGTATCAAATGCATTCCCTCGATTTTTCTGGATTCCACATTTTAATCGAATCAAAAGTGTGAAATATGAGATCAAACGTTCTGATTAAAATCAGGTCTTACCTAAAACCCCTAACCGGTAGTTGATGGTGACCACGATGACGTTGCCATAGCTAGCGAGGATGCTGCCGTCAATCATGTTGCCAGTGCCTTCTATGTAGGAGCCGCCGTGGATGTAGACCATAACTGGTTTGAGTTCGCTGTCGTCGTGCATGTCTGAAAAAGCATTACATTCATTTCATCAGACACAAGAGCAAATCATCAGACGCATTCAGAAAGAATTATCCCATAAGAAAAGCTGCAAAAATATACACCTGTAGGGGGGCAAAATAAATAGCTCTGAATTTCCAGACTTCCCATCGTTGGTAACAGGTCGCCTAAAGTTGTTTTCCATATGGCTTTGTATCGCTGAAAACCTCCGCACCCCCCAAAGGGGGAATAACAGTATTCATCTATATGCTAATCTGCCTTTTAAAAAAGACTTGATCTGAAAAGTAAAGCATGTGTGAGTGTGATTACAACCCCACTTTCTTAGCCACTCCGGGTGCCGCAGTACAAAAAGAGAAGGAAAGAAAAAAGGTCAAACAAAACAACAGAGAGAAAATAAGACTTTTACATGTCTCAAGATTGTCTGAACAGACCCAAAGCTGTCGTAGCAGGAACACAGTTATTCTCTATGATTTTCCAGAAACGACCCTCCAGGACCGGATGGAATATGATGATATTCAGGACTTCATCATGAAAATTTATAGACTCGAGCCAAATCAGGAAAACACTCTGAGGCTGGAAAAAGCGATTCCTCCTCCTCACAGCTGGAGAGATTTGAGAGTCTATGAGAGTGTAGGAAATGTTAACACTGCAATGCTAAAATGATCACGTAAATGATCATGTGACAAAGTATTAGCAGTTTGATTCTATTATGATTATCATGTCAACGTTTCAATTCGATGCATAGAGTTGGGATCAAGACCACCTAAACCGAGACCAAGACCAGAGTGTGTCGAGACCGACACAAGACCAAGACTCTGAAGGGCAGAAACCGAGACCAGGGCGGCTAGAGACCGAGACCGGACCAATGCATGTTTTACACCACATAACAAATAAGTGAAACATGCAAAGCCTAAGCAACATGAAAGATGTTTATTCAATATTTCTCTCTTGCATATCAATAATGAGGAAATAGCTTCACTGGAAGCAGTAATCCAAACTGATATGTTAAACTCAACAAACCACTGTGGCAGAACACTCCTCAAGATCAAACTCACTGTTTTTGGCCTTTCTGAGACTGACAGCACGTGTATGGTTTCTGTAAGTTAAGGAGATGCCTGCGTCGGTCTCAAAGAGTAATATTCTCATAGTTGTGGTCTTGGCTGGTCTCGAAATAAAATCCTGAGTGCTCATTGTCTGAGTCCATGACAAGGCTGAGTACAAATACGACCAATTCTGAGACAAGACCGAGACTTGGTCTCCAACACTACCAATTATGTGATTAATTGGTATATCCATCCATCCAAAGACAATCTATCATTTTAGGATCATCATCAAGGTACGATAATCACACTGTAAGACGTGCAATGTCGGGTAAGTCAAATAAAGTCAAAGGTACAAGTGTTGTTGCTTCTTGATGCCAAAGTTTTTCATTTGCCATGACTGATTTATATGATGTGTGTCTGATGTGCAGTCACTCACTCCGATTTAAGGATCGTTTGCACCCTTTTGATTTTTAAAATCACTTACTTTCTACTCAGATCACCCCAGTCATTGAATGTTTCATTATTTCCAAATACAGGTACTCAAATAATTGATTAAAACAAACAAGCAAACAAAAACATAACAATATTTATTGCACAAAAAAATTAATCCATCTGTTACGCTTTATGTTGTGAACATAACACTTTTAGTGGCTTGGACTGCCAAGAAGTTGTCCAGAAATGACAGCTGATGTTCAGTGTATTTAGTGTGAATCGACAGCTATAAATTCGTGCTCCCCTGATAAAAAAGGCTACCTCCATTTCTGTTTGTTTATAACAACTTAACACTCACTGTATTGTGACATGTTCGATAATGTTTTTTTGATAACAAATGGGTAAGAACACTTCATAAATATGGGCAGCATGGTTTGATACTATATAACCTTTATTTAAAATTTGAGAAGTGGCGTTAATTGATAGACCACTAAGATGACATTTATTGTGATAATACGACTTCAACGGATGCTTCAATAAAATGATTAATCCCTTACTTTATAAGAAAAATACTAGCTGAAGTTTCTAAGGTGTTAACACGCACTTATTGCAAGCTACATTTGTGTTAAGACAACAACATTATCTAATTACTATGTTGAGCACCCACACCATATGCAGAAAATATGCAGATATTCAAATGTTGACTAGTCGAAAGGCGCAATAAATTAGGAGTAAAAAAATATTTTCCTTATCGTCAACCAAACTCTCAACACCAAGGTAGGATGGATTTATAAGAACTGTGGATGCACAATGCGATGGGTATCATATTTTGATAGAGACGCTGGACAATAAATGTCATTTAAAAAATTATTTGGAGATGAAGAAAATACAAAATATAAAGACCCACAAAAATTTCAACTGGAAGATGGAATTCGTGAGAGGCCTCATCATTAGCATCGGCAGAAACAGTCAAAATCAGGGTTTTTAGACCTGCGTTAGACTTAGGAATCTCATGTCGCTGGAAATATAATAAGACTAGAACCCGTAGCGTCATTGATTGAACATTATTGGTCCTGTAACCATTTTAAGAAAAGCGCAAATGTGATGGATGATTCAAAGCGATCTCATACTCAAACACAATCAATAAACAGAATCTACTTCAACTCAACTCTTTACAGAAGACGCAAATTAAACATTTTATTAGTATTCTGTTTGTGCTGTATTTTTTTTTGGCCACAGGTTGCTGTATGAATTTGCACAAGCCTGTCACACCTCTGACTCCCCTGCTTTGGCTGCCAACCGAGTGGCAGCATCAGCACTTTGCTGCTGGAAAACCACAGAGCATAACTTTAAAGTCTAGAGCCAGCAGTACCACTCTCTAAATTTTAGAAACATCTGTAGATGTCTAGCACCTTATCCACCACTGGGTTTTAAAGCTCTAAGAGGTTTAATCTTTAATTCTGATTCGCTAATTTCAATTATTCACACATACAAATTAGTGACATACCGGGGTCCTGGGGGATTGTGAAAATAAACTGGAAAAAATTACTTCTGTGCTATATATTGCGATTTAAAAAATACAGAATTTTGAACTTGAATGGCTCAAATCAAACTTTTTAGAATTACTGGGGTGGTTTTAAAGGGGGGGGGGGGTTCTATGAAATAGAAATAAAAATATTTTTAAAAGATGAAAAATTAATCTCTCAAGATTTTTTTCTTAATCTGCAAATTACTATACCAGCTTTATTTACTTATTTCTTTTCCTTGGCTTTTAACCATTTTCTTTCTTTTTTAAAAATTATATTTTATTTTGAGTTTATATTATTTTATTTACTGGTGGTGTTTTATTTAATAGTTCTGTATTTTTTTATCATTTATAGTCAATATTTAAAGCACTTTGGTTAGGGTTAAGATTAGGGTTAGGGTTAGCTATAAACTTGGCTATAAAGTTGGTATATTCATGATATAAATGTTTTAAATATACAGGAAAAAATACAATATGCAGAAAATGAGAAGCGTTTGAGCTTTCCTTTTGTATCAAGCTGCAAAAAGTTGCAGCATTACATCTCTGATTGAATTTGTAATACTTCATATTGCAAGTGCTGCAATGTCGATCCTAAATGATATATTGTGCAGCCCTAAACAGCACTACTTTCAATATTAATTATATTCATGTGCAAAAAAGGATTTAAATACAAATAAAGCTTTAATACTACTACCACATAATCTGTTCCCAAACTTTTTACCCTTTATTACCATTACTTTTCAACTATTCATATCTTTTCATGCACATTTGTTTGTAAGTTGCAATCCAAAGACCCTGCTGACACACTTGAATTAAAAAGCAAACTGGAATATTTGTAATTTATTTCTGTTTTTCAACAGAAACTCTGTCGTGCATGAATTATCGTAAAGCATATTGTTGGTTGGCCACTCATGTTCATGAGAAGGTTAAGATTGTGAGACAATGCTTCATAGATCTTGGGCTCTTTAATTGAAAACAATAGTGCAGATATCTGCAATATCTGTATTATGAATGCAAGATTCTGCATTTGCAGGGTATAATGATTATGGGGTTAGTTTTCCATCTCTGAGTTTTAACCTTCAGTCGTTGAGTGCATAATTATTCTTGAAGTGTTACTCTGGAATTATGAGATGCACAAATGCAGACTGTTGAATACAACCAGGGGCGAAGCAAACTGGAGCTGAATGGGAAAATATAAGAGAGTAAGGTGGGGAGAAGGTCGCCGACTAAACTCCATCTGTCACAAAGCGTTGAGAGTCCTGCCACGCTGTAAGGCGATGAATAACTTTTCTTGAATTGAATCTTCAAATCCAGACATTACAATATCGGCTGAGAACCAAAGCACTGGGGTGAAATCCATTTCTACTTTGTAGGGGAGAAAGCCAATGGGTACAAAAAATTGGAGAAAATTTAACATGCTAAATAGCTTCCAAGTACACAATTTAGAGGTTATAAATAGGAACGCACAAGCAGGAGCGCTGGTTATTTTGCTCGACAAAGTTCCACCGAATGCTCAGACTTTTGACGCCATAGTTCTGACGAAGTCCCAATTCAAACGAGTGTGAAGGCAGATTGGAGCCAGGGCACAGCATTTCCAGCGTAGTGCATAACATTTTAAGAAAAAGTCACTTCATGTCCTATGTGGTGTCCCACATCAAATAGGGTGTGTGTGACACTCCATGTGTACTACCTAGCGCGTAGACAGCCGTTTATCTACAATTAGGAAATGCTATTTCCTGAGATGCGTACTACCACATAGAAAAGTATGTTAAAAGCGCCTTACCTACCATACTATTAAATGCTGTAAAAACAAGAGATTTTGCTGGTGAACGTTCCACAGTGCTCAGAGTTTTGCCACAAAATAACACCATACATTTTAAGAGAGAAGGCACGGGCCCTATAAAATCCCACCTCGGACTTTGGACATGCCTGGCATAAGCGCTAACTTTCCCACGTACAATAAGTGCGTCATAAAATATCAGCTGAAAATATCAGGCAAATCGAAGCATCGATGCCGATGATTTAAAAAAGCAATTATCGGTCGATACCGCACTAGACAGTAATACTGGAATGGAACCAATTACTTTGAAAAAACAGTAACTAGTCATCTATAATCTAGTACATTTTGGAAGTAACATAAATATCACTGCATATATTTTGCAGTGTGAATTTGTTCCCGGTTCAAATTTGTTCTTGCTGTGTGTGTGCTATGAGTAGCATGATGAGTCACAGACTTTCTTCCTTAATGAGAAAATCTTCCACACAAACACCAACAAAAGTCATATAGAACACTTGCAACGTTCCGCTGCCTTGGTTACCATAAATGGTGACGTGAGCAAATAAGTCAAATAAATAACAGTCCCCATCGCGCCAATAGGGCCATATCCTCGAGACGCGCTAGCAAACAGCCTCACATGGGCAGAAACATTTGTCTCTCTCTGACTCACAGGCTACAGCATGACTAAGCCTGGCGCCTATAAACACTGAAAGACGTGAGGGCGCTTGGTGCAAGGCCACCTTTATGGCCGGATCCTTCACCGTAGTCTCCATTTTATGAGGACTGAATCGTCCGAGCAACGCTTCCAAACTGCAGCGACTGAGATTCATAAACGTTCAATCATTTCGACCCTCACGTTTTTTTTTTTTTTACTACGCCGCCCACTACGTTAAGTATGGGGCCCCGCGGGGGACATGGGTGAAAATAATTCAGATGGCTGAATAAACAACCCTGCGGGGCGTTTAAAATGTAAAGACGTCCGAAACGTCATAATGTCTAAAATGCATTATGTTTCAGAGCATATATATTTGAAGTAGACATATATATCTGTATGAAGTCAACAATTGGCTGTTAATTAAAATAAATGAAGCACAATTTAGGGCGTTTTTGAAAATTTCGTGTATAAAGTGCAAATACATTTTACTGTTCAATGTTAAAGATGTCAAGCATGGTTGTTAATATGAAAACATTGTAGTTATCTTTTAAGTGAGTGATTATTTGTCACTGTGAACACAGCACAGAACACAGTGCACCGCAACTCTGCATTTCACCCATCCGTGAGGGAGCAGAGGCCAGTTCTTGGAGACGGTGCTTTGCTCATGAGTACCTCAATGGTACCTTTACTGGTCCGGGACTTGAACCGGCGACCTTCTGATCACAGGGCGAACTCCGAAACCATAATTTCACAAGATAACTACACGTTTAGGTGTAAAAAGGGTGAAATTAGACCTAAAAAGTGTGTAATTATAGTAAAAATAAAAAGGTGTGTTCACTACATACATACATTAACTACGCATTTTATAGAGAAAAGTGCAGATTTAAATAGAAAAGGTCGTTATAATCTAATAACAGACTCTCAAATCACGGGGTCATCTCCTTAACTGTTATAATACCAACAGCCTCTACCACGTTTTGACACACATTAGTTCCACAGCTTTATTATTAGTAGTTATTACTGGTCAACAAACCGAAAATACTCTGCCTCTGTGCCTGACTCTGGATCCAGGCTCCAGAATGGAGCTTTTCGGAGATCTCCCTCAGTCTCCCTGAGTTTTAACAACGTGACTCTTTATCTCCACTGTTCAAGGAGAGACTTGCGAAGTATTATTGTGGATATTCCCTTTATTACTGAGCGTTTTTGTTTACCTGATTCTTGGACTATTGCTCAACTTAAGGACTTGTTTCTGGTTTGTGATTTTTGGATTTTGGTTGCCTGAGGACTTAATCTATTTAGGACATTGTTGGCGTCTATTATTTTCTGCTGAATTTAACTCTGGGTTTGGTTGGCCTCAGAACTTCACACAGTCTTGATGGAATGGGACTAAAAAACAGCCCTGGACTTTCTCCCAAATAGGTCCACCAACTGGACTTTTAGGCCTCCCTATGGATTTTACACTTAACAAATGATCATTTTAGCGCCCCTGCTGCTGTTGGCTGTTAGACTCGCTAAACCTTGGTTATTGAACAGGGTAGGCTGATGGACGTGGACCGGACGGGCGTTCTGGACTTTTCCAGAATGAACAGATTGCCAGTCCGAAACTGAGTAGAAATTCAGAGCCATCAGACATGACAGACTCTGGTACGAGCATTCAATAATTTATTCAAATTGTGTGGAATTTTTTGGGGGGTGCTTAGAGGTGTCCAACTCAGAACCAATTCCCAGCACGTTTTCCGGTTTTCCCTGCGTTTTGCTTTGCGGTAGATTACATCACGTAGATTACGTCACGTAGATTACGTACGCCGCTTTGCTTAGCGCACAACTCTCACAGGGAAGTACAACATTCACTAAAACGTTCCAGTTGAGCTAAATCTTCCCCTTTATTACAGACAAAAAATAATTTTGCTGATAAATAACAAAAACAACCGGCGTTCTACTCACAATACAGCTATTTACTTGATATTAATTTATTTCCAACATGCGTCCACAGCGCTGTTGTGCCGCGGCTCTCATACGGAATGCTCTCACGTCAAAAATTTACTTCTTTCCCAGAAATGAGTCCAAAATGAGTCCAACTGCTCAGTAATTGCCAAAACCTCAGTATTTCTTCATTTTCCATTGATCATAAAATATTTTTCCATTCTATAATGTTAGAGAGTAAAAAAATAAATATAGAAAAATGCATTATTTATCAAATAATTTTATTCTATATCCCGATGGATTCCAAGTGTCTCCACCTGCACTAACCAAATTTTTCTTCATAGTACTAAGCCATAGAATGTCTCTGCATAATAAAAACTCTGATTCTGAATATGAACGTGTTCATGTTCACAGTCCTGTGCAGACATCATTTTAGGAAAAATAAAATGGTTGCTTTTGGTGCGGAAGACTTTGTAGAAATGTAAGTGAATATGACAGTTCAAACAAGGAGACCTAATGAGCATCGGCACGTCCAATCACATTACTCCTGGTTTTGTATATAAGCAGTAAATCTGGCCTCCTTCTCTGCCATTACAGCTGTTCGATTTCGCCCGCCTCCGCCCCTCCACCACCTTCGGCTCCCCGCCTTGGTCCGGGGGAAGGCTCCTTCGCCTTCCTGCCTGGTCTCTCAGCCAGATCTTCCGGCTTCAGAGACGAGTGAACTAACGACCAAGCAACGGGCTTCCTCCAAAACTAATCGCATGCACATTAAAGACAATGCTGTTTTGCCAAATAAATATTGTCAATCTAAACTGGATGGTCTCCTTGGTTGAACTACTTTTATTACACTACTCAGGAATCGATGAAACAATTGATAATGCATTGGATTGAAAGGCAGATTCAACAATGGCATTGATATTGATAAAATCTTATCAATTCTCACCCCTAACAGTGCACCAGTGGATGCAAATGTATAGAATCAGTATCGCAAAGTAAATCTCTCCAACGGGTGTACACATTCCACTGTTGTGTCTTCCATGTTGGCAAAACTGACCCGCATGTGCATTGTCCTAAACTACAAACCCTACGGGATCTCCTGCGGGCCTCTGTAGTTTAGCATGCGGTTCGATTGGGAAGCGGTCGAGTCTGGCAACAAGAAGGTTTCTATTCTTCTATTCGTTGTCGTGCCTGCGCTGGCACAGATAATTCCGTTCCCTCAGGGATCTAGCAGCGTCTCCTTTTGTCTGCAGTAAACATAAATACACATTAAATGGAAAAGCCGTAATGGGATCATGACAACATCCCTGTATTATTTTTTGGTGGAGGATAATGGCGTAATATCCGCCCTGAATGGATGCATTGTCTTGGCAGGCTCGTTAACCGTGCATTTTTCCGCACGACGCCGTCAATGAAAGGTGCACATTCACCTGGCAGAATTATTGAGACAAAGGAAGGAGTACTGAGGGGAGAAATTAAATGCAAATTTCGGTGGAGAGAAGAAAGAAAGAATTGAACTGTTTTCTGGGGAAAAAATCTTTACCTTACATTTAATGCGAGGAGGAAATTACTTAACAAGGCTGTGGGCTCGGAATGGATATGAAAAGTTGTAATCAGGGATTTTTTGTTTGTTTACCTGAAATGGGGGGGTGATTCATCCCAAAGATTACTTCTTATAAACCAAGTTTTTCCCTCTCAAATATAACAGTGCCACTAAAATGGAAATTTCCTTTATTGCAGTAAATAAGGTCTATTCCTTAGGCTGGTGTACCTGAATTTAAACTCTAAAGGCCAGTTTCCCAGACAAAGATTAAGCTTTTTCCTAAATTAGCATTGACTTTTAATGGTGAATCTCCATTGACAGTGCAATTTAGTCCAAGACTAGGCTTAATCTTTGTTGAAGAAACCAGCTCTAAACGTTTTCTATGATACCTGACACGAAAATATATAAATATATATAAAGACACATTCTCGAAAAGCTTTAAATGTAGAATCAAGGAATCGTCACACCCATAGTAACCCTGGTGTGGTAGATTTTTGGTGTCTGTTTTATTAATGAAATCCTCAAAACTCACACCTACGTCTTTCCTTGGTGGAATTTAAAGCAGTCAGTCAGAGGATGTAATTAAAGCAAAACAGATTAAACCTTTCTTAATGTGTGACCTTTATAGCCCTTGTCGGTACCTGATAGGTGCAATTACACATGGTGATACTGGGTGATTATGGAGCATGAACCATCTGTTGCTTTATAAATCATGTCAGTCGCCCTCAGGTCAGTTTCTTACAAAAGGAGCACAGCTGATCGTCTAGGTTTTCAGCTCAATGCAGACATGGTAGATGCATGACGGTGTGTGTTGCGCTGCTGTGAGTGTTAAAGATTAAGGTTAGGTGATAAAACTAAGTACAAAATACTAACAAAACATCATCTACAAGGTTGCGCCAAATTTCCAACTTTATTAGCGGAGCAGAGAACAGTGTTGGGTAAGGTACTTCCAAAATCTAGATTATATATGACTAGTTACTGGTATTTCAAAGTAATTGTTTCCATTACAATATTACTGTCTCTGAATTAAAATGCGTTACACGACTTGAGTTACTTTCACCAAAATAAATGTTGAAGGTGTACATTGTAAAATGGTAAAAAGTAGTTTACTGCAGTTCATTCTACATCCAGTGGAGGGCGATGATGTAGCCATACACTCTGTAGGAAATAGCTCTGAACCAAATGACAAAAGCTAGAGCTA
This sequence comes from Distichodus sexfasciatus, assembly GCA_032718565.1. Classification (NCBI taxonomy): domain Eukaryota; kingdom Metazoa; phylum Chordata; class Actinopteri; order Characiformes; family Distichodontidae; genus Distichodus; species Distichodus sexfasciatus. The sequence continues at coordinate 743,690 of JAVGVS010000110.1, forward strand.
CATTTCGGCAAGAAAACACCAGTGTGATTACTCAAACTGTGTAGCTTTGACATGAAAACTCGTGTCGAAAGACTGTGATAAAAATGCATTGAAGGGAATGGGGAAAGAACAAGGGATGATAAAAGTGAGAAAAAGATGAGTGCGGGTGCAAAGTGATTGAGATGTGTGTTCAGTGAGGTGGTCTGAGTCGGCATAAGAACCGTGTTGACTGTTGTGTGAAAACAGACTTTCGAGTCTCAAATCCCATGTGTTCTCAAAGGGAGAAAACGAATGGGGAAAAATAAACAACAGAATAAAAGGACGAAAAAGAGTCATTTCGGTGTCAAGGGTCATGACGGTGACAGATATGCGAAGAGGTCAATGGCCTTGAATCACGTCAAATTTGGTGGCTTTGTGAAGAACGCCGGCCGTGCAGTAAAGCGTCGAAATTTGAACTGCATGCTAGTCTATGGGGGAAAAAAAACAGACGAAAAAATGGACAGAAGTCGCGAACGAGTGCACGTATCAAAAACATGTTCATAAGCAGTCCACACCACTATAGACTGCACGGTTTAGATTGGTAACAAAGGTTCTAGCACAAAAACTGTAGGAGGAGTAGCAGTCAGAAAAGTGTGTGGAATAAAACATGGGGAGCCCCCGGGACGCAGTGCTTGGGGACGGTGCTTATTTGAACCGGGGAACCTCCGATCAACGAGGCGAACACATTAACCGTTAAACTACCAACTGCTGCTACCAAGTTTTTAGACACATTAGTTCTACAGCTTGGTTATTACTGGTCAACAAGCCAAAAATACCCGTCCAAAAGCAGATCTCTGTTCAGAAACCAATCATGGGTTAAGAGCCAGAAAATGGCTGGCACAAATTGTTCACGGCCGCGGATTCTCTCCAACCGCATACCACCGAGCTGTATGTCATAGGTAAACGTTCCTATTAAAGTGGACATTCAGTACGATTGGGGCTATTCTCGATGTCCATTACGGCTTTACGTCTCATAATTTAGACCCGCCGTTAATAAATCTGGGAGCAGAATATTGCTGCTGCACTGAGGAGGTTGTTGGTGAGTTCAATGCCAGTCTTGGTCTTGATTTATTTCATGACCCTGCTGAAGATCCAGCCCCAAACTGCAGCCGTTTTCTCCGTTGACCTGATCATTACTGACCATATTATTTTACCCTTTACCAGTTATAAAATTCATAATTATGTAAATCAGTCACACATCGTTAGCCGATTTTTATGCCACACATTTTTTTCTGACCCCTACTCCTCCTACAGTTTTTGTGCTAGAAACTTTGTTCCCACTCTAAAACGTGTGGTCTATAGTGGTGTGGGGGGTGCTTATATACACATTTTTGATACGTGCACGCGTTCATGAGTTCTGCCCATTTTGTCGTCCATTTTTCCCCCACAGACTAACATGGAGCTCAAATTTCAACGCTTTACTACACAGTTGCCATTCTTTGCAAAACCACCAAGTTCAACGTGATTCGAGGGTCCAGGGGCCTCTTCTCATATCTGTAACCGTCATGACCCGCACTCGTCTCGTTTATTTTTCCCACAGGAACCTATTTGTTTTATTCCATTAAGAATACACGGGATTTGGGACTCGAAAGCTTTCCTTCACCTGTTTTTAACACGGTTCTTATGCCATCTCAGACCACCTCACTGAACACACAACACATCTCAGTGTTTCGACCGGCACTCGTCTTCTTCTTACTTTCATCATCCCTCGTTCTTTCCCCATTCACCTTAATGCATTTTTAGCAAAGTCTTTCTATTCGAACAGTTTTCATGTCACAGCTACAAAACTTGAGCAAGCACATTGGCATTTTCTTGTGCAAATGCATCTCTGCTTTCAAATACTGTAGCTGAAGGAAAATATGTTTAATTCAGGGTATCACTATATGATGAGGTCATATCAGATACTGAAAGCAACAGTCCACATACTTATGCCTCTAACAGCAATATTGGATGCTTTTTTCAATAAATAGATGACCAATTATAATGTCATATTGATGTAGAAATATGGAAAATTCTAAAGAGCTCACTTACCATCGAGCACCGCCATATCAATTAATAAAAAACATGCGATTCACGGCCGCACATATCTTACAAATGGAGTGCATGCTCATAATTTGATGGGGAAAAACTATGAGCCTGTGGCAGCTCGTCCATTTGTCTGTCCCTAACATTATTTATCAATGTGAATGGTAGATGTTTTTCAATATTTTGTTATAGTTGCATTTAAAGTTTTGAAACAATATTAACACTTGTGCTTATTCAACTACTATTTTTGCGGTGTTGGTTTGCAGTCCCTTGGTTTAGCAGTCTGTGAGAAGACAAAACTAAACACAACAATGCTAGAACTTCATAAAGCAGGTATGCACCCCCTTACAAAAACAAAAGAGTGGAATTTGTCAGAATATTTGTGTGTATAGTGAGTGATTATTTGTCATTGTGAACACACCACAGCACAGCACACTACAACGAAATGTGACCTCTGCATTTAACCCATCCATGAAGGAGCAGCCGGAAGTTAACAAGCGCCCAGGGAGCAGTGTTTGGGGACGGTACCTTGCTCATGAGTACCTCAGTGATAACTTTAGCAGCCCTGGATTCGAACCTACGACCTTCTGATCACAGGGCGAACACTCTACCATTACGGCCACCAACCGCTCCATGTTGTCACAAGTTTGCCATTGTCATCTAGCAGTGGCAAACTTGTAGCAATGTTCTGGCCTCAAGTGACAAATGTATTTGCCAAAACAGTTTGTCAGTAATGGAACTTCTGGTTCCAAATTTGTCAGGTACATAAGTTTTCCGCAAAGTTTGCCAGACGTCCACCGCAAGTTTGCCACAAACCTAATTTGCATGTGAAAATATGACCTTGCCGCAAATTTGTGGTTAACGACAACTGCCAGAAGCCGAAAATTTTTGTAAGAGCATTAACATTTTGGATAAGACGATCTTATCCAGAGCAACTTCCATTTTCCTAATTAAAGGGACAGTCTTCCAGGAGCAGCTTTTAAACGTCTTGCTGAGAGACCCACTGGTGGTAGTGCTGGACACAAGATTCAAACCCATGACCTCTTGGTCCAGAGGCGAGTATCCTAAACACTAGACCACCATCACGCATTATGTACTTCTAAGCGTTGACTTTTAACTAAGAGATTAATCGACTAAAGATCACTGAAAATCAGCCCATTGCTGAAATTCTGCCCTAAAACGTTTGCCCCTAAAATGTGGTATCAATCAAATTAACCTGAATAACTTGCTTGACCTGCTTGTCTCCTCAAATTGACACCAATGTCGGAAAAGGTTAAACATAAAATACTTTTATATATATGCAATCTATATATGCCCCCAAAATGTTCTGTTTTTAATTTATTTTCATAGAAATAAAAATCTATAATCTTCTGTAGATGTGTCACCTTTCTCTGTCCCTCTATTAACGTTGATGTAGAAGGCCAAATGTGATCATGCATAAAAAAGTTATCATTTGCACTTGCATTCTCTGGAGACAATAAAACAGTTGGCCACGCTGCAAGCTGCTCTTCTGTAGTAACCGTCTTAGGACCCGTTTAGAAAATAGACCATTTTCTACCAAAGTCATGCTCTCCCAAAATAGAACCCATTGTCCCGATTTCAGTGCGTTCTTTCGGGCGTCAACATTTTGTTTAAAGAAGCCGTAAGTTAACTGTGCGTGAAGTCGCAAAGAATCGTTAGGGAAAAGTATTTAATGGCAAAAAAAATGGAATGTGACGTCGGCTGCATTCATAAGCTGCGTTTCTAAGTGGACTATTACGAATCCATTACTTGACCTTCAGCGAGCCAGTGGTAACCTAGAACAGAAACCCGGAGTGACAGAATGGGGTCTGAAAAGAGACTTTACCTTGGTAAACCGCTACAATTTCCGAGAAACACGGCATATTATTTCCGGTTTGACATGCTTCGTATAAATATCGTGTGCCTGCGAGACAAATGGGCGAGATAAAAGGAGACCAAGAAGAGACAAAGAGGAATTATGGGATATTAATCATGATATGTAATGCCAGCCTAACCAGCAGGCTCGAGATTGGCACTGATGAGATGCCTGCTGGCCCCTGGCACCCACAATGCTTCAGGAGCGAAATGGGACCAGATGGTGCCAATAGATGATTTAAAGTGCGCTTAACCTTTATGCTTTCTCTCTATCAAAGGATGCGTTTGTCCGGACATAATTCTTTTCATTTTGTGGCACAGGAGAAAAAAGGAAAAAAACGAGGGGAGCATTGATGCCAACGGCGCTTCCATTAATCTCATTATGCTATGTTTAGGCACATGAAACTCAGGGCTCAATTAACATACTGTAGCTGTGGGCCAGTATAGCTGCTTCCAGTTTTCTGCACTTTCGTATTGTGTGGGGATGTGAAATTTCAGCCTAGATCGAACCAGAGGGCTGCCACGAGTCAGTGACGTCAACTCTGAAACAGTGTCAATATTATTAACAGATGCCTCACTTTTTAAGACGTTAATTTCTAAAATGCTTTAAATAATTGTAACAAATATTATTCTGACCGTATCCCAATTCTGTGACGCTATCACTATATTGTGGGGATGGTGGTGGTCTAGTGGTTAGTACAGATGCCTCTGAACCAAAAGGTTATGGGGTTGAATCTTGTGTCCACCACTACAACCATTGGGTCCCCAAGATACTCTAGGGAGACTGTTACTTAAAGTACATTTATGTAATGTACCACGACGCAAAATTTCCGAGAAAAAACGGAAAACGTTGTGCTGGGAAATACGAGATTCGTTAAGAAGAATCGATAACGTTGGAGGTGTGCCATTCCGATGGAATCGATGGATTGGAACCGGTTCTAAGTCGGAACCGGTTTTCGATTCCCACCCCTAAGTGTGTGGGTGTGCTTGCAAGTTGGACATGTTGAGACCTTATCTAATTAGCAAGTTAAAATCAAGTCAAGACACAAAACACAAGACACACCAAGTATAGAAAATGCGTTTCTCACTGCAAACCTGCAGTGGATGTAGGAGTAACAACACAGAAAACCGAAAACACAAGAAACAAGATGAAAAAAAAAAGAATAATGCAATCTAAAATCCATTTAAAGATACAAAAAAATAAATAGCGTAAAAGCTATCGTTACCAAATAGTGCAAACGGTGTGGATCCACAGCGGTAAGTTTTAATCTTTACACTAAAGTGGTTAATGCTGAATATGGGTTCAGACTTTTTAGGGGCTGAGGGGAGAAGGGGGGAGCGAATTTAGCATGCAAGAAGAAATCTGCTTAAAATAATTTAAGAAATGAAATAATAAAATGCCATCAATATAATCGACAAAATGGAATTTGATCATCGTGATCAGCAAAATTAAAGGTGTAATAGAAATTAACAGTTGATCATAGCCTATTGATATCTTGCCTGTTACTTCGCGAACAACCCATTTTTAGGGCCGTGTCATGGCAGTTGGGGGTGTTTATGTGTTTCTGTCAATTCCATTAAAACGCATTAGGTTTCCAATAGCTTACTGCACCTTTCATTTGCGCAAAAACACTGGCACGTAATTTGGTTGCTTGGCCCTGACATCCATTTTCTACAGTCGCACAAACAGATCCTGAAAACGCAGACCTTCAGTGTTGAGCGAAAATCCTTTCCCCCCCCTTCAAATTAGATGTGAAAAGCTTGATTAAAGAGCCATGTGTAACATATGTTCCTGCTTAAATGATTGATGCGTGACTAGAAGATCGTTAAACATCAGTTTGAAGGCAATTGAAGGGCACCATCATTGTCTAAAGCAAAGGCCGTTTATATGGTCCACGTTCATCAAGGGCAAAAGGCAGCAGTTATGAAGAGTATTTTGTATTATAATTAATAAAAATGTATATAATTCGAGGATCAGACAAAAACCCCAGAACTGAAAAAGAGTTATTTAAAAAAAATATCGTGACATCTTAATTAATGTCAAATAAAACACCAAAAACCAGTAACTGATCTGTACAAATTTGGCAACAACAAAACTAATGCACGCTTTACTTCTTTTAGACTCTTTTACAATCGGCTGAAACAGATTTTTTTGTGATTATCTCATATCAAACAATAATATCATCACAGCAATTTATCACATGATCTTTAGTAAGTAGACGAGTAAATCGATTCAACTAAATTCAGGAGTTAGGCATCAAAATGAGACACAATATTAAATGCTAATTTAACAGAATCACTTCAATTCATATCAAATCAGAAAAAGCGCCTGAAATATCATTTGACATTTTTATGTGTGGGTTCAACAGGACATTTAAATGGAAAACGTTTGTTCTAAATAATATGATGTTCAAATATGTAAGATGCATGATCAGTGTTTTCACTTTGGATTGATGTTATGGGCTCAATGACCAGTAAATCGATGTAGATCGATGCATGGTTACACCCCTAACAGCTAGTGCACATAATCATACTTCTGATCAGAAGACCATTTCTGCATGAAGAACCTTTAACAAAACTTTCAGCTGAATTCAGCCCTAAACTAACTGGAATAAGTGAATACCGAAAAATCTAGAGGATCAGCATTAAATTTGTCACAATTAAAAGAGCACTCACCTTCCTCTGTGGGCACATAGATGTTCAGATAGAGGCAGTCTTCATTCTGGTCCTGCACGTAGGTAGCCACAGTGTCCAGGTTGGCCGTAAACCAAACGGGCAGCATGTCACTAAGCAGGAACCTGTCCTCCAGGTACTGCGGGCATACGGGCGCAAACTGGGTTGCATTCCTGATGCCGGGCCAGGAGTTTGGCGGCTCTGGTGCCTGGAACCTTCTCTCTCCAGTAGGGGGCATGGCATAAGGCACCCCCAGGTACTGCTCCACCGGGCCCAGTATCTCGCTGGGCAACGCCGCTCTGAACCCGCGCAGCTTGCCGTAGTTTGTAGTGACCGTGGTGTACTGCACTTGCTGACAGCCGAGCGGCGTAAAATCCCAAGCCAGGAAAAAGATCCAAATCGGGACACTCAGACTCAAAGGTGCGGACGACATGGTCCCTCCCGCGTTGCTTTTGCCGCCAAAGGGACGAGTAATCCAAAGAAGGAGCCAATCGGCTTACTCCGGCCGGCGAGCGACAGGCTGACGGACGGCTGTCTCGCCAATCGGACCCCAGCTATTGTTCCTCCCCATGTCAGGGCGTCGCCCTTGTGCCGAGAGCATGAGCGATGGCGTTTACCGGCGCTCTCTGGCACACTCACTCCCCTGACTTAATTCCAGGCTGAATGATCATCCTGTGTGGGGGCAGAGATAGAGAGAGAGAGAGAGAGAGAGAGAGAGATGTGGGAAGGGAGAGAGGGAGTAAGAGGCAGTTTGAAAGAATTATTCGCAACATGCTCCGTTGGAGCAGAAACACTGACTCCTATATTTTCCTTGAATGAGGTGAGGTATTTGTGCTGTAAATCCCGTTATCTGCCTTTACATATCTCCATCTACCACCGGAAACGTTTGTTTAGCCCTCAGTCCCACGCCTGTCTTAAAGGTGTGAGGAGGACGCTTTCCGGCAAGAGGACGTTCAATGTTTTGTTAAGGACGAATGATTGGATCCCTGCCACAAAATATGATTTGGGGACGCACAGAATCAGAAATCATGATCATCTCGTCAAGACTGCCACGTAAAAGAACGACCCCAGTCTCCTCTAACCCTGTAAGACATACGGAAACACCGATCAGTAATCGGTATCCTCATGATACGCAAAGATCCCTGTATCGGTATCGTAACAAAAAAAGTTGGATCGGTCCATCCTTAACCATCCCTTTAACATTGAGTGTAACGAGAGCGTCAAAATCTGTACGAGGGCTGGAACCGAGACCGAGACTGGAAACCATTTCCATCGATTAGCATTCAGCACGTGGAGAAGCTCGCACGTGACGTCAACCCGCCGGCTATCGAGTCATTTATAAAGGAAGAGACAAGTAGCCCGGCCGGCTACACTCTCCCTCGCCGTTTAAGAGCGTTCTGTTTTTCCCACCATTAAAATGAATTAAATTTTCAAGGGGGAGGGGTGTGTTCCCCCACCCCACCGCCGCTGCCGGAGTGCAGTGCACTGCCTCTAATGAAAAAGGCCTGCTTTATAAATCAGGCAGCCTCCTTCGGCCCTCGTCTATTAATGCTCCAGCCCATTAACACAGCTGTCAGTGGGCCCCAACGACACACGGTGCTGTTAGCGAGATCTGCACACACTGATTTATATCTCCCGGTCCCTTCCGGGGCTACGCCAGGTGTGCTGAGGTGAATTAGCGAGGGAGAAAATGGGGGGAAAGGAGAAAACAGCAACCAAGAACCGGCTACACATCATGCGATCGGCCACTTTCGGATCCACACCGCTCCTTAATTGGTTTAGGGAAATCTGATGCTTACTCCCACAAGGGAAAAGAAAAGTGTCTAACCGGCGAGGAGGGAGGCCGACGTTCCTTTGAAATCTATTCCAAGCCGAATCAATTGAGCCTGAAGTGCTGAGTTAATATTTAAAGGTGTCATTCCGGAGCCCATCGCGGTTGGATAACGTCGAATTGTATCCCCATCCGCAGGTAATTTCATTTTCGGGGGGGATAATCCATTTTCCCCTCGCTGGCTTCCCGAAGAGTATCGGGCGGTCAGCAGGATTTCACGGGCCAGAACTTAAATATAAAAAAGCCTTTTTAATTAGTTTTTTGCATGCTTCCCCCCACCCAACCCCGTTCTCGCGTGCCGTCCTCACTAAGCTGTCCACGCTTCCCCCCCGTGCTCTCGCAAACGCTTCCTAAAACTGCTCCCTGCTGCAAATTCCCCATTCGGACTGACACGGCCAGTGGTCAGCTAGGACCGCCGAGTGTCAATTACCGGCAAAACTCAATTTGTTTCAAAAGACAAGCCTACGGGGCAGAAATTGGCCTGCGAGGCAAAGTATTGCCTCAGTAACAAATTCTGCTTCTGTTTCTCGGTGACCTGCAAGATTTTGCCAGCAAAGAGGGTGAAAAGAGGATTTCGGGGAGACGGCCGAAGATAAAGATCTTTGAATTATAGGCCCCATCTGCAAACAGACACAGAATCGCTTCAAAACATGGAGGATTAGATTTTTGAGCGTTTCCAGATGACGGATTTTTCCCAATTTGATCCCCTCAGCTTGAACGATGGAAAGAGACGAGAGACTCTTGTGAATGACGTTCCCGAAGGCATTTTTGTGGTATAAGTCTCCTTGATGATCTAATTATGGATCTAATTACATATGTTCTATATATACACACATACACATTACATAGAGAGAAACAAATCTCTGAATAGATCCAAAGGCATTTTGGTGATGTCGATCTATCTAACTGTCTATCTATCTGTATGTCTGTCTGTCTGTCTGTCTGTCTGTCTGTCTGTCTGTCTATCCGTCTGTCTGTCTATCTATCTACTTGATTATCTAATTAATTATATATACAAATACACTATATACAGCATAACATATTGAGAGAAAAATGTGTGAATTAAAAATTTCTTGATGGTACCTGTCTATCTATCTATCTATCTATCTATCTGTATATCTATATATCTATCTATATCGTTATCTATCTATCTATCTATCTATCTATTACACATTGCATAGAGAGAAATTTGGATTTTTCTTCATTTCTATCACTAGATGAATGGATGGATGGATAGATGTGCATATATATATATATATGATAAACAAGTAGATAAACATGACAAACAATGATTTTCTTGAACATTTTTGATGGTTTCTGCCATTAAATGAATAGATAGATAGATAGATAGATAGATAGATAGATAGATAGATAGATAGATAGATAGATAGATAGATAGATAGATAGATAGATAGATAGATATGCATTATATGTACAAACTTGAATGACAATGATGTTTTTTGATAAACACTTTAATAGATAAGTATATAGGTGTACAGATAAAAATGATAGATGGATGAATAGATGAATATGTAGATAGAAGGATAAGTACATCTTATGAAGAGAAAGAGGGACAAAGATGAATATCAACAATTTTCTTGAATGGTTTCGATGCTAAATGAACTAAATGAATGAATGACTAGATAGATAGATAGATAGATAGATAGATAGATAGATAGATAGATAGATAGATAGATAGATAGATAGACAAACTTTAATAACATTGACTTTTTTGGATAAACATGTTTAATGGATTCATTCATCAGATAAAAGGATAGATGTACAAATAAAAAGATAAATAGATTAATAGATAAATTAGAGTAATGGACAGATACACACATGTATAAACATTATGTACACAAAAAAAGAGACAAACTTGAATGACAATGACAGTTTTAAATGAACATTTTAATGGTTTCTGTCACTAGATAAATATATAGGTGGAAAGATGATAAAATGATAGCTGGCTGAATGAATAAATGATGAATGTATAACCAGACAGATAGGTAGATATAGATGCATAATACAGTATATAGAATGAGAGATGAACTTGAATGACATTGACAAATGTTCTTGAAGATTTCTGATGGATCCTGAGACTAGATGAATGAATAGGTGGATAAACGTGCCGATGGAAAATGATAAATGGGTGACTGGATAAATGATGAATGGATAGACGGATATACAGATAGATTGGCTCTATTGATTAGATGGGTGGATGGATAGTTAATGACAAATAAATTGATTGACTAATTTTTTACATTATTACAGCTTGATCAAGCAATGTGACCTCCATCAGTTTATCTTTGTATTGAACCAATGGAAGTATAGTACAGTTATAACACACCCGGTTCTCTAGCATATATTGCAAGTTGTGGTTTTGCTTTTCTGTAGAATTTTGGGAGGCCTCACAACTCATTTCCACACCAGTGAGTAAGAACATGCATTATCTAAATCAGAGTTCTTCAAGTGGGGCTGAGTGCCTTCAACAGAGATGAGCAATCTTATCCACAAAGGACAGGCCTGTGTGCAGCCTTTAAGGAGAACCTCTGGATCATCGGCTAATTAAGGTGTTGAGACCCAGGTGAGGAAGCTGTTGAACTTATCAGCTCTCTTAATTAGCTAAAATAATTAGGGAGTTGGAGACGCACTTATGCTGGGCTAGAGGTTAGGACTAAAATCTGCAATTACACTGACTTTGGCCAGTGACGATTGGACAGGTACCAGGTATTTTTGCCCCAAACCTTCACAACTCCACCTCTTGTTTTGGGGACATTTGGTAGTGTAACGGTTAGGGAGTTCGCCCTGCGATCGGAAGGTCGCCAGTTCGAATCCTGGACTGATAAAGGTGCCACTGGGTACTCATGAACAAGGTACCATCCCCAAGCACTGTTCAACGGTGCTGCCCATGTCAGCTTCCCACTGCTTCTTCACAGATGGGTCAAACAGGGCTCACATTTGGTTGTGGTGAACTGTGTTCTGTGATGTGGTGTGTTCCCAATCTTTGGTTAATGATGTTTTCTCCAAAAAAGATTCAATTTGTGAAATCAAGTACCCAAAAATACACACTAGGCCCTCACCGGATTCAATGGTATTCAAACGTAGCATCCTCTGATGTCATATGGGTCTTTTTAACGACACAATTTAATGAATAAATCTACCTAGATTTGAATCCTCATTTTTTTGGGGGGGAAAGCAGAGCTAATGAACTCAGTAAAATTAAGTCGACCGAACATTCATTTAATACAATCTTTCAAACACAGCCAGGGCGACTGAAACTTTATTAGTTTTGCACTCTCATATTAACACTCCCATTTAGCACCCTCATAAAACTCGGGTTTCTTCTCATTTCCATTCATTCCCAGCACCGACAAGGACGTTCACATTATCATTGCGAAGCTCGGGGCATGCAGAAGCACCAAGGGCACAAACCTTCAGCCCCTCAGTGCTTCCTGTAAGCGATTTTCAATCGACTGATTTTCGTTAATGCGCCGGGCTAATTGTGTTGATGTATGTGTGCCTATAGCATGTGGATGAGGTGATGCTGATGGATGAGGTCAGACAGACGGATGGATAGGTGGATGGATGGATGGAGGGATGAAAGGATGGAGGGAGGGATGGAGGTGCAACTTCATAATGTGTCTCCAATATCTTCCAGGCAGCAAACATTAAAATTGCCTCTGGACTCAAACTGACGTCCATAGTACCACCTTGTGGTTTGCTGGCTAAATGCTTAAATAGGACGCTGAAATCTACAAATATAAAACACAGATCTCAAATCTCTTTTCAGGGAATGTTCTATTTCTTTTCACATTGACTTGACCTAATAATAACCGTCGTAACCTTACTTCTTGCTACCTGAATTCCTGCTCTAATCAGGAAAAACCTGTTTAAAAGGTATGTATTATTACAAATAAAGCATGCAAACATATATATATATATTTTTTTTCCCCATAGTTTTTTTTGGGGGGGGGGTTTTTTCCCCTTCACTTCATTTTGTCCCGTGTTGTCCCAATTAGGTCAGCTGAGGAAACAGCTCCTGCTTTCTAAAAATGTTTGATTCACCGCAAAGCCGCTTTTCCACGAATAAGAAAAAAGACAACAGTTTGTGGGTTTAGAGAAATAAAAAGAAGGAAAAGCCAGGGATGGTTAATGAGATGGAATGCGTAATGTGATTTGTGAGAGCTGCGCATAGAGCCATTACCTGCTCACCTCCACCATGCTGCACTGTCCTGTGCAGAATGTCATATAGCACTTTAGTGCCAGAAAAAAAGGAGGCACGAACAAGTGCAAACCCACCCCCCCCTCCTTCCTTTTCTTTCATGCATATTATCCATTCGGTCTTTAAAAAGCATGCACCTTCCCTTAAAAAACCCCCAAAAAAGCTGGTCGCTTTTGGAAACGACTGAAGAAATGCAGTTTTGTCGTATATGGTGCAGGTAAAAACAAGCGGAGGGTGAGGGGGCTGGGGAGGGGGGAGGGGGGCGGTTTGCATTCACTTTTGCCAAAGAGGATGCACAAGCGATGGATCAAATCCCGGACGAATGCGAGAGCGCATAAATAAGTGGAACGATCCGCGCCTCGTCTTTGCTACCGGACGAATGCAGCATCCGCAAATGAGCAGCCTAATTAACGGCGGCGGCGCGTCAGAAAGGCAGTGGATTCAGACTCGAGCAAACGAGGAGGGACATGAAGAGAGAAAGAAAACATCAACGTAAGCTCGGTGATGCTACATCTGATAGTGATGAGATGTACTTGAGATGCGCTCTCTCTTCTCTCTTCTCTCCTCTCTCTCCTCTCCTCTCTGTTGAATGAAGATTACCAAGGCTGCTGCTGCTGCTGCTACTGCTGCTGCTGCTGCTGATGCTGCTTGCCAGGGGTCTGCTGCATTCGCTTGTCACCCAGCTGCATCTTTGTTCAACCTTCATCATCTTTCCACCAAACCAAACACTTGCCTACGCTACTGCCGCGTCTTTGGTTTGGAGAATATGTGGCCACTTTTGGACCTTAACATTTAAAGCCGGAGAGCTTCCACGTCGCAGTCTTTAGACCAAAAAAAAAAGTCTGGCACAGACTTTAACAGGCTGTTTTTTCTCCATCCCAGACCAGGCGATGCCCCTGATCGGAGTGGTCGCTAACAACTCGGAGGAAGCAGGTTTCAAGCGAGGCACGCTTGAGATGAAGGACTGAGCCCACTTTTTTTTTACGTGGATGGGTTATAGGAAGAGGTCACACTTTAGCGAAGTGAGCGATTATGCCAGAACACACCACAGCATTGTTATTGGCCAGTGCACTCCCAACCAAATGTGTGACCCTGCATTTGATCCACGGCGAGTTATTGACAGCTGATATGGAACAGACATTGCTCCATGAGTACCCTCAGTGGTACTCCAGATTCTTCATCATTTACAGGGCGTAATGCAGTGGTGTGTTCAAAATCAAAAATAGTCACTAATTACTTTTTAATATCAATGGAGGGTGAGAATATTAAATATGAGTATGGGATGTTTGAAATTCTGACCAATTTGATTATTATTATTAATTAACACTAATTTAATAATAATAATAATAATAATAATAATAATAATAATAATAATAATAATAATAATTTCTATATCAGACTAAGAAGTCAAACAGGGGGTCTCTATCACTTTAGGTCAGAGCGGTTATCATTTTCCTCTCTCTGTCTTTGACATTTGAAAATGGACATTTTGAAAATAGTTGTTCCAAAAGTAAGATCTGAAATGGGAAAGAAAGATTTTCAGCACCTAATGCTTGGAAGATTCTTCAGTTTGAACTTCATCAGCAAAATATACTACCCCTGAATGAATTTAAAACTTTGGTTAAAAAAAACCCTCCAGAGTCCAGACTGTCTGTGTGCAAGAGTTTTATATAAGTTTTTATGTCATTAATTTCTCCGTTGTGAGATTTTGTTCAGGATTTCGAGATCTGTGATTTCAAACCTGGTTAAATAAAGGGTTGGAATTTTGAATATGAAATTCAAAATTTTCTAGTTTAAACTCCTGAAATATCTTTTACATCAGCTTTAAAGAGTCAGACCACCTGTCTATATCAATGGCTATTCTATTATTCTCTCTCTCTCTCAAGTGCATGTTATCATCCATCACATTTCTGGCATAGAGATGACGAAACGCCCTGCTTTGTCATGACAGATCACACCTTTGGTCTTTGGTCTCATGTAAAATCCTTCCAGTCTCTCCGTTCTCTGTGTTTACCTTAGCTAAGGTCAAACTCAATGTGTGAATCGCTGACCGGTCAGGACAATCCAGAGTGATTATGGAGGTTGTTGAGTTTGACTTAATTTAATATTGCGTGTTATACATGAACAGCATTTGCTCAGTGCGTTGTAAAGGTTTTGTGTCCTGTATAAAGGGGAAAAAATTCAAAATCGATCTTTTGGTGAATACATGTTGCAGACAAACAGGTGTACACGGAATATAATAAGCCAGACTCTCGTCCACGTGAGTGCTCTAGCATATTGTGCTTGAGAAATAACGAATATTGACTCACTTCCCCCTTTACGACGTGACTCACCTTGTCGAGTCACGTCTCTCTGTCGGCCAAGGTATTTTTACCACACTTTTCAAATGTGTTCGAATCTTTTGCTGCCAGTCGCAGGTCAGATGCAAGGTCAAGAGTAACCTCCAGTTTGCCCAATCTCCATCTACAAGCATCGGGGCCCAGAAAAATAAGAGGCATCAAGGCATCCCACTCAAAATTCATGAAAACGTCGCCTAATATGTGACTCGCAGCCGGGGGAGTAAATCGTGGTAGGGATTTGCATGTCGAATTACTATGCGCAGTGGTTCTCCAAACAGAGACACCTAAAACAAACCAGATATGACAGACACTCCAGACGCTCGCGTACGGAATGATAAAAGACAAATTATGAAATTCCTAATTTTACTGTTTGAGCAAGTGAAGTCTAAGATATCTTTGGCGTTGCTTTAATAAGCTTAGACAAAAGCAGCCAGTGAGTGTAAGTCACTGTCCGCAGCAATGGCTATTCTATTCATTCTCACTCTCTCTCTTTCTTTCTCTCCCACCCTCCCAAACACACACACACACTCATCTGTAGTCTGAATGCATGGTACACCCAAGGTGCCTTTTCTTGACACTGCCATCTCCACTGCCAGGAAGATCTCCCCTACGAAACACACACACACCGCTTACTATAAACCACCTTTAGCTTTGGGCCACACTATGTGCTCTTTCAAAATCTTTGTATTATAGAAACTGGAGCCACATCATACGTATGTCTCTGGATGTATATGTGTATATTTCAGCGATGACAATAAAGTTGACTTTGACTTTGACTTGATAATCATTTCTTCACATATTGGAATGGAGACAATTACTTTGAAATGACAGTAACACTCTTAGAACGAATGTGCAGAAAAATGACACAAATCATGTATAGCACTTTAGTTGACATTTTCTGTTAGTGTTTTAATGTTTGATAAAATTGTGTTTAAAAAAGTCAGATCTTTTACACACAGTTAGGTGTAGTTTTAAAAAGTACACAACATGCACATTTGTTCACAGCATTCAACACAATAGATTATACACGTTTACTTATCTTTGTGTTACCTTTCTTGACAGTTTCACTGTGTCAAAAGTGTTAACATAGTGAATGTGTTAAAATTAACACAAAAAACCTTGTCCCAAAATTGTCCCAAAATTGTCCCAAAATTCACCCAATAATGTGTAAGAATTCGATACAGTTTGTGTCCATTTTAACACAACTTTTCTAAGAGTGAACTAGTAATCTGTAATCTAGTACAATTTGGAAGTAACTCGCCTAATAACATTATACAACTGAAGAAAACCCAATAAGCTTACGTTTTGCACAAACAGGCATGCAATCAAGTTTGCGTAAGAATGCTCTTCACCATGCTTACCTAAGAACAAATCTCTAATAAGAAAACATTAATGAATCACAGAATGTTTGGTGAAACTGCGTACGTGGGTTTTAAGAACAAATTTCTTCTTAAGAACGGTTGTTGAATGAAGCCCATTCATCTTGTAGTTAGTCTACAGAACAATAGCCAATCTGTTGCCTTCCAGTTTGTTTGAGCATTCCATTGTTCAGCATCGACCCAAAACGAAACCATCATTATTAATGCGGATAATCTCTTAACGTGGCAGAGTTGCTGCAAAATAAAATTTGGCAAAACATTCAAAATATGAGATTTTGTTTTAACGATGAAGGCAACCTGGCCATTGCAAGTATATATTGTATAAAAACGGCGTGACCCACGATGGTCCTGCAGACCCCACTTTACGACGAAGTCAAAGCATTACCCAACCCGAATCGAACTCAACTTAATTGAATTGAATTGTCCGTCTGCTGACGGCCATATCAGCAGCGAAACCCGGGTTTCTAGCAGCCTTCGGTCAGGCGCATTAGGAGCGGGCAGATTGCATACAAATAGGAAAGTCAGTGCTGCATTATAGCTGACCAGCAGCACGGGCAGAAAAGCCGCCCCGGGGGAAATACATGCTCTACCTTCGCGCAGGAACGAGAGACAGCGGGCTTTCCACTGTCACAGTGCAACGGTGGAAGTAGCGAGGCCTGTTTCCACTCGTTTAGCAAGGCCAAAAAATACCTTTTACAGAGCGTTTGGGGAGAAAAAAGCAGCAAAGGTTTAAACTACTAACAGGTTCTGTTGTGCTAAATGAATTCATGCCGTACCACCTTTGCAGGAAAATGGATTTGAAACTAATGATCAATTATATGGAAATTCATGCTAATAGAAAAATAATGCACAGCTTATTGCAAATTATGCAAAGAAGATGGAGAAAGAGATGCCCACGCTTACAGCAAAAATTTGGATTTTTTTTCCCCTTCTGGCTTTGCAGACAAACCTGGTCTTGTTATATAAATGTATAGAGTCCAGATGTCGAATGGCGCAAACACATTAATCATTTTAATGTGGCTTTAATATTGTAAATTGTCCATGTTGCTGTAGGCTTCGTGGTATTGCTTTGCTTTGTCTTCTGAATGAGTTTGTGTTTTTCTGCTGGAATATGTGCCTCACCCAAGATAGCAGCCATTTTATTCCCCAAATCTAAATGAGCCATGACAAAATTAGATAGGTACTTACAGTAAATGGAAAACAAAACAATAACTTTACACCGCCGTCTAGGCAATTAAACACGAGAAGGTGCACGTTACAGCAGTTAAAACCACAGTTGCGTTTTTGTTTGGCAAATCATTTAGGACGTGATCCTAAATGCCTCAATGATGCGTTCTTTTGCTTTTTGGCACAGTGGATGACCATTTTTATATATCGGTCCGACAACGACTCAAATAGCTGGTTTGGGTCGGTATAGGTGGCATTGGGCCGATCTATGGAGCTGTGGATATATGGACTGTGTTTCCCAAAAGCATAGCTGCTAACATATGCATAGGTGCTAACACTATGTTAGTTGCTAATGTACGCTATGTTAGTTAGCAACTATGCTTTTGGGAAACGCACCCCTGTTCAATTAAATAGTAGTTTTGTTTATGTTTGCAGATTGGTTCTGCATGGGAAATGGCACCGCAGTAAAGCTGGTTTATTGTTTAACATTCACACTTATTCCTTCATATTGATATGACAATGAGCAGAACAAGCAACGCAACACACTTCCAACTCCACTGTCAAATCACGCAGATTATACTGTTTAATTTCCTTAAGAACACCAGCTCTCGCTCACAATCTCTGTGTTTCTGATGGTTTTAGGTCCTCAGGATTCGGAATTGTCACAAAATTACACAACTGTGATTAAACAAGTAATTTTGGAATTATTTATTCATTCATTCATTCATTCATTCATTAAACTGAACTGCTGAATCTCTATTAGGGTTGGATCGGTGCATCCCTAGTATTTTTGGAGGTTACAGTGTCTATTGTGGGCTACAAAGCGTGATGTAGATGTTACACAAGTTCAGTTTTAAGAAGTAAAGCACGATACGAAAGTCTTTTATCCAATCAATATGCTCTCCCGGAATTGTCTGCCTTTGATTTCATTTATAGCCAAAGTTTCTCCAAGTCTGCATCAGATGTGCGAGTGTGCAGATGCCATCTTCAGTCTTCCACCGCTTTTTGCATGGTCTCGTTTCACACTCAGTTGGGTGTCCGGTCGTATGGGACTGCCAAGCTCTTGGAGGAGAACTCTAATCATTCACTCAGACAAGAGAAATGCGTCCCTCGGTGAAGAACAGATTTCGTTCCTGCCGTCCTTTTTTTTCCCCTTGCACAGATAGAATTCAACGGTTCTCCAACATGTGCCCGCGGCTCCAGTTGCGAAGCCAATTTGAGGCGTGTATATATATATATATATATTAAGGGATGCAGTTAAATCAATTTTTCATCATTACTACCGTGTAACGCACACCACCTATGGCTACGGTGGCTCCCTCTGAAAATGTTACCACGGCAAATCCACGGAGGAGGTGGAGGAAAAAAGATAAAAGGTAGTCGGAGGAACGAGAGGCGAGGTCACACTGTAATCGTAATCGACAATGGCGTGCTTTAATTTCAAGCCCGTGGATATCTTTAGCCGTTAATGCTTCCTTTAACCAGTCGGGAAAACTGGAGAATAGAGTGTTGGAAGAGAATTTCTGCATTTGGGTCCAAGTTCCCACAGAAAGAAAGAGGCTTTTGTTTCGTTCTTTCTCAGAGATGGAGTCCAGCTCTGGTCTAATTAATAGGTGGAGATTTCAGATATGGCTTTTAATACTCGAACAGGCCTGATGGCTCATTAAAAAAAGAACGCAGTCGCAAGTTCCTTTTTAGCCCCTCTGAAAAGAAAGAAAACCTTTTTCTGATTTACCTGTCTCATAGACAACTAACAAAAACACTGTTATCTACTGAATTTTAGAATTTTGCAACATTTGCTTGTCGATTCATCAGCCACATTTTTGAGATGCATCCCGGATATGATCCATGTGTTGTACAGAAGACATGCTCTACGCTACATTATACCTGCAGCCTGTCTCGCAAAAGTGAATTGGTGGATTAGTTAGCTAATTCCTGCTCGAGGTAGCACAGAGTTCACTGTAAGCTTCTTAAGACAGGCTTGACAGAACCGATCATGTGCATTAACATACCATTTATTATCACTGCATGATGAAAGCACCCAAGGACCATCTAAAGTCATGCATCTATTGAGTTTTGTCTAATGGCAAACGTAGACCGAGCAATTTTACCAACTCGGTAGGTCAGCTGTCATCCCATATTTCACGATTCATTTCCATGCAAATTATTTAGACCTTCTGATTTCAGAAAGTAGTGAGGGAGGTTGAAATTCAGGCGAGAATTAGGCTATAATTGGACTAAAATTGCACAGTTACACCAAATCAAAGATAGATGAGTATGTCTACAGTCCTCCCTGCCCAGTCATTGGCTGACGAACTGTACTGATGAACTGAATAAGTGATTGAAAAGGCATTGTGGAACTGTCAAGTCCTACCTCCACTGAAAGTGAGTGATTATTTGTCATTGTGAACACAGCACAGCACAGCACACGGTCCACTACAATGAAATTTGACTTCTGCGTTTAACCCATCTGTGAAGGAGCAGTGGGCAGCTACCTTGCTCATGAGTACCTCAGTGGTAACTTTACTAATCTGCAACCTTCTGATCATGGAGCAAACACCTTACTGTTAAGTCACCGACTGCCCCAAACACCTCTTGGGTGTTTGAACAAAACCCAACTGGTCCCAGAGTTACTTTCACCAAAATAAGTGGGGAAGTAGGACACTGTAAAATGCTAAAATGTAGTTAACTGCAGTTCAGGGCGATGTGGTGTAGCATAATGACTGTAGCCATACACTCTGTTGGAAATAGCTGTTTTACTCCGACTATTTTTTTCTTGTGCCAAAGATCTCACAGTGTTGGAAATTTTATTATTTAAAAAACAAACAGCAGTAAATTATTGGGTTAAAAGTGCGTTGTAACATTGAAATATGTGGCAAGATAATATTTCTGAAAATGTATTAGTAATATCTTACATTGCTGCACTACATCAAAAAGTAATACATTACTATAACTGCGTAACACGTTACTCCCAAATCTGCTCCTGACATTATTACTAGCTGAACATTCTTCTTCGTTTTTACATTTACTGCATTGAGAAGCATTCTTATCCAGAGCGACTTCCATTTCCTATTTACAGGGTTTCCTTGAAGCAACCTAGTTTTCAAAGTCAAAGTCAACTCGAATGTTTGCAAGATCAGCAGCAGTTTAACATGAATATACTGTAGTGCCAGTTAAAGATTCCCAAAATTGGTTTTAATCTTTGCTGGGATTTGAGCGTCCAATCATTATGGTCACCAACCCAGATATACAGTTGTCACTGCTCTACCCCAAACAATTTTTAAACCAAATTTGTGGTTGCAAAAAAGGCGCCTGGGTGATAGATTTGTTGAGTCGTCCACGAAATCAAGACAGTTGCAGCCCTACTTTAAATTAATCGCTGGATTAGTCCACAATGTTTAACTCATGCATACTAATTTGTGCTGGCTGGAGGGCGCTGTTTTCATCTAAACATACTGTGTCTCATTTATTTAGTGCCAGTGTGATCCTCGGTGGCCGAGCACGTCGGCAGCCTGTTTGTTTGGGTAGCAGGCGGTGTGATATCTCCCTCCATGGCGTGTTGCGCCATGCCATGGATGAGCGTAAACAACGAGGAAATGGTCATAAAGCAAAATGTCGTGCGAGTTATCTAAATATCACGCATAGCGCACGCTTCATGGCCTTTGTCATTTACTGCATGCTGATGTAGTGGATTTTTTGGCAGAATGTGAAGAAATTTAGCACACGGGTGTAAACAAATGGACATCGAGGCTCTACAAACAGCAAGACCATTTGCTGACAGGGGTACGCTCAAAATAGCATTTAGCAACAACAGAGGTACATTTTCATGCTGTAATTTCTTGTAAGTAGCTTAATTTTGGCAAGTCTGCAGTAACATGTGAGTAGTAGTGGTGACCCTTACCTACAAACCATGAGGTTGTTGGTTGAACAACTTTATCCTTCTGCCCAAACTATTGCCATTTGGTCCCTGGGCAAGACTCTTCACCCCATGTTGCTCCAGGGAGACTGCCCTGTGATTAATCCAGGGATTTTCAACTGCTTTTGTCCCAGGGTCCAGCACTCAGACTCAGCAGTCTGAGTGTGGAAGGGAGTATTTTTTTGTATTGATTTTTAGATATTTGCATTAAATTCTTTATTCATAAAGAATCATCTCGAAATGTTTTGAAAAAAAAAATCTAATGAAATAATATTTAAAAATGTAACTGGATTGCCTGTCACAAACCACCTGCAATGCCTTCATGGACCACTGGGAACAGCGGACTACTGGTTGAAAACCCCTAATATAATCGATTACAGTCTGCTATTGTATCGAATCGTCTATGTCTGCATCGCGATGCATCGATTATGTGATTAATTTCAACACCCATAATGCAAATCCAGTATAGATTGTAATAATCAAGTCATAATCATTGCCGTATTTTACACATTATATTACTTTCATTCAAGTTTAAAAACAACTTAACCCTTAATGTTCTGTTCTTTTGAAGCAAAGGTCATTCATAACTAGTGTACATAAATTACAGTAAATAATCATTGCAAAGACATAAATGGAATTCTACTTTAAAGACAATAAATATTAAAGACTTTACTAATATATCTCTGCCCTCTATAGACTCTTTAGTGAACAAATGAATGAATGGATAAACTACATTACTGACACTACAAGTTCCTTCATCTACTCCTTCATCCGCTTTGGTTGAAGCAGAAACCCACAAGTTTCTCCTTCCGCACTGGCCATATTTCACACCTCACGCATTACACGAGGGACAAAAAAGGCTTGTGGAGAGAGAAAAGAGCGTTCTGCAAGGCCCCGGCAACACCATGTCACACGATGAGAGAAAGACGCGGCTCTGACAGATGAGAGGCACTATCTTTGAAACGATAAGGAAGTCCAAATCGAGCTCGGGGGAGCGGCTAACCTTTTCTTATTGGTGTCAGAGCGACGCTCCTTCCGTATCGAGGAGGGGGGAAAAATAAAGAGCGGGCCGTCATCGCTGAACACTCAAACAGGCCGCAGGCCACATGAGTCAAGCCTTGGAATTACAATGTCATTTCAGATGCACAGGGAGCAACAGGAAGTATTCAAGAGGTTCGGAATAAAATCTGCAAACCTTAATAACCCAAATTCTAGCTCTTTTAAATACACCTCCATCTTACACATCTAGAACTGGGCTCCTGCAGCAGTTCTTTGCTGGTTTGATGCGATTTAAAAGACGAAACTGCTGGTGGCTTGTTAGGTATTTCAACGTGCACGGTCTCCAATAAAAGAGTTTGAACCAATATGAGCTTGCTTATTTATTAAGATGCAGCCTCACAGATCAAGAAAACCCTTATTGTTTTGCGAGGGCCGGTCACAAGAGTAAATGCTTTACCGCAACAGCTCCAGATTTTAATCAATGGCAAAATAGTCATTAAGCTTTGGTGATTAAGTTTAGGGTTAGGCGTTAGGTATTCGGACCTCAAGAAGATAGTAAATAGCACTGTGTGTGTGTGTGTGTTCTTTCTCCACTCTCTGAGGAATTCTTGTGTACCGGAGAGGAGATGGTGCTGTTGTGCCCTCAGTAGCCGGAGGGAACAGTGGGTGACATTCATAAAGCATCCTCTCCTCCATGAATCATTCATGTCACCTCTACGTCACCTCCAAGTCCAACCCCAACCTGAAGTATTGACATGAGGAGATCCACAGCATCTACTTCACATCAGTAAAACTGCACCACAACATCGCCGTCTGCTTGCTACAAAGCCGCTAATTAGGCACCATTACATTTTTTCACAGCTTCCTGTTTGACGTTGGTGTTTCTGCATCTCAAACCACTTTTCGTTGGGTTAACAGGGGTTGGATTTGTGTATGCTGGTGAGGCTGCATCTCAAAAATGTGATAATGGATTACAATATCAATAAAATTAGTTTTATAATTAGTTTTAATTATATCATAGTAACAAAATCTAATTAATTATATTATTTAATTAAATTATATACACATAAGAGTGTATATAAGAGTGTATAAGAGTGTACAAGGGGTGTGTGTGTGTGTGTGTATATATATATATAGTTTAGATATATATATATATATATATATATATATATATATATATATATATATATATATATATATATATATATATTTATATCTTCTTCCTCTTTCGCTTTTCTTCAGCGGTTTTACAGCTTAATCATCTGTCTCCTTACGAACTCTATCCTCTGCATCCTCTACCCTCACACCAACTAACTTCATGTCCTCTTTCACCACATCCATAAATCTCCTTGGTCTTCCTCTCAGCCTCCTCTCTCTGACATGTCCAAACCATCTCAGTCTGGCCTCTCTGACTTTATCTCCAAACATCTAACATGAGCTGTCCCTTCTGATGAACTCATTCCGATCCTATCCATCCTCGTCACTCCCCAAAGAGAACCTCAACATCTTGAGCCTGCAACCTCCAGTTCTGCTCTCCTGTCTTTCCTGTCAGCACTGGGTTCCAGATCATACAACATCGCTGGTCCTACTCTACTTTCTTTTGAACACCTTTCCTTTCATTCTTGGTGAAACCCTTTTATCACACATCACACCTGCCACTTTTCTCCACCCATTCCAACCTGCTTGCACGTGCTTTTTCACCTCTTTTTCCACTTCCTCTCCTGCTGTTTTTGGACCGTAGACCCTAGGTACTTGAAGTCCTCTACCTTCTTTACTTACCCTGTAACTCTAAAGTGTTCCACTTGTGCCGCTCTCATTTACACACATGTATTCCGTCTTGCTGCGACTAATCTTCATTCCTATCTTCTCCAGCACATATCTCCACCTCTCTAGCCTTTCCTCTACTCATGCCCTGGTTCTCACTGCAGATCACAATGTTGTCTAAACAGTATAAGTCCATGGAGATTCCCGTGGGCTTAGACGATCCTGATGCAGTCCCACCTCCACCTGAACTCCTCTGTCACCCTATGGTACATCTCACTGCTGTCTCACAGTTCTCTACACATGTCCTGCACCACTCTAACATACTTCTTCACACTCCAGTCCTCCTCATGCACACCACAGCTCCTCTCTCTTGGGACCCCTGTCATATGCTTCTCTAAATCTACTCCTTCTGGACCTTCTCTGTACTTCTACACACACACATATAAATATATATATATATATATATATATATATATATATATATATATATATATATATATATATATACACACACACACCTACACTCTTAGAAATTTACACAATTACACAAATCATGTGTAGTATAGTTTACACAGCATTCAACACAATATGTGTAACCAAGGACAGCACACGTGTTAATATTATACATGTTTACACATCTTTATGTTACCTTTCTTATACCCTTTCACTGTGTTAAAAGTGGTAACACAGTGAATGTGTTCAAATTAACACAAGAAACGCTGGCCCCAAACTCACCCATTAATGTGTAAGAATTTGATACACTTTGTGTCCTTTTCTAAGAGAAATATATAAACCAAAACCAATGAGTGTTCGACGAATGTATATATTAGCAATACTGGTAAATTAAAAGTAAGGCCAAATCATAAAAAGAACAAATTAGACAAAAATAGATATAAAAGAAATTATAATAAATAAAATTAAAGAAAAATAAATGTAAACACTATAAAAAAGTTTAGAAGAAACAAACAAAAAAAGTATGATTTAAAACAAAAAGTAAAGTATGAACATAAAGTATATATATTAAGTATAAAAACCAGAAAAAAGAAATAATTTTCAAAGTTTCTTAACTTCTACTTTAGGTGCGGGGTAGAATTAGACTAGTATTACACATAATTATTAGATATATTTACATAATAGTATACATATACTAAATAATCTGTGGGGTGCTATTAAATATATTTATATAATAGTATACATATACTAAATAATCTGTGGGTGCTATTAAATATATTTACAATAGTACATATATACTAATAATCTGTGGGTGCTATTAAATATATTTATATAATAGCATACATATACTCCAATAATCTGTGGGTGCTATTAAAGTATATTTATATAATATATAAATATATATATTTTTAATAAAAGTATTTATTTAGCATTTATTTTGTATTTAGTATATTTATTTATGTAATATAAATATAATAAATAATATGTTTAATATTACACTTAATTCTGTAATCCTGTTTGGATATATAAGGCCCAACTTTGGGTGCATAAACAGACAGAATTAAGATAGAAAATGATAAACATACTATTTAGTATATTTACATGTAATTTTCGCTGCAGTTTAACGTTAGTACTAACCATGCTATTTAACGCCATTGGTGTGTGATTTGGGACGCAGCCTACATGTGTCTGTCGAACGCGAGTTACTCCTTCCACGTGCGGCGCGTGACGCAGCGCGCGAGCCTGTTTCTGGCAGCCGTTACGAGGCGCGCTCTGGCTCATCACGGCGCAAGCCCGCGCACGCGCATGCTAATGCGGCGGCCGTCCACGGGCGGTCGCGGCCCAGCGTTTGAGCACGCGAGTCACGTTACGCGGCCGTTTGTTATTCCAGCCCATGGGTCGCTCATTCTTCTCGGCAGATGGCAGCGAGAGCAGCGAGATGCCAAAAAGGACGGAGCCCACACAGCTTCCCTCTGCCTAATTCACCACAGGCCGCTTTTTTTCGTGCTGTTGTTTGTTGTTTACAGTTCACGCACCGCAATGTATTTGTTGGTAATTTCGGGAATTAAAGCCATTTAATCAGCGTGAGACTTCTAGATTTAAGCAAAACACTACACTGTGAGATGAATACTGTATAAAATCTGACTCTACTGTAAACTATGGTTTTGTTTTTTTTCAGGTATTTCTGCATTTTTAAGTAGACTTTTTCTCAACTAAAATGTACAGCTGCATAGAGTAAACAACGGTTACAAAAGTACAAAAGTTACAATAATTATATATTTATGACATTATATATTTCAGTAACTCCGCATCATGACACACTTTTATATGGAAGCCTGCTCTCGCTTAAAGGCAGAAATTATTTATAATTTAATGACTTAGTATCTCAAAAATAACTACTATTGACGCAAAAATAATGACTTAATATCTCAAAATGACTTAGTATCTTGACAATTTCGACTTAATATCTGGAAATTTCGACTTAATATCTGGAAATTTCGACTTAATTTTAGAATAATGAACCACTATCTCAAAAATAATGACTAAATACTTATTATGTCGCCTGTTATTTTGAAATAATGACTTAGTATCTCAAAATAATGACTTAATATTTCGAATTTAGACTTACTATCAATGTATTTGTCCGCACTTCGGGAATTCTGTTACGAATCATGTGATAGACTCTAGAAGCAAAAAACATTAAGCACTGTGAGATGAATGCTGTATAAATCTGACTTACTGTAAACTATGGTTTTGTTTTTCTGTATTTGCATTTTAAGTAGACTTTTCCTCAACCAAAAATGTACAGCCGTGCTGGGAGTAACGTGTTACAAAAGTACAAAAGTTACACAATTACATTTACATTACATATTTCAGTAACCCGCATCATGACACACTTTTATATGGAAGCCCGTTCCCGCCAGCGTGGTGAAATTATTTATAATTTAATGACTTAATATCTCAAAATAACTACGTAATATCGCAAAAATAATGAGTTAATATCTCAAAATGACTTAGTATCTCGAAATTTCGACTTAATATCTGGAAATTTCAACTTAGTTATCTTAGAATAATGAACCACTATCTCAAAATAATGACTAAATTTCTGGATATGTCGTCTGGTTTATCTTGAAATAATGACTTAGTATCTCAAAATAATGACTTAATATTTCGGAATTTAGACTTACTATCAATGTATTTGTCCGTAATTTCGGGAATTAAAGTCATTTAATCAGAGTATAGACTCTAGACGAAGCAAAAACACCACACTGTGAGATGAATACTGCATAAATCTGACTTACCAAACTATGGTTTTGTTATTTCTGCATTTTATGTAGACTTTTCCTCAACCAAAATGTGCAGCCGTATAGAGTAACGTGGTTACAAAAGTACAAAAAGTCATACAAAGCTTAATTTACATTACAAATTTCAGTAACCCGCATCATGACACACTTTTATATGGAAGCCCTTTCCCGCCAGTGTGGTAAAATTATTTATAATTTAATGACTTAATATCTCAAAATAACTACGTATCGCAAAGTAATGTATCAATATCTCAAAATGACTTAGTATCTCGAAATTTCGACTTAATATCTGGAAATTTCAACTTAGTTATCTTAGAATAATCAACCAATATCTCAAAATAATGACTAAATTTCTGGATATGTCAGTTTCGGGTTATCTTGAAATAATGACTTAGTATCTCAAAATAATGACTTAATATTTCGGAATTTAGACTTACTATCAATGTATTTGTTGGTAATTTCGGGAATTAAAGCCATTTAATCAGCGTATAGACTCTAGAAGAAGCAAAAACACTACACTGTGAGATGAATACTGTATAAATCTGACTCTACTGTAAAACTATGGTTTTGTTTTTCTTGTATTTCTGCATTTTTGCGAGACTTTTCCTCAACCAAAAATGTACAGCCGTGCTGGGAGTAACGTGTTACACAATTACATTTACATTACATTTTCTCAGGCATCACTAAAACATTTTCAGTACTATTAAAGTTGGTACATATTTCAGTAACCCGCATCACGACACACTTTTATATGGAAGCCCGCTCCTCGCCCAGTGGTAAAAATTATTTATAATTTAATGACTTAATATCTCAAAAATAACTACGAATATCGCAAAAATAATGAGTTAATATCTCAAAATGACTTTAGTATCTCAAATTTCGACTTAATATCTGGAAATTTCGACTTAGTTATCTTAAAATATCTTAAAATAATGACTTAGTATCTCAAAATAATGACTTAATATTTCGGAATTTAGACTTACTATCAATGTATTTGGTCTGTAATTTCGAATTAAAGTCATTTAATCAGCGATAGACTCTAGAAGAAGCAAAACATTACACTGTGAGATGAATGCTGTATAATCTGACTCTACTGTAAACTATGGTCGGTATTTTTGCATTTTTGCGAGACTTTCTCAACTAAAAATGTACAGCCGCTGGGAGTAACGGTTACAAAAGTACAAAAGTTACACAGTTACATTTACATTACAAATTTCAGTAACCCGCATCATGACACACTTTTATATGGAAGCCCTTTCCCGCCAGTGTGGTAAAATTATTTGGCACTTAATGACTTAATATCTCAAAATAACTTAATATCGCAAAAATAATGAGTTAATATCTCAAAATGATTTAGTATCTCTAAAATTTCGATCAATATCTGGAAATAACTCTAGTTATCTTAGAATAATGAACCAATATCTCAAAATGACTTACTATCTCGAAATTTCGACTTAATATCTGGACATTTCGACTTAGTTATAATGAACCAATATCTCAAAATAATGACTAAATTTCTGGATATGTCGTCTGGTTATCTTGAAATAATGACTTAGTATCTCAAAATAATGACTTAATATTTCGGAATTTAGACTTACTATCAATGTATTTGTTCGTATCGAATTAAAGTCATTTAATCAGCGTATAGACTCTAGACGAAGCAAAAACACCACACTGTGAGATGAATACTGCATAAATCTGACTCTACTGTAAACTGGTGGTTTTGTTTTTTCTGTATTTCTTGCATTTTATGTAGACTTTTCTCAACCAAAAATGTACAGCCGCAAGTTGGAGTAACGTGTTACAAAAGTACAAAAAGTTACACAATTGGTTATTTTACATTACAAATTTCAGTAACTCAAGATCATGACACACTTTATATGGAAGTTCGCCTACCAGTGTGGTAAAATGATTTATAATTTAATGACTTAGTATCTCAAAATAACTACGTAATATCGCAAAAATAATGACTTAATATCTGAAAATGACTTCCCCGCTAGAAATTTTACGTTCCGAGAACGTTCTCAGAACGTCCCCGCTGGTGTTAAGGACGCGTTTCAATAACGCCCCAGAACGTTTCTAAGACGGTCACGATGTGGAGTTCTTTTTAAAGGGTTGGGGGACGCGAGTATTTAGGGGACGCCTACAAATATTCAGGACGCTCTTGTAACGCTTTAGGAACCATACTTTATTAGGAAATTTGACGCTCCTTACAACGCTTTGCATAAACGCCCTGCTGGTGTTAAGGACGCTGCTCTGGTAACGCTCCCAGAACGTTCTAAGACGGGTCATGATGTGGAGTTCTTTAAAGGTTTGGGGGACGTTATTTAGGGACGTTTCACAATATTCAGGGGACGTTCTGGGGGAACGTTTAGGGACCATATTTTACTTTGAAAGTTGACGGCTCCTAATAACGTTCCGGTGAACGCAATAATTGCGTCAAGGACGTGCTAGTTTCAGTAAACGCCTCTAGAACGTTCTAAGAAGGTCATGATGTGGTTCTTAAAGGGTTGGGAACGTTATTTAGGAACCTTCACAGAACATTCAGGACGCTCTTGGGACTTTAGGGACCACTACTAGGATATTCCCTATAGGTCTCTCATATGCTACATTCCCACAACATTTTCAAAACCTTCTTTAGGATAATGTAACCTAGAATGTTATTTTCAAGTTCTATTTAGTCCTTCCATCACATTTACTGAACCTTTTCAGAACCTTTTTAGTAACATTACAGGAAACCTTTAGCTCAATCTACACCTACTACAGCACTTCTTTCACACTGGTACTTTGTCTGCAGAACTCTAATCTCAGGCATAAGGGAGAGAGGTAGAGAGAGCTCAATCAGATCAGTTTAATTCAAATTGGCTTTTATTGCCATGAAAACTTACAGCATTTATCAAAAAACATTGGGATAAGTTGAAAACAACAAAGACATTTATGTTAATTATATACTATATACAGTGTGTATGGTGTTTAGGTAGCAAGATGTATCAGGCAATTGTCTCTATCTTCAAGAGATGTCCCAAGCTGTTCTCCTGCTGCCTGAAACAAAGCATAAATAACAATATTTACAAATCACTTCACTTTTTTATTTGATTTAATTACTTTCAGGTGTATACAGTGATGCTTGGAAAGTCTGTAACCCCTTTAGAATTTAATATTTCTGGATAAGTAAAAAACAAAAATAGTACTGAAAGGACAAAGCTTAATCCAATCAAAACAAATAAGATGAACATATATACTTTCTCTATTTATTTATTCCGGGAACTGTGCATAATCCAATTTGTCCTAAATATGAAACATGTATAATATTAAGAGTTTTAAAATAAATAGTAAGATATAGTTAACATCTAGTTTAAAGCTTCTTGTCTAAAGTGATTTTAAAGCAATGCTGGCGACTAAGACACTACTTGCACTGTTTAATGTGTTTGAGATGAGCTGCTTTCTCAGTATAACTTAAATTGCATTGGTATATTTCCATCTGTAAATGCTATAGAAATATTTCTTTATTTTACTACAAAATGGATGAGGCTTAGAATGTGATTCAGACTTCAGAGAATTAGCATGCTGCATGTATGCGTACAAAACAGACAAAGCGTTAAGAGGACAGGAGTACAATTGTGTATAAATTCTTACACAAGTTTTTTTTTTTTTATGATAGCAGTAATGGGGTAATCAAAATATTATGCAATTAATCAGTGTGCCTGTGTTAATTCACTGCCATTTTTAGTTTAGTGAATTTAAACTTGCATTATAAAGTATTATATTTGTTTCTTAAATTGAAAATGTTACATAAGATGATGGGATTTAGCATAGCCTACTTTCACTGTTTGTTTTCATTGGCATTAATATTCTTGGACAAAATTGACCAGACAGCATAATTAAAGGTTTAGTTCATCACTTCCATCAAAAATTTCTCATAATTTATTTCATCCCCTGTCAGTCATCGATGTTCATGTCTTTCATCAGTCAAAAAAGAAATGAAGATTTTTGAGGGAAACATTTGTCACAAGTGACCTGTACAACATGACTGTAATGCCTGAAATCATGTATGTACACGAGAGCTGGCTGCAAGACAAGCATTTGTGGTTAAAAAGTATATAATTTTTTTTTGAAAATGACTTCTCTAGTTTCATAGCTTGCTAGAAAATACACATCAAGGAAAACATGTAGAGTCTTTTAAAGCTGCAGAAAGTGAAACTGCAGTTTGACCTTCAACCCATTAGCGCCCACTGAAGTGCAATGTGAGGAAAATCCTGGAAATGTTTTCCCCAAAACCTTTAATTTTTTTTTTTTTGATCAAAGAAAGAAAATACATGAACATCTTGGATGACATGGAGATGAATAAATGATCCCAAATTTTAATTCTGGGTTGAACTAATCCTTATATAATGGTATATACAATTTGATTATTTTATACTTCATGCTTGGTTTAATTATAATAGTATAACAAGAAGTTTCTCATTATAAAGAATATTATTTTTATTATCCTAATAATAAAAAAATCTCTTGTTATAACATGAAAATATTGTGTTGCTATGAAAATCATCTTGTTAAAAAATAATCTAATTTCAATGAATCTGATCCCATTTTTTTCTGGTCTGTCAGCAAATGTTGCTGTAATTTTGAAAACTCTTTGCAAGATAAGCTTCCTACCTTCTGAGATGACATCATAGCTTGTACAAGGAGGGCAGGGTACAAGAAAGGGTCTGGAAAGCATTATGAAAAAATGTATGAATGTAAGGAAAAACATTGCATTCATTGCAGTACAGAATTAGTGTTCGCTTTAATCAAAAGGGGACCAAACAGGTTCAAATAGGAAAAAGACAACTGTAAAAAGCTTACATTATTGGAAAAACGACAAAAAAGTAAGAAAAATTCAGTGTCTTTTGTTTAAACTCAGTATCACTATTTATACCTTAGCTATTAGTAGTAACACTTACAAGGACAAATACATAGGCCTACATTTTGAAGACATGATGAAGCAGAGGAGAGCCAATGAGCCTACGTTTTTACAAGTTAACTAGCCACAGTAGGGTTGAAGTTATTATAAAAAATACCCAACCTATAAAATCTAACATGAAGGAAATTCTGAACATAACTTAGCATTAACTCATTTTAATAAGCTGACTGGAAGTGTATTACACATGCAAATACATAATGAACATAAAATTGAATCAATCTGGCCGAACGATTCTCCACTACGCAAGACGAAGTAGCTGAGCAGAGCCGATCAAGAAAGAAACATCTCTGATTCGCTACTAAATGCTTGGCTATTTCAAGTATTCTCGCCAATCAGAGTGGTGTTGTTAGGGCTAAGTGATTCATTGATGAACCATGTTTTACTTTAGCTTTGCTTAATTATCAGCCTAGCCCTGGGTAGCGAGAGTACTTAGTGATCAAATGAATGCTTGTTCAATGCTAAAGCCTCGTAAACGGAAATTTTAGGCACGGTTGTTTTCAGTAATTCCAATTCCATTTATGATATGGCCAACGCTAGCTAACGCATGAGGGAAGATAGGCAATGCAATAGCCACACAGGCAGATTCGGGGTGGTATAAGACCACAAGCTAAACAGATAACACTTAAATACATAAATGAACATAAATTAACTGACCTGGCCGAACGTATTTCTTTCCACATAGTGTAAGGACGCAGCACGCTTGAGCAGAGCCGAGCGAAGACAGAAAATCAGATTCGTTTAAATGCTGTTAAGGCCTCAAAAAATCAGAGGAGCTTTAGTTGGGGTATATGATGACTGCCTCAGCCAATCAGAGGCTACTGGTTGGGTGGTTGAAATCATGCCTACTATAATTTTTTTTCACAAATTGCATTTCCAAATAAAAAAAATACTGCCCGCCCTGCCGAATTCTGGAAGTTGGGGATTACAGTGGTTCGGAAAATGAATGAATGAATGAATGAATGAATACTCTTAATTGGTTGATTACTTAAATAGAAAAAAATGTACTAAATAAATAATTAGTAATATATGATGTTTTATTTCATAAATAATATATATTCATATTAATTATAATTACATGAATATATATTATTATATATACATATATATTATTATTATTATTATTATATATATGACAAAGAGACCATGTGGAGAACGTTTCTGTTAACGCCTTAATGTCCTCTTTTATAACGTTTATGTGACCGAAACATCCAATAGAACTTCCTAAAGTCGTATTATGCACGTTAGGTTATTATATGACCAAAAGAGGACCATGAACGTTTCGTTAACGCCCCGACGTTTCTCTTATAACGTTTTATGGGACCGTGAAATAACCATTATAGAACGCTTCCTAAGTCAGATGTAACGTAAGTATTATACGACTAAAAGAGGACCATGAGAACGTTCGCTATTCCAATGTCCTTTTTATAAACGTTCTTTATACCATAAATAACCAATATAGAAACGCCATCCCTAAAGTCGTATTATAACGCTATTATATGACTCAAAAGAGGACTATGAGAACGCTCGTTAACGCCCAATGTCCTTTTATAACGTTTTATGTGACCAGAAAATAACTAATATAGAACGTCATCCCAAAGTCGACATAATCGCTATTATATGACCAAAAGAGGACCATGTGAGAACGCTCTGTTAACGCCCCGGTCGTCCTCTTTTATAACGTTTCAGGTGACCATAAAATAACCAATATAGAACGCTATCCTAAAGTCGTGATTAAGTAACGCTATTATATGACCAAAAGAGGACCATGTGAGAACGCTTCTGTTAACGCCCCGAATGTCCTCTTTATAACGTTCTTATGTGACCATAAAATAACCAATATAGAACGTCATCCTAGTCAGATATGAATCGCATATATGACTAAAGAGGACCATGAGAACGCTCTTAACGTCTCCTAATGTCCTTTTTATAACGCTTTATGTGACCAAAAAGTAACCAAAATGGAACGCCCCTAAAAGTCAGATAACGAACATTGAGCACCAGCATCTCATAACCAAAAGAGGATTTTTTAAATCGCCTCCCAATGTTCTAAAGGTTCGACATTCGCCACCTTTTAGAGAACTTTTAGGAACGCCGCGCAAGGTTGTGAGAACGCCCCTCCCCACGCAGTTAGTATCTGAAATTTCCCGACTTAATATCTGGAAATTTCGACTTAGTTATCTCAGAATAATGAACCAACATTCAAAAAACAATGACTAAATTTCGATATGTCGCCCAATTATCTTAAAATAATGACTTAGTATCTCAAATAATGACTTTATATTTTGAATTTAGCCTTGCATATCTCAAATTTAGACTTAGTTCTCTTTAAAATAATAAACTTTAGTATCTCACAATAATAACTAAATATCTTGAAATTGTGACTTAATATCTTGTCATTTCGATTTTGCTATCTTTAAAATAATGACTGCTAGAATTTGAAAGTAATGACTTAATGTCTTGTAATTTGACTTGATAATTTCATACTAATTAGTTACCTAAAATAACGATTTTAGCATTTCAAAAATAATGAGTTAATATCTAGTATACCCCCTAACTTATCATGAAATACTTACTCATTATTTTAAAATAACTAAATGTTGAGATATTAAGCTTGTAAATTTTGACATATTAAGTCATTATTTTGAGATAACGTCATTATTTCGACTTAAATTATAAATATTCTCTAAACACGCAGGCGGAAACAGGCTTCCATACTTTGAACCCAAAATTTAGTGCTGTTTTGTTTTTATAATATAATCCCCAACCTAAAATAAAAGAGCTATTTCCTAGAGAGTGTATAGCTACAGTCATTATGCTGCACCTCACATCGCCCTCCACTGGATGTAGAAAGAACTGCAGTAAACTACATTTTAGCATTTTACAATGTCTGGCTTCCACACTTTATTTTGGTGAAAGTAACTCAAAAGTAATGCAGGAGTCATGTAACGCTTTACAAAAGCAGTAATATTGGAAATGACCTATTACTTTGAAATAACACTAACTAGCCAATCTATAATCTAGCACATTTGGAAGAAACTTGCGCAACACTGTTTACTAATGAGTACCAAAGAGCATCATGAAGAGAAAAGCTTCAACTTCCTCCTTTATTTAGCATCACAACAAGAAGACAGTGGAAGATTAAATATGGTGCAACAATGACTCATATTCTTTTGATTCATGATTTGGGGTTTTTTGAAAGTGGGACAGCTCATTGATGCATGTGTCTGCTTTCATGAAAACAAAGAAAATCAATCTCTGGGAAAAAAAAAGTTTTCTTTCATGTTTCAGTTGAGATTGTGTTTAACACTAAATGTAGAACAGATTCTTGTGATCTCATAACACATGATTCAGTGAAAGGGCTTAATTTTTGAGGAGATGAATAATTGCGCTCATCAATGTGTTTTACGATTTCCTTCTAAATCCTGTAACTTACACACAGTTTACTCAGACTCAGACAGTAACTTTAAATACAGATGAAGGCTCAGAGGAACAACAGCTGATGATGTAAAAATTAGAATTCCAAGAAAATGTACATCTTGTATTTAAACACTAGGCCTATAAAATATGTATGTGTGTGTGTATATATATATATATATATATATATATATATATATATATATATATGTATATATATATATATATATATGTGTACACCAATCATGTTGCATTTCACTGCTAAAGCAGATACCACTGATGGTCGTGCTTCACAAATCAAGCTTTTTTCAAGTTTGATTTAATTATAAGTTAGCCATCTTGTGTAAGACAAGGTCCAACCGAATGAAGCTATTGGGTTCAATCAAACTGATTATTAACTCATGTTTTGATTGAATCACCATTAACATGATGCCACAGTTGATATTCTCTATTTAAATGATGAGTCCCTACTGAAAAATCCATAGGATTTATATGAAATACAAACCCACACAAAATGTTCTGTGGACGACATCAGGTCAACACGACGAGCAGAGAGACTCTCGGGAGTGTCAGCGTTGTTTTTCACCTCAATAAATTATTGTCCTGAAGCACAGAAGTGCAAACGGTGACTGTGTTTTTATTTACTAGATGCATAGCAACTTGCTTGGTCCAATTCCAGAAGCAACAAGCGTTTGTAGTGAGGCAAGGTTTTGCTGGAAACTATTTCACCCATTTCTGATTCAGTACCAAAAAATAATTCAGGTTACTTGAAAATATATAGGATGCATTTTTTGGCCATTTGTTTGTTGATTTGTTCTGCAATCTTTTAGTAATTTCTTCCTACCTTTGATTTTTTAAAAATATTGTTGTGAGGACAGACAGAAAAATAGGTGACAAAAATTATAAAGTAGTCTAAAATATCAGAAAAAGCTGGAATACATTTCTCCGCATACCTTAACAATTACCAGCAAACAATTAAGTACATGATGATGATGATGATGTCACAAATACTGGGGAAACACAAAGCTTTAAGACACCAATGCAAGCTGTTATTTAAATCAAAAACAACAAAGTGAAAAAAACCTTCTTCAGAAAATTTAAGGCTTGGCAAACAGTTGCACTAACCTTTAGTAGTGTTGCCACAAATTGCAGCAAAGGTCATATTTTCATGCAAATTAGATTTTGTGACAAACTTAGGTGGATTTCTAGCAAATTTTTACACGTCTGCCAAATTTGTCACCAAATGTTCATTACAAGTTTGTCATTATTGACTAATTGTCTTGGCAAATTACTGGCTAATACATTTGTCATTAGTGACAATTTGTCTTTGTTGCCAGAACATTGCTGCAAGTTTGTCACTAGTGACTGTCAATGACAAACACGTGGTAACATATTCGGGAAAACTCCACTGTTTGCCACAAATTAACCATAAGTTTGCAGCGAACATTTTGTTTTTATAAGGATAGGTTCATTAGAATGTTTATTGTTTCTTGTTGTTTATTGTAACCCAAACCATAACCCTAACTTGCCGCAAGTTGTATTGTAGGTTTCTTACAATTGTCTGCCATCTGCCTAATCCCACAACCATAATCATAGCAAATCACTTTTTTGGCAAATCACTGGCAAATTCACTGGCAAATACCGTACATTTGTCACTGGTGGTACTATGTCATTGTTGTCAGAACATTGCTGCAAGTTTACCACTTAGTCAAGGCCGGCTCAAGCCTTTATGGGTTCCTAAGCGGAATTTCTTTTGGGTCCTCCACCATCACCTCAATGTTATGTTTGTAATTAGTCTTTAATTTAATCTTGTGTCATAAAATTTAAAGTGCTCTTGGGGCCCAGTCTAATATATCAGATCAAATTATTTGTATAATTCTGGAATACTAGTGTAGTTTTTTCAGTGACTTCAGGAACCATTCTGTACTGACCTGAAAAAATGTCCAAAAATGATGGCCAAAAAATGCTCAAAATGTTGCAGAAAATGTGGAAATACAAAATTATTTGAAGATGAAGAAATTACAGGAATAAATTTTACACAAAATCCTTATTGTATTCGGCAAAACCAAGTCAAAAACAAGAAATAAATAAAATTGGTAAAATACTGAGTTTATATTTATAATTTGGTTAAAAAAATGTCTATTCTAGTTGATTAGTCCATTTAAAAAATAGTTTAACAAAACTGATGTGTTCCTTTTTGTGGTCAAAATATGAAAACAGAGAGAAGTGCCAGAACCTGATTCTCTGTTTACATCACTATACACATGATGAGATTTTGTGATATACTTATTTCATGCACGTCTTCACAACCAGTGTGTAGTAATAACACACAATACATAAAAGCAGGGAAATTGCCGGGGCCTCTGTGTTGCGCAGTATGTTGAAGAGTAAACAAGCGTCTCTCTGGTTTCACATTTCTAGCACTTCCATTTTGTCACACGGCCTGCTGGGAAGTCTGACGAAAGGGCAAAAACATCATCATTTCGATGGCATGACGGCTTCGTAATGCACCCAATCACCAGCAACCTCCTTTAAAGACGGAGCCGTAAAACTTCTGTGATTAAAAAAAAGAGTTTCATAAGCAACACGAGTCTGTTTAATTTGAGAAGCTGATGAAGTGTTTGTAGACGTCGGCTTACAACGTATGCAGTGAACTGAGGAGACTTCTGCACTGCTCGATCTTTTTCTGATGAAGTTTGGAATGAATATCATGGAGGGAATATTGCTCCATGTCTCTGGTGAAGTCCTCAGGAAAGTGTGGCATAAATTTTGTTCTAAGCCCTGTTGAAATGTTGAATTTTTGCAGAAAAATGTATGCTTTAAAATGTATAGATTTAGTTTAATGGATCAGACTGTTCCTCAAAAATACGTTCTCAGTGTCACCGTTCTCTTGTCATTTTTGGTCTTAGAAAAATAGCTAAAACCACTTCAAATCCAGTAAAATCTTAGTAAAATGTTTGTGGCAGTTTAAGAAGCATCTAATCCAACAATTTCAACATCAATGAAGAAGCAGCTTTTTCTTTTCCTCTCTGTGTTACGTGTCAATTTTCTTTGCACCGACATTGATCTCCTTGACCTTCTCGTCTGCAGTATGCTTGATTAGTTCTCAAATTTGCTGTGTTCATTTCAGACTTGGCTTGTACATTTTACATTACTTTCCATAAACCACAACCACTACCACCACCACCGCCAAGTTGAACTTGGACTTACATGCACGGCCACTTTTTTGGACGGGAAATAACCTTGTAGCTGAACTTGTTCACGGAAAGTTTTCTCAGGTTTGTCAAGAGAAGTGAAACAACCAGTTCAGTAGTTAATACATTCTCTATGCATGAAAAACAAAGGCAGTTGGTAGTATATAACGGTCAGGAAGCTGGGCCTGTGAGGGTCGGAGAGCCGCTGTTTCAAATTCCGGACCAGTAAAGGTACCACAGAGGTACTCGTGAGCAAAGCATCGCCCCCAAGCTGCCTGGCTACTTCTGGCCAAGGGCAATGGCGGTCGGGTCAATACTAAGGTGACGCTTAGTTGTGGTGCAATGTGTGCTGTGCTGTGTTCATACTGACAAATAATCACTCACTTTACCCAGTGTTAAATGAGTTTAATGGACAACAGTTGGATGTATGCTGATATCACGAAGTTTTCTACGATTTCAATTCGACTAAATTCAGGAGTCAGCGATTGCAATGAGACAATTTGTTGTGCTGCACTGTGTGCCGTGCTGTGCTGACTGAGCCAAATAATCACTAAATTCACTTAGGTAAACGGTGAAACTGAGACCTTCCATAACGTGAATGTAAATGTTGACACAAACACACTAGTCACTATTACAGCAGTCTGGTGAAAAAGATTTTAGCAACCAACTCGACTCACCTCAAAGACACAGAATGCAGCCTTCAGCCAAACCAGACCATCGGGTTTTCAGCGGTTCTGTAAGCGTGATGAATGACTTGTGACACTGTAAGGTAAAAGGAGAACAAGGCAAACAGAGCAGTGAATTTAACAAAAACACGTATTTGCTTCATGTAATCGAGTCATGCTGCTGAGCTGATCTTAATGTTGTGGTTTTTGGAGACAAAAATACAAAGAATAGAATCAGTGACACGGCGGATTGCAGAAAACAATGGATTTCAAATTATGCTCTAGCAATAGCACATCCCAGTTTACCATTTATGACCGTGGAAAGCTGTCTCTTTGTTCCATCGTCTGCCCAGACGCTCATTTAACCCCCGCTTAAAACCCCTAAATGTGTCCCTTACTTTCCTCACACTGACCCCAAACCCCTGAATCTAACGGCTTTGACACTCCATAAAAACTGAATCTTTCTTAGATTATACGGTTCAGAGTTCTCAACTGATCCCACGCACTTTAATTTTAATTGTTTTCCCATTTTAAAACTCAGGTAAATCCAGCATTATCTCTGTCAATCATCGGAGAATTTAATTCTGAGTTAGTGTGTAATCATTGGCTCTGTGGACATTTCAATTTTAGAATCTAATAAATGGGCTGTCAGTTTCAGCAAATTTGACTTTGGTATGGAGTTGCTGTTGTCCAGTAGATGTCAGTATTAGGCATAATTTCAAACGTTTCTAGAAGGGCAAAATTGAACGTGTTTCCATGT
Source organism: Distichodus sexfasciatus (assembly GCA_032718565.1). Taxonomy (NCBI): domain Eukaryota; kingdom Metazoa; phylum Chordata; class Actinopteri; order Characiformes; family Distichodontidae; genus Distichodus; species Distichodus sexfasciatus. Next base: position 784,151 of record JAVGVS010000110.1, read on the forward strand.
CGCTAAAACGAGACGGCACAACAATGTTGTAATTCTTCATTAATCTATATTTACATTTACTTACCAGAGCGATGCCCATTTTCTAATTTCAGAGAAAGTCTCCCTGAGAGAAACTTGAAGTGAAAGTGAGTGATTATTTGCCATTGTGAACATAACACAGCACACAGTGCACCACAAGGTTGGGGACCTCTGCATTTGACCCATCCAGAGCAAGGTCCCGCTCCCAAGAACTGCCAAAAAAGCTGGTCACTGCTTCTTCAAGTATGCATCAAATACAGAGTTTATTATTTAGAGGGCACTTGGTAGTGTAACGCTTAGAGAGTTTGCAACCTATACCCAAAAAACAGCCACAAGTCACAAACGGGTAGTTGGTAGCTGTAGTAGTCATCGATAAGAAGGTCACCGGACGGACCGCTAAAGGTACCACTGAGGTACTCATGAGCAAGGCACCATCCCCAAGTACTGACAAATGACAAATAATCCTCACTTATTGGAACAGTTGGTAGCGTAACGATTAGGGCGTTTTATCTGTGATTGGATGGTTGTTGGTTTGAAACCCGGACTGGTAAAGGTACCACCGAGGTATGAGCAAGGTACCATCCCCAAGCACTGCTCCCAAAGTGCTGTCCATGTCAGCTGTCCAATGCTCCTTAACGGATGGGTCAAATGCATCACTCACATTTCGATGTGTTGTGCTGCCTGCTGTGCTGTGTTCGCAAATGACAAATAATCACTCACCTTTGTTCAGCATTCCTGTCTGTCTCAACACCATGGACGCTGGACTGTAAAACCCACAATTACGTTTTTTTCCTTTCCGGCTGAGTAATGATGCAGCGTTGAGACATGAAAATGTGTATTACTCTGAATCAACATGCAAAAACAAGCCTGACTGGGAGAATATTGCAGTGAGAAAACACTGCATAGAGGGCTTCTGCATCATCCAGACAAACAGCATTTCAGCCAAAAACCTGGCTGACTATTGAACATTTCACATGATGCATGAGGCCATTATGGCTGTGGCATTCGGCCACAGTTGGCTGAGGATTGGGCAGGCTAGCTCCCGCTTTATCACTGGTGCTCAACTGCATGTGAGATTAGTACTCCGAAGAAAATGATGGCTTATGGACATGAGTCAGTACAATTTGGCATTTAACCTTAGTGGCGTAATATTGATTTCGATTAAAGTGATTGTAAACTGTCTTGTTGCTGATGTAAATGTTCACAGACACACATCTACGTCCAAGATCTGTTAAATATTCTTCAGATTTTTCACAACACGACATGATACTTACCTGGCAGTGGCGATTCCATGACCAAGAAGGTGGTTCGCCCAGGGCGAGGCTCAGCCACAGAATCTTGATGACTGATCTCTCTGTGCATTCCCCAAATGTGGGAATCTCGACCGGCATAATTTGTGGGGCCTAGCGACGGCGCCTCCCCTGAGTTTTCGGGCAGTTGATAGCTGTAATTCAGGGTGCTTGCCCCGTAATCACCAGTTCGAATCCCAGGACCAGTTAAGGTTACTCATGAGCAAGGTACCGTCCCCAAGCACTGCTACCAAGGCCCTGGCCATGTTAGCTGCCCACTTCGTGGTTGGGTCACATGTAGAGGCCATATTTAGTTGTAGTGGACTGTGTGCTGTGGTGTTTTTTTACATCAAATACCATTCACTAATTGTATCAGCCCAACCCCATTGAATAAACATTATTGTGCCATATTAGCTGCTGTAGTTCTTCTATTTTACTGTCACAATATTCAATAGACCGCCTGTTTAGAATTCTCATGGCTAACTGCCATAGATCATATTCACATTCAATGCAAAAAGGTAATTCCAGGACCAATTTAGAGGTTTTATATTTTATAGTCTGTTAAAACTGGAGCCATGTCGTTTCGTCTCGCTGTATACTTGTATATAGAATTCAGATACAGGATCAGTACAAATGAAAGAAAGCCTAAAGTGCTCTCTTTATAACATGGTAAAACATTATGAGAATTTATGATAAAGGGATATACATTTCTCATAGTCTGATACTAGAATCACTGCTTAAATATCTACAAAATAAAAGAGATGTCTTTCTAAAACTGTATTTAGAGAGATGCTTTTAGCAGTGCAGATACACACCTGCACCTACAATAACTATAATATAGAAACTGATCAACAGAAATATTATTACTATTACGACCATTTTTAAGAAAGATAGCAGTCAGTAGGAATTCAAAAGGATTTTTATAAATTATACTAGTTTAATAATCACACATCTGACAACAATCAACGCTATCACCATCACAGGTTTTGGGTGGTTCTGAAATATGCATGATGAAAGATAACTATGAGAACCGTTGTTTGACTTGCATTCGCACTAGTACCTTACACACAACACAAACATAAGATGTCCAAAAGAGAACATTTTGATTCATTAAAGCATGCAACTACACTTGCAGTGTTGCATTTCTGACAGATGGGGTCAGTAGGCTTTCATAGAATTCACTTAGCACTTCACCCCGCCTCAGGGACCGGTTCCAGATCCAGCAGGAGTGAGATTTATGGCACACTTTTATTCAGCCTGATTAATGAGTTGTACCTTCTGTTTGAAGCAGAAAAGGTTTCAACCTCTCATCAAACGCTTAAAGGTAATCAGCATTTAAAAGCTAAAAGCAAACTCAAGCAACTTGCATGTAACTTCTGTTAAAGTATAAAACTGCTAATGTATTGGAGAGCAATTGTCCTAAGCTAACAGTAGTATTGGACATATATATATATATATATAAATATATATAAATATATATATATATATATATATTTATATGTACATACAGTATATATATATATATATACAGTATATGTATATATATATATATATATATATATATATATATATATACATATCTATATCTATATACATGTATACGGCATACGATAATCCCAGCCGTATGAAGCCAATTAGCCATGTGAGCCGGGGTGCTGTGTTTCGGTAATTATGATTCCTAATGAAACCCAAAGTCTGGAAACTATATAAAGAAAGCAAAGCCAAAGCCAAATGAGATTTTAATCAGCGGTTTAACATTTCATTGCTTCAAGACCAAGTGATTACGCCTGTGTAAACTGGCGCTCTGACATCCTCACAAACGGTTTCCCAAAGTAAAGGTTTACTGTCGTACTTTTGATCACCGTGAACTCCTTTTTGGAAAACGTTAAATCAGGACGCACAAACTAAAAAGTCCATGTCTCGTTGTTTGCGTTGGAATTTTTAACTCTGAGGACGACAAAACCATTCACTTAGTCTGTTATAATAATTTTTACTGCATTTATGATAAATCTTGTCTGCAAAGTGAGAGACTTCCTTTGCGAACGCTGGCTACGTCGTTGTGTAGTAAATCCAGATTTTCCAGCCGGGTCCTTTACCTCCAAGTTTAGGGTGGTGGTGGTGTTGGGGGGGCTTGGGGGTGGGGGGGGTTGCGCTGCCTGGAGGAGGACACAAACACACGTTTGGGAAACAAAGCTTCAAAGAACACGGAGTTAAACGTGACAGGTCAATCACATTTGAGAACGAAGCAGGAGGTCCGTTCTAAAGCGAAAGCAATCAGGCAGCACTGATTTCCTTGGGGGAGTCGAACACGGCACAGTCAAAACCAATTTGATCCGCCTGAGGCTAATGGCGCAGAGCCCCTGATCTTCCTGAAGATGACCCCAGGGCAGGATGAAGACTATCTCATTTCACCAGCCATAGAGAGAGAGAGAGAGATCAGGGGTATAATCATTTATTGAATTATCTGCGGGGGCCGAGAAGACGATCTAACGTTAACCTCGTGGAGGGAGATGTCTGGATGTTCCGCCCTATTTTGAGATGTTTCTTCACCTGAATCTCCTTTGCTGTGGAATTCACAATATCTGAAAGGAGCGATGGTGCTCTAGCGTGGAATATAAGGCAGTCTCGACAAACAACGCCACTCCCTTTTAAGCATTTCAAATAAGAACACAAGCAGTCTGTGAAATGGATGAATGCTTTCTCTATACTGTATTATGTCATCAGAAAACTTACGTCAAAACACCTCGTCATGATGGCGAGATGTCTTTGATCGCAGTCCAAAGTCCTGTTGTGTGGCCCTCATACACAAGCACTTAAGATATCTACTGAAATCTCTTTAGAGTGCTTTAAAGGATGAATGACAACCAAAGCACCAGCGCAGCAAAGGCAAGTCATAGAAATAAACACAATCCTACATTCAAAAGATACAAAGCAATGCTTGCTTAACGATTAGAGCATTAGTCCTATGATCAGAGGGTCGCCGGTCAATCCCAGACTGGTAAAGGTATCATTGAGTTACTCATGAGCAAGGTACCAGCCCCAAGCACTGCTCCCCGGATGCTGCCAAAAAGCTGTCCACTGCTTCTTCACGGAAGGTCAAATGCAGATCACATTTGGTTGTGGTGTACTGTGGTGCAGTGTTGTGTTCACAATGACAAATAATCACTCAATTAAAAATCATGATACAGTATTAAGTCAGGTCAATGAACAACAGTTTACAGGCGTCTGCTAATATCATATTAAATTTGAAACGATTCAATTCAGGATTGCAATATCATACAATGATTTAACACAGTCACTTGATTTTGTATCAAATCACAAAAGCTACTAAAATATAATTTGACAATTTTATTCCTTCTGTCTAAGTTACAAAACCAGCTAACGATTGGGACAGGACGTTAGAATATGTACGATATCTAAATGATATCTTCATCTCCTTGATGTCTTTATTTTGGATTGTTCAACCAATGTATCAAAGTCAATTTGATGTACTGTTACACTCTTGCTACTGATAACGTGCAGTGAACTTTAGGTAACAGCCTATTCCATGCCGTTTTAGGGTAACACCAGTACATACTGCATTAATATAACTCCTAATAACTCTTAATGTTCATTTTGCAAGCCAGATATATGTCTTTCCTTCTCAAATCAGCCTTTAAAGTTTCTCTTTCCCCCTCCACTGAGGTTAGACACAACTTGTCCTGAGCTTCACATATCCCCGCTGACCGAGTAGCTACGCCAGGCGAGTCCGCCTCCGGGTCTGCTCCTGCTTTATAAGTCCTCTGATTATCACGACTTGTTTAAAATTGGTTTCCTGGAGGGCCCAAGCCTTGAACGGAACAATATCCTCTGGCCTCGGCTCCTCCAGGCCCCAGTGTTCCTCATTTAATTTTATGTCGGGCTTACAGGCTCGCGATTTGGCGCCGCCACGGCGGTAGGCCACTGAGACCCGGCTCCTGAAGCCACGCAAAGAAAAGGGGTTCAATAAAAGTGCACAATCACCTATTTTAGCTTGACTTGGCTAAGATAGGACTGGATTCCCCCACCCCGAAAAAATGCTGCTCATTATAACGCGAGTGACTCATTGAGTTCGGCTAAGACAGCGTAATGATATAATGAAGCGGTCGCCGTTCCACTTATTGCACAAACGCTTTATTATCGCCAGGGTACGTCTCCACATCCGCTTTTTTATGAGACGACTGGAAATGCGCTGGTCTCCCTACATTGACTGAGCGCCAACTTCCCAAGACGCCAAAATAAACAAGGGGGGTAAAATAGACATTCAGCTGCTGACTGGAGGATGCCAATATGTACCAAGACCCTGCGGACTGTGACCAAGCAATGGAAGGTCTGGGATGGCAAAATAATAGCAAGGTACTGTGAGAATTTAGAGATTTTGTCTTCACTACGGCACCCGAACGGCACTTTGTCAACAGTTTGACCTCCAGCATTATTCTCCTGGAGTTTTGATCTGCAGTTCGCTGTGGGATCATATCATGTCCAATTAAGTTAAGAAGTCCAGTTCACATCTCAATAAGTTTTGGACGCATACCCTTTATTTCTTGTATAAATACTATACTTGCACAGACTCTAAAAGGCTTTCTTTTTCATTTTTTCATTCCATAGTTCTTTTGGGGGAGGTTGACTCACCTTGAATCTCATTTTGTGCTCTTTGTGCCTGCAGTGTTTGGGTGTATTTGCTTTGCTATTTGCCTTCCTCACATTTGACTTTCTGCCTGAGCGCTGGGTTTACCATTGTGCCATTTTCCCAACTGGATTTGTTTGCTTCAGCGCCCGACTTGACCGAATATTTGTCTTCGTTTAGAGGATTTATGTTTCTGCTCACTCCAGTGCTATTTTGACCTTGTGATTGTCTGTTTGACTAAGGATTGTCTCTGTCCTATGAAATTGACTCCTGTTGTTGGTTCAACATTAAATGGTATGGTGACCTAGTAGTAGGATACTTGTCTACTGTCCAAGAGGTTATAGGTTCAAAGCAAAGTATATTCTTCATGCAGCACCACCTCCTTTTCCCTCTGAACAAGATGCTTAACCTCATGTTAACCCAAGGAACACTGTTCCTGAAACAAATTGAACCATGTACATCTTAATGGTAGGATCCTTGTCTACAAACCAAGAGGTTGTAGGTTCAAATCCAGCTCTACCACTGGCGTCTGAATCAAGACCATGACCCAAAGTTGTTCCAGAAAGACTGTTCCTAAAAAGCATGGCACCATTTACATCTTAGATGTAGAATTCTCACCTATGGAACAGGAGGTTGTAGATTCAAATCCATCTTTATCCTTCATGCAGGTCTACCTCCACTGGTCTCTGATCAAGGCGTATAACTCAAAGTTGTTTCAGGGAGACTGTTCCTGAAATGGGTGGAATCATATATATCCTAGTACAGGATGCTCAGCTGTGGACCAAGAGGTTGTACGTTCAAGTCCATCTCTACCCTGAATGCAGCACCACCTCCATTGGCCTCTGAGCATGTTCCTTAAGCTCAAGTTAACCCCAAGACACACTGTTCGTGAAATGGATGGAACCATTTACATCCTAGTGGTAAAATTTTCATCTACACACCATGAGGTTGCAGATTGTTCAAATCCAGCTCTAGCCTTCATGCAACTCTACCTCCGTTGGCCTCGGATCAAGGCCCATAACCCAAAGTTATTCCAGGAAGACTGTTTATGAAATGGATGGAACATCTTAGTGGCAGGATACTTGACTATGGCTCAATAAGTTGTAAGGATTAAATCCAGCTGGTTGGATGGTACCAGGCAGAGATACACTGATAACTGGCATTAAGGTGGATCCCTGGATGGTACCATGCTTTCATGGTAGTCTGCTCTAAAGAAGCTCCAGAAGTTTGCACTTAACCACCTCAAGTAGCACATAGGCTTGGTCAATGGATGTTAACCAATGGAATGCGTGTACACAGTGTATTGTCAAAAGCCTCCAACAGGCACCTGCCATTAACAAGCTCTGACACCTTAAATAGCCTCGATCAAAACAACCTGACATAAATGACAAGAAACCTTCCCAAATGCTACCCCTTACACATGCAAGCCCTGCATAAGTTATAGTTTGTTTGCTTTGAGCTATAATTAAGGGTCGTGCGGACTAAATTCACATTTGTTAGCATTTAGTTCAACACTGTGTCAGTCAGCTCAGCCTTTCCACCCACAACAGATGAAAAGAACATTGGCACGAGACCTCCAGGTGGAACAAAGTGTGTACCAGCTAAAGCTTTTTCAGAGCAGAACAAAGCCAACATGCATGGTCAATTCCTGGATGTCCAAACATCACGATGCTGTAAAATAAACCATCTTCTGTGGTTTATGATTGACTTTGATCTGCTGGCTGCGCTCGATGGCCGACTTTCATCTCTTCACTAATTCTTTATGGTGAGGAAAGATGTCACATTCGGTTTCTTAAGATGTAAGTAAACTTTGGGGGGAATGTTGAATTGTCTCTGTGGTTTTGTGTTGACTTCAGGATTTAGCATTGTCTTGCATTTCAGAACCAAAAAACCAGTAAACAATTTTTTAATATTATTTTATATATATGTTTGTCATATTTTCATCAATGAGCCAAGCCATGCAGGGTTTAAAATCCCCCAACTACTGACCCAGAGTTTTGTTCTTCCTCTTTGTATATTTTATTTTCACCAGTGCTTTTCTTTTATTAATTCCCCATTCTGACCTGAGCTGCTATTTTCTTGTTTCTTTGTTTTCCTGTTATTCGCTTTTCATGTTTCTACCTTGTAGTTTTTGAGCATATAGGTTCTTTGGACCTTGAACTTGTGCTGTTCTATTACTTTTGATCTTGAAATGAAGTGTAAAGTCATGCACTCCCAGCAAGCCTCAGTTGTGCTTTCCCCCACTGTTCACTGGAACACCAGCATGAAACACTGAACTGAAGGACAAAGAGATTGAAAAATAATTCGATAAGCAACCAAATGTCTCAAAGAAGTCTTCTATACTCACACACTGCAGTGGGGTAGAATATGGGGCTTCCTAATGATTATTAACCACAACTCTAGTAATTGCAATGCAGAGAATGCAGAATTTTGCAGAATGAGCACAAATACAAAGCTAAGGTCAGTATAAACAATAACTTGCATACTACGTGCAAAAAATGTATGGTATTACCACATGTGCATTTCTGGGCAATCTGAACCCTACTGCAATTACTTTGTTACCTTTTGTTCTAATGTTATCATTTAAATTGAGTGAAAAAAAAAGAATATGTTAATAAACCTCCATTCAGTATTGTTATGCAAAAAAATATATAATGTAGCGCCTAAAAAGTATGGGATATTTATTTATATTATTTTAATAAGAAAGTTGGTACTTGCCTTGCACCCATAGTTCTGGGACAGGCTCGATTGGGAATAAGTGGTTCAGATAATGATTGAAGGAAAGAATAAATATAATGTATTTATGATGAAATTTGACACACACACAACCATACACTGTTCAACATGTAGTGAGAGGTTTTTCTGACTGCCATAATAAAATATGCAGAATAAAAAGATAGATATATAAAAAGATACCAGAATAAATATTGCATTATAAATATCATATAATATAATGCATCATATAATACATGAATTGGATATAAATAAATAAGCACGTATAGCAAATATATATAATATATAATATATATATATATAATATATATAATTGCTCTGACTTTACCAGTGGCTAATTTTTACTCACCTGCTTTGCCCCTCCTCTAACTTTACGATATGACCACCCAGCTCCTGCACATCTGCCAAACTCACACTATCTATAGTTTACTGCCTGGCCCAGCCTGAACCCAGAAAGGGGCAAGCAGTGCAGGGAAGCAAAACAGCCTGTGTCCCGTGTGTGTATGTGTGTGTGTGTGTGTGTGTTGGATGGCGGTTTATGCAAGACGTTTGGGGGATGGAGAGGGGCATACTAAAACTCACATAACACACACACACACAGTCCTATCTCATGCTCGCACAGTGACTCGGCACCGTAATGACCGCAAAGTATTTTCAGCTTTTGCCCAAAACTCTCACAGGTCCTTCATTCTCCCAAATGTGTAAACAATGGGACTCTTTGTCCTCTTTGGCTGTGAGAAATCATCACCTCACCTATAGCTAACTTTAAACCTTAACAGCATCCCTGCTGATAATGACTGGAAAAAATGCACTGGCACCATCTTGCCGGGTAATTGTGCCTAATGTGGCTCATTTGCAGCTGCCCCTGTCCTCCCACGACACTGATAAAACTGCAGAGTGTGTGTGTGAGAGAGAGTGAGAAAGAATGAAAAAGAGAGAAAGGGAGAAAGAGAGACAGAGGGAGGACGGATCAGGACAGGACAGTTTCTTTTTTTATTTAACTTCTGTGGCAAGAAACAAGGAAATTCAAGACCGACTCAAGCTTAACAATATCATGAGTCATTTGCATTTGGGGCCTTAATTGCTGACTAAGCTCCGCCAAATGTTAATTGCTTAATCTGTGCAAAGATAATGGAAGCATAGAATGTGTGTCGGAAATCCGCTTTGTTGATTATCACATCAGTGTAATTAGAAATTGCACAATCCTTTTGATTTTATGGAAACATTTTGAATATATATAACAAATTTAATTGCAATCGATTCACATTATTTTTCTCTTTAAGCATCATTCTTGGTGATATAGTGTTTAACTTTCACTCCAGTCACTTTTGGGTCACTTTCAAACATTCACTTTTTAAAGAGATTCATCTCATATGAAAATACTTTGTAAAAGAAAAGAAATGTTTTGCATTGTTGTCATAATCCTTTCCATACTTGCATGGTTTAATTTTCTAACTGCTGTCATTCGAAAGGCACTCGGCCCAAACTGGTGCTGCACGTTATGAGTGTCGTAACACATCCAACCCTCATACTTGCTAATGAAAGCTAATGATTCCAGGAAGCTCTGATTATAACACCCCCTCGCTCCCTCTGAGTAACACCACTTTCGGGCCAAGTCCTGATTTTGGTAGCCTTTAACTCACAGGAGAGGAAGACTCTTGGCACCCAGCTTAATACCCAGCCAGGCAGCTTCTTGTTGAAGTTATCAGGAGACCTGGCATTTGAACCAGCTCGTGTCCTTGCTCCGTTCCAAGGTCACCCGAATTGCTACGGTTGTTCCTCCGTGCTCTGCACTAATTGGGAACCAGACATTTTGCTAATAACTAGCTGACTGAATCTCTTCTGACCGGCCAATTTGACCCCCGAAGCAATTTGGAATTTCATTTCCATTGTAATATGTGTGCTCATTTGAGGCCTATAACTGCAGCCGATCTGAGAGAGAGAGAGAGAGTGCTAAAGATTATAATGAACTGACTAATTTAGTTAGGTTAGAGAATTTCTGGTGTTTTCAAAGGTTTGAACAAAAGTTGAGATTGAAAAATCAGGATCTGCATCAATAAGGGAATACAAAACATTCTCCTGGTGTTAAATCATGAGAATTCTGGTTTCTCATTTTGTTAAAATTGTATAATTTTTGTGTGTCTTTATTAGATTAGTTCCCCTGAGAGCAACTTTAGGGTTAAGGGCTTTGCTCAGGAACGCAGTGTTGGTAATGCCAGAGGTCAGATTCAAGCCCACAACCTCTTGGTCCAGAGTCAAGTGTCCTACCACTAGGTCACCAACACCCCACACCCACTGCCTTTCCTGTTCCAAAATTGTCTTACCTGATACACTTGTGTACTAACTAATTGAAAGCCACACGTTTGATCTTTAAAACAGTTGCTCATTGAATCTATTGTGCTGTCCTTTTGCCTAGCTCTAGTCTGGATCATCTCTTCGCTGCTGTCTCAATGTTTATTCTCCATCCATCCAAGCTTCCCTCCATTATCCATCACATCCTACAGGTGCTTGATCAAACTGAGATTGGAAGAATATGGATGACAATGCAACACCTTCAATTTGAACCAACTGGCAGTGGTCCAAGGAGGGGAAAAATTGATCCAGGTCTACTAAAAGCCTGATCTCAATCCAATTTGACATCCATGGGATGTTATGAAACACTAAGCATTATGATGCTGATGCTGAATGAACATAACAAGCCCTTGATGAACCTTTTTGAGTGCATCACCAAACTTTCCCATAAAAGGCTTGACCAACTGAAATGATTGACCATTAAACAATAGTTCAATGAACAACAAGGAACAACTTAAACAGTTAACATAGCTACCTTTTCCAGTCTAGACCAGAAAGGTAAATTTCATAGGTTAGTTTTTAGATGGATTTTCCAGGAGTGTGTGTGTGTGTGGGCACAAAGGCAAATGGGAAATGGTGACCCTGGAATGTGCCTTGCACCAACAGATGGTATACTTTCACCTTCACCGCCCCAAGTGACATCTGCTGTGTTGACGTGTGTCAGTGGGATTTTTAACAGTGACATGGCTCTACCACACACCCAGTCAAGACTGGTTCAAAGTCCGTCTTTAAAAAACATTGGGTGGACTTACTTAGCAAATGGTTTAGACACCATTCACTGAGCTTTTTGCTGTGTACACATCAACCATTAGTAATAAACATTTTTTAAATACTACATATAATCGAGCAGTTACACCTCTTTTCAAAGGACACCTACCGGACAGCTGGTCATAAAACTTTCTTTGTTGCTCTTGTATACTGACTTTATAAAGACCTACATCAGGGTGCCCATCCCTGCTTGTGAAGGCAAAAAGCCCTGTAAAGTTTAGTTGACATGCCTCTCACGGAGATCTACCACATTGCAAAGTTAAGTCTGTTTTCTGCATAAGAAGATCTGCTTCTCTTCAAAGTGTAACACTGAACCTGCTCTTTAAAACCCTACCAATTTTGGGATTAGATATTCACAAAGATGTTACCCTGATCAGCTCTGTTCTAAAACAGATCTGACCTGCATCTTTCTTGCATCTAAAATTTCTAAAACGTTCTCAATTAGATGTTTTCATAGTGATGATACACATGCAGATACAATATTTGTGTTCCTCAAGGTTCTAGGCTCAGTCCGCTTTTCTTTTTGCAATTTCTGACTGATTGAGGTTCATCATAAGATGTAAACCAGAAAATGCATGAGTCTTTATTGCAAAGTGCTGTGTATGAAATAAACTTTAAAGCTGCTAGAAGCATATTAGTCTTCATCAAGTGCGTATTACAGTAAATGTATAGCATTTTTATCAGCGCCTGTTATGAACCTGCATTCCTGTGCTCTGTTGAATTCCGGCAGGAATGTAGGTTGCTAGCCGCCCTGTTGTAGCCTTAATTGGACCAGTATGACTAATCTACAAAGGACCCAAAGAAATATATGTGTCTGGATAAAAGAATGAGAGAAATGCTGCAACTGCAAAGACAGAATGTAAATGAAAGTGTTAATTAAAATACTGTTTGTTAGCATGCTTACACTCAAATAGGCTTCATTTCTGTTTCTCCAGGTTGCTCACTTCTCACTTTAGACTGAGCATCTGCTTTGAACAGTAAGAGACTAGAGTTTTGAAGATAAAGTATTATGTGAATAATATTGATAACTGCAATTAATGGGTTTATAGTTTGTGAATTTACACCTAAAAAGTTCACTTATAAAAAAGTTACAGTTGGTAGTGTAACGGTTAGGGAGGTTGTTCCTGGTTGCCAGGGCCTGTAAAGGTACCACTGAGGTACTTATGAGCAAGGTACCCCAAGCAATGATCCCTGGTTGTGGATAAAAAGCTGCCCATTGCTCCTTCATGGATACGACAAATGCAGAGCTTACATATCATTATGGTGCACTGCGTGCTGTGCTGTGTTCACAGTGACAAATAATCACTCAATCACTTAAACTCTGCCCCTCCCAGAGCTGCCTGTCTCTTCTCTGAACAGAGCTGGTCTGTTAAATGAAAAGCAGGCCTCATAACAGAACTCCTAAAGAGAACTTATCAAATTGCATCATGTTTTGTCTCCTCTCACTTTGTGAAGTTCCCTGTGCAGTAGGGTCTGGCTTCTGTTCACTTTTTGACACGGCTTGCTTTGTTATTTTCTCTGCAGATAAAGTTTTGCCTTATCTAAGTACCAGCTCTCTGGCAAAGAGCATTATGTCTAAAAGTCATGAACATATCTCTCTCACTTCATGATCAATTACAGAGCTGTGATCATCTGTACACTTCTGATGTGACTCAGTAGAATATTTCCATGCTGCCACATCTGGCATTTGCCAAAACATGAAGTAAAGTGCTTAAGGAAACATGTCTACTTGAGGAAACATTGGAAACCCCTTTTCTCAATATCCGACCGTTTGAATTAAATTATCTGCATGTCGTCTTCAATAACTGGTACAGTAACTATTAGAGTAAAACTTCTAGATCTTCTTACTGTGTTTATCTAGTAAGTTTAGGCTTCTAAAATTGGCCATATAGTGATATTGAGAAGCATCCTATTTGAGAGAACTGGACCATTCACAGTTGATCATTTCATTGTAAGCTTTGAAGCAGCTTAAGCTTCACCAAGGCCACTGAATGGACTTTCTTAAAGGTCTCCAAAAGTCTTGTCCAAAAAGAAAGAAAAAACATTGTGTCCCTGGATGAGTCCCAAAGGGCCTGCGACCAGGCCAGTTTCAGCTCATGTAATCGCTCCAGAGCAGCCGCTCTGCTAAGCACCTCTCCTGCCAATGGCCCTTGCAGATGTTGCCTTCTGTATTCCATTTACCCCAACACCTCCGCCGGCCCTCTGTCCTGTCATAAATCTTCCAGAACCTCTTGGCCTGATGCAGAACTCATACGCTTCCTTCACAGGATCTGGGTGGGATTGACTTTACTTCAACTTTTCAAGTCCTTTTCTTTAGCCGTGTTGACACTAAAGAAACAATTAACTTGTAGCACCAGCCCCCTTGAGGGCCCCTGACCTCCTAAAGTTGTGGGGGGGAGATCTCCCTTTACTGCTTTTGAGATTTTTCTGTGGTGGAGGAGTGCGGGGACAGGGCGAGTTTATGCAGTGTTTTACGTGGTATTTTTGGATTGAACCTACCTCACAAGGCAAGAAAAGATATGAAGCTGATGTCGGTTCTGGCTCCGGTAGGATTTCACCAGGCCAGGTTCCAAATGTTGAATCCAATATAAAAAAAAAGCTCCCCAATTTTCACAGGGGAAGAAAATGACCAGAATTCTCATGTGCATCCTCCCAACACACTTTAGCAGTGGGGAGTATAGCACTTCCTCTTCTGCTGTACAACACAGCAATGTTTTTAGAAGATGTAACCAATGTGAAAATTGATCGATGGGTTCCTAACCTATTCAAATTTTTCGGACAATCAGTGAACATCTCTAATTAATGATTTTTCCATCTAGCATTCATCTCAGATCGCTTCAGTTAAAGCTATCACTTGTTCATGCAGACTTTTTAGTTTTCGGTCATCCTCAACTTTAAACATCACTTCATTAGTCTTGTTGAGACATTGAAGAATGCCATTTTCAACAATCCACAAAAGCAACAGACTACCAAGTACTTGTTTCATTTTTGTACAGAAAGAAGACACATGCCTTTAAAACTGAGTGTGTATACAGTCTCATTTTTGTAAGGAAAAGAAACCGTTTGAACAAGGCCTTGGTAATCTGTAGCTTTTGTGGCTTGTTAAAAATGACATTGTCCAAAAAACTCTGCAGTTAAGATTAATGTCTTAAGAAGACTAATAAAGTGATGGCATGGTGGTCTGATAGTGTTTAGGACACTCTCCTTTGGACCAGGGCGTTGTGGGTTCAAATCTAACCTCCAACTCTACCACTGACCTTTAACAACAAGTTGCTGCAGCGAGACTGTCCCTAAAATTAGGGCTAAATGTTTAAAGTGGAGATTGACCAAGAGATGAAAAGTGTCCATGAACAAGTCATTGCTTTAAATGAAGTGATCAGATATGGATGGCAAAAATCAGTAAGGTGAGAGATGTTCTCTGATGACCATTTCTTGCCCTAATGAAAATAAATGTTAGCTAGAAAATATTCTGTAGTTTCATCTTAGTTACAGCCTATTTATTTCTCAATCACAGACTCCATCTTGAATTTCGGTATCGAAGTTGAGCCTAAAATCACCAGCAAAAGATAGAGGAAGTTCACACCACAATTTTTGGCCTGCTTAATTATTTTTGGTAACAACTTATTTTTCCTGTCTCTTCATTTCTGTCACCAATCCTTTTAACAACTGAGCAATGGAGCATGTTGTTTCTTTGTTATCTAAAACTAAAGTGCTATGTTGTACCAGAGCTGACTATATGCCATACCGAACTCATCCAAGTTCATCTAACTGCAACATTATTAGCTGAATTTAGGTTCAACTAACATCAAGAAAAAAATCGCGATTACTAGGTTGCTAACGAACAAAGATTTCTGCCATCCAACAATAATTTACGCCTGCACTTGAGGTCAACATGCCACTTTATCATAGGCGCCTTGGCATAAAATCACGCCTTTGTTCTTTTTTTATTGACCAGTCAAAAAAAAGATCTCCTTCCTGATTTATGACCTCATTTTCTTCTGCTCATTGTCTTGAAAATTTGACGATGACAGCTGAATTGGATCTTCTGCCAAATCTCAATCAGCATGAAATTACCAAAGTTTTTAAAAGCAAAGTATGCCTAAGCCATTTGGCAAAAGCCGCCGCCATTCAACAGAAATTCAGAAGGTTCCCGTAAAACACTGTGTTGAAAAAAAAGTTGGATGAACACATACCCAGACAGTCTTTTTGGGAGTTTTTTGTGCTAGAGGGCAACTCTGTGTGTAAACAGACAGACAACTATGAGGTGTTAGGCGGCTATAGATGCAATGCAGAATGAATAGCAAACGAAAAATGAAGAAAAATGAAGGAACAACTGTCAAGACAACTGATAACAAAATCCTTTCAAATCGTGCACTCTCTCCCCCGAAACAAAAAATGTTTCCAACAGTTGGTATGCATATGTTTGAAGTGAGTTTAGTCTGTGTTCTTATTACACATCTGCCAACCAGAAGTGTGCCTCGTTGTCTCCTCATGCACCACAATCAGGCTTATCAGCAGTGCTAATTGAGAAAAAAGGCTTTATTATATCAGTCGGTGTACACAGTCCTCCAGCGAGTTGACCTGGATTTCACAAAGCCTCAAACGAAAGGCTTCAGTCTTGTAAATTTGGATGTCTGCATCTCACTCTTTGACATGATCTTTCTTCATTTGGTGCAGAAGTTGAATAACTTGTGATGGGTCCACAGATTTCTTAATGCAATTATTAACTTTGATCGAAATTGACAATACAATACAATTTATGCATGTTCAAGAACGAACACAACAATCCGTTTTATCCTGGGCTAGACATGGCATACCTGTGGCTAAATAAAAACAAAGTATAAAAGGTGAGTAGTAGTGAAAAGTCTTTTAGCTCATTTGGTAAACGAAATGTTTGTTAGCTAAACTTTCATTTAAGTAATTTCAGCTTCAGATAATTAGCTTAGCTGTGCTACTTTCGCCACTGTTTCATCTTTAGAAACGTTTTTCGTATTGACCTAATGCATCACCCAAATTGACGAAGTAAGTGAATAGACAAATTTTCTTTAAATTTTGAAGGAAGGGTCCAAGCAAAAGGCGCAAAAAGCAGCACAAAAGCAGCTGATGCAGCAACTGTCTGCATATAGCGCCCTCTATTGTTCAGTTGGTACAATTAATGCTAGCTGGGCCACAGCTGTCTAGGCAAAATAAGCCATGCCCTGCTGCAATTAAATCGCTCATTTTAGATACCCCTTTGTGAAGTCCCAAAAAAGCTTCAACATTCAATATCAGGCAGATTCATTTGACACCACAATTGCCTTAATCAGCTAATTAGCCTAGGAGGAGTTCACAAAAGTTTGTTTAGCATATTATGCAAATTAGCTTAAAATCTCAAAATGTGAAGTCCATAGTCCCAATTAGAAAGTTGTTACAAATAATCTGATTAAGTAGAAATTTTCACTCTTAGCCACACGCTTCAAGAGTTAGAGGTCAAAATGTGTTCACCAAAACCTGAGGTTTTGTTACTTTGCAGCATGTTTTTTTTATTTTCACGTGCATTGGGCTCTCTGCCACCGCACATAACTACCAGATCTAAATAATATGCCTTATCTAATAATAATTATAAAGACATTCAAATAATGATTAGACATTTTTTATTATAGCAATATTCCTTGTGAAGACCAAAAAATATCTCAGGCTGTCCCATATTTTTGGGACAATCGGGTCAAAACCACCGAAAAACCTGCCAACACGCACACACATACACTTACACTCACACACCATATGGGGAATGACATATTGCACATCAGCCTGCAGTTTATCTCCATATGAAGCATTTTATTTGTCTTGGATATCTTACTGGAATGGAAGAAAATTTCATTCTAAGGTGCTGGAAAAAACGACTGTCACAATGAGGCCATTTTATCTTTATAAATGCCTCGGTTCGCACTGGAGAAAGAAACCGCCTCCAGAATTGAACCCTCTGCAGGCCCTTTCTACTTTCAAGGACAATTGCTTTTAAATTACTGTTGCAAACTTCATATCAACTTCTCTGTGTTGGAGGGAATCAAAGTCTGTTATTCATTTCTTGGAAAGTTTTAAAATATTTTATTGAAAGTGCACCGAATTTATCTGAAATGAGATATCAGTGCTGGCGTTGAACCATTTTTGGTGGATGGTTTACAGAGATAATTGGATTATAAATCTGATTAGGTCTCATTTATTGTAATTAAATCAGGATTTATCCAAAAACAACTTCTTTAACGCTGCATGGTAACCATCTGCAAAGCAGACGGTTAAAATGGCCATGACAAAATAATAGTAATAATAATAAAAAAAATTCAAATTATAACCACATTGAAGCGACACGAACGGCAAACATCTGCTGTAAAAAGAATTAAACGCAGACTCTAATAAGAGGAAATAGACCTTAAAATCATACTTTTTTTAAGCATATTTATTTTGGATTCTTTTATCATTTTTTTGCCAAGATTTTAAAAGTGGAATTTTTTTTTGGAACTGAGGTTATTTTGACACCTTTCTGCTGGTAGGTAGTGTAACCAGTATGAAAATGTGCATTCTCAGAAAGCTAACCCTAACCCTAAAAAATAACAAACAACAGAAATGCTCAAATAGCGCCAGACATGCTAACCTGATTTTCTCATCAAAGTTTACAAGGCTCATTTAACCAAGCACTTGTTCTCCTTTTTTCTCTTACCCCATTATTATTAGCATTTCTGTCCATAAAACATACGTTTGCACAAGACCACTGACAAAGCTAAATTGTCCACTACTTTGTCAATCTGACAACAAAGGCCCCCTTTAGCCGTTAGCGCCAGCAGCTGTGAAGACTGTCAGCCACAAGACTCGGGTTTGTAGAGGCTAAACAAATTGCTCGCACATGTTCCCAGCGCCTTTGCCCTCTGAGTCGAACGAGTTAACTCGGCCTGTTTTTTCTGCTCGTGAGGACAGTTGTCCGTCTGAAAGATTATCGTGCCATTGCAGTGACAACACACACTGTTGGCTGCCACCTCGGGCCGCCAGGTCAGGTATTTTTCGCAGATTGGTTCCATACATTTTGGCCATTGCCCTCGACAAAGACTGGCAGACTTGGTCTTAAATAATATGTTAAAAACAGATCTGAATTAGCGAGATGACTAGCTTTAAAAAAAAAAAAAAATCTGTCATAACCACCAGCGACACCAGTGTAATTTTTCTTTTATTACTTACTCTTACTAAATTAAAGTTTGTTCTGGATTTTACCAGGAGGGAGATCCATTAGTTTAGAACTGCAGCCTAATATTAGCCAAATTAACATTTGCTTACAACTAAATATGAAACATAACTTTGTAGCAAGACAAAAGTGAATACCATGAATAGTGGTGATAATATTGTCTAATCAATATAGCTTTAGCTAGCTAGCATAGCTATAGCTGTGTTTTGCTAGCCAATAGTAACTTAGCAAAGTAACTTAGC
Organism: Distichodus sexfasciatus; assembly: GCA_032718565.1. NCBI lineage: Eukaryota > Metazoa > Chordata > Actinopteri > Characiformes > Distichodontidae > Distichodus > Distichodus sexfasciatus. The sequence continues at coordinate 803,411 of JAVGVS010000110.1, forward strand.
TTTAGCTCTGTTACTTTGTTCAATAGTAACTTGACCTTTAGCTATGTTACTTTAATCAACAGTAACTTCACCTTTAGCAAAGTAGCTTAGCTTTACCTATGTTACTTTAATCAATAATAACTTCACCTTTAGCAAAATCATTTATCTTTAGCTATGTTATTTTAATCAAAAGTAACTTCTACTTCAGCAAAGTAGCTTAGCTTTAGCTATGTTACTTTAATCAATTGGTAACTTCTACTTCAGCAAAGTAGCTTAGCTTTAGCTATGTTACTTTAATCAATTGGTAACTTCAACTTCAGCAAAGTAGCTTAGCTTTAGCTGTGTTACTGTGGTCTATGGTAACTTATAGATGAAGCTTTAAATCAACTTGAAGTTTTGGCTAAGTTTTGGCAGCACCCAGGACGGTACCTTGTTCACGAGTGCCTCGGTGGTACCTTTTACCGGTCTGGAACTTGAACTGGTGACCATGAGATCACGCAACCAACTCTCTAACACTGCTAAACTGGTTGATGTAACCTAGTATCTGAGTATAATGTTGTGGATGACTTTGAAGAAGTTCTCACTTCTCCTTGTCACAATGTTGTCTTGATACTGGTTGACCGACATTTTTCAAACTTAGAATTTTTCAATATTTTCTCAGAAGAGTTCCCAAAGTAAAATTTTACTCACATCACACATATCGCTCAAGATAAATTCAAATATCACTGAGAAATTGTTTGCATTTGTGTATCGGTTCCAAGTAATACAATGTGAGTTAATGATAAAAAACGTCATTTTTGAGAATGAATTACCTTGATGAAATAACAAATTAATTGATGAATAAGTGATCTGGGATTTGGACCGAGCCTGTCTGCTCAGACATCTCACCCGTGAGATGTTTTTGTTGGCCGGTCCGTTTGCGGGACTTGTTTGGTAAAAGTAGAGGAGTTTCCACTTGGGGAGTACGAGAGGACAGGAAGTGCTCACGCCACTCCGATGAGAGATAAAACCTGTTATAGCCATTTCTGTTTTCACAGGAATTGTAAATGTCAGTGAGGAACTGGATAAAAAGCACAGAGGGATTGTTCTGTGGCAAAACTGTATGATTTATTGCCATGTCAGAGGTAAAAGTGTGAATCGGGGGGTCATGGATTTGACCAAACCACATACCTGAAACACCTGCTTTTATCTTTAAGTTTTGTCAATCTGCATTTTTGGAAATTCATTTACCATCAAGTAGCACTCACAAAATCGGATGCATCAGTGTTTCAGATCCAAATATTTCAATGAAATAAATCCATGTGAATAATCATTTAGTGTACTGTTTATTAGATTATATACCTGTAAATTGCTACTAATTTCTTATTCTTATATTTCTAATATCTAATTTTGCGTCCAAAAACTGCTACTGTAACATTGTTTAACTATTGCTATAAGATGAATTATCTAAAAAATAATCTGAAAACATGATTTAAATCATTTTCTGACAAATGTGTATGTATTTTACAAATTTTATTTTTCATTGTGTACTGAGGTAAATAATCAATGTTAAGAGTGACATGTTACAAAAGTAACACAATTACTTTTCTGTAATATTGTCATAAGTTACAACAAATGTTTTACCCAAAATTTAGTGTTGCTTTGATTTTATATAAAATTAGTGTAAGTAAAAGAGCTATTTCCCACAGAGTGTAAGGCTTCAGTCACTATGCTACACCACATCGCACCCTCCACTGGATGTAGAATGAGCTGCAGTAAACTACACTTTAGCATTTTACAGTGTCCTACTTCCACACTTATTTTGGTAAATGTAACTTAGAGACAGTAATATTGAAATAGAACAAATGATTTTGAACCTTGAAATAACTTGAAATAATACATAAGAAATATTTATGGGTGGAATTATAATTAACAAATGGGCTAATAAATTATGTGGGCTCTATTTTCTAACAATTCCAATATGGTAGACCAACCAATTTAGCCATTATATAGGCTAGGCTTAGGGTTAAGCTAGCAAAAATATGGTTGCTCTAGTTCTTAAGTATGAATATAAATTTTCTAATCATGTATGAAAATGAAAATGAAAATGTGAGTGAAAGAAGAATAAGGGCAAACTCAAGCCTATTAATTACTATTTTGATGCCCAAGAGTGTTGTATCGCATGTACTGGTCAGGTTTGAATTTTATTTGCGGAAACAAAAATCACTGACCTTTATTAGCACTTCCGAACCAACTTCCAGCAAAGCGGTTTATAGAACTTTTTTTTTTTTTTATGTTGGTCATATGATTTAGGGTGAGTCTTTCCATATTTCATAAAAACTGTTGAGATCAGAGCCACTTGTTGGCACTGATGACCAAACACACTTGTCTCTTAAATTCTGGGCTGTGCAGCCACGAACGGCATATCCACATGGCGAGCGGCGGCCCACGGCATTCCTGCAGACCTTTTAACAAGCTAGCTGGGGCGCGTTAAAAGCGTCCACGAGGACGCAGGGACATGAATGCCTCCGGCTCTTTTGCTGGCCTCTGGGATGTGGGATGGTGTTGGAGTCCCAGGCAAACGTTCTTGTTGGTGTGATGAAAAATCAGGATTCAGCCCAAATGTTCCTTGTTGAAAAGAACCTGCACTTAAGTAGGAACTAAAAGTGGACAGGTTCAGAAAGTACTTACAACGAACCAAAAACTTTCTTCAGCGTGAACGTGACAAAGGTTCCTGTACAGTCGTTGAGAGATTCACAATACAAAACGCTGCAAATACGGAAAAGGCATGCAAGTTCAGAAGCGTGTTGCAAACACGGAAACATGCAACTTCACAAACATGCTGCAGATACAGAAAACACATGCAACTTCAGAAACACGCTTCAAACACAGAAAACACATGCAAGTTCGGAAGCGTGCGGCAAATACAGAAAACACATTCAACTTATAATGAAGTTGTTTCAGCAAAGTTGAAAAGTGCATCCAAAAAAGTCCGAAGTTGCATGCGTTGTCCATATTTGCATCCCATTTTGTATTTTGAATTGCACTGGGCTCTCTCAGCCACTGGATTCCTGCCTAGTTTCTACAAAAAGTTTCTGTGTTGTGAAAGTGACATATTGTTTCCTTGCTCCTTTGTGTTATCAAGCTGGTTTTGGTTTTATTAGTCACCTTCAAATGTCTGAACAATCACGTTCATTCTTGAATTACTAAAGTGTGAGTGTAATAGCCCAACATTTCTCAAGTCATGCTGTTTAACTGATTAGCGATGGTTGAGGTGTCTCACTAACTGTCGATCTACGCCAAAATCACTTTGGCTCTGCAGAAACCGACCTAACACTCCAGGACACTGTTTAGTTTCTCATGGTTCATATGGGAAAATTCAATCCAAGGGTGTCTTGGCATAATTCAGAGTCGACTGGCGACGTTTTGCAGTCAGTTTCTCTGCCTGTTTGTAATAAGGTTCCCAAAGAGAGCCAAGTGAGCCTTAAGTAGAAGCATGTAAATGAGGCAATATTCATTATGCTGATAAATATAATTTGCAGTCCATTATGATAAAGGGTTATTAGAACTGTTGGGGCCTGCTTTGCACTTCAGGGCTGTTACTGATTAATTAGCCTTGATATTAACCAGTAATGTTGCTCGCTTAGCTTTTGACATGTGAACCATAACCAATTTATTACTTGTACATTGATTTTATTTCCAATTTGCTCAGCTGTTTGGGACTTTCATCACCACTCCACACACGACACGGCGTCTGCAAGAGTTTTGCGAAGCATCGTGTTTACGTTCATGTGCATGCTTTTTAAAAGTGGAAAGAGACTTTAGCATTGTTGGGCATTATAGCTTGAGGCTGCATATATGTTGCGCTAATAAATAAGTGTATGAAAATGTGGAAATTTGGCAGATATTGCACTTCTTAAGAGCTCCTAGAACTAGCTCGCTCTCTGGTACCAAGAATTCCGACAGTGCTCAGGGACAAATTCTTTATTTTACTGCATCCTTATATAAGCTCACATGGGCAAGATTAAATGATTTTCGAGGACAATTTAATATATGTCTGTTCCAAAGTGATAGAAAGCATATGGGCATGGTTCTTTTGGCTTTATAGAAAGCCAACGCTGTAAAGCCAGATAAGGCAACATGGTTTTATTTTGTCTTCTGTTAGAAAGCAGATAAAAGTCATTTGGTAGAAGAACGTCACCTCCCGCCGCAGGTCCCCGCGTTCCCAGAACTCCCTCTTCATCTGTCAACTAAAAATGAATAATTCTAATTTGGCTGTTTGGATTTCTTTTTGAACAGGCTGCGTGAGATTTCTCAGAACATCGTTCTTGACTTGTAGTACATAAATCGTTAAAGAAAATCACAACTAAAATCTGCAGTTCCGAATTGGTCCACGTCCTTGGAGGTCCCATATATTTCTAATTTAACTACATAATGTCAAGCAGACTGAGGCCTGCCTTGCTACAAGTCCAACTCGCACGAGGGACGACTCCTTCTCCCGAGTTCTGCAGTCGTGTTTCTTTTTCATTTTTTTGCACCCTCTTCGACTGGAGCGTCAATGAGGAGGACACATGGTCCTCATGAACACTAGCAGGAGGGAGTGATTATTTTTCAAGCTGCGGTTAGCGGGACCTCGCCAGTTCATTGCCGTCGGAGCGCGTTTCTCAGCACCGCCATTTCCAGTTCCCTTCATAGAGAACGTTTGTGCACCACAACTTGCACTCGCGACTATCTCTGAGCGCTCCCAAGCATCTCGTAGCTGCACGTCACGTCCTTTTAGACATCCGACGGTCGCTTGAGATTTCCATACTGTTCCGTTGCGGGCCCAAAGAGCGTGTCCTCTGCCGAAAACTGGCCCAGTGACTCAGAGCTTCCCTCACGTTTGAGTGATCTGTGCTTAATGTAGCGACTGGTCTCAGTCAGTCAACGCTGTCCTTTCTGCCAAATTTGTCTTACAGTTTTGCATGTGTGTTTAGTTTCGTTAAAATGAAGGGAGCGGATAAGGAAAGTGACGCTTACGGGTGTGGTCATCTCCAATAGGCAAGATGGAAAAATAAACACAGACTTGGACAGCTCAATATGTGACAATTACTGTCATGGTATAATGGCCTTTCAGTAAGTTATCAAGAGTTTCAGGCGGCACAAACATTCAGGATTCTAGTGTTCGATCATAACTAGTATGGGACTGTCAGCCTTTTTGGCTTCGTTTTTTGCGGAGTCACATTAAGCTGTATTTGATTTGTCCAGATTTGTTTTCTTAGACATGTTTTGGCACACGTTTCTAGGGTGATACTCGTCGGGCCGTGCCGTGCTCTGACATCTCACTCTCCAGCAGGGATATTTATTTTTCTCATCAAAACCTGTGGAAACGGATTCAAGGCCAAACCCAGACGTCTTCACCGACTGAGTTACAAGCGCGTACATGTAGCAACAGCAGTTTATCTTGGGCGTGTGGAGAGTATCGGATGGACTCGGTGTCGAGAACAGAGAAGACGTCTCTTTTCACTGCTGTCAAGTTCTTTATGAACTTACTCTCAGCAGGGATTTCATGTTTTTGGAGTGTGTCCACAGTTATGCAGAATTACAAAATGCCACAATCCCTTTGTCCACGTGCCTACAGCTTTGGCCAGAAAAGGCCCTGAAGGCAGCTCAACAATTGTTTCTTGATCAGGACCAGCAGAGACCTTGCATCACCAGTATGTCTTCAGGAGCCAGTGAAGGACCAACACACCCTGCCCTTCTGTGGTTACTTGTTCTGGACATTCAGAGACCCTACACCACAAGAATCCTTGTGTGGTTTGAACAGACTGTCTGGCTTCACCTCAACCTGTACCTAGACTTTGCAGGAACCCATTGAATTTTGGCCACTATTTTGATCACAAGGGGCATCATCTTTAAAGTTGTCATTACCTATTTTGACCACAAGGGGCATCACCATTAAAGTTGTCACTAACTATTTTGACCACAAGAGGGTGCCACCATTAAAGATGTCATTACCTATTTTGACCACAAGGTACATCTCCACTAAAGTTGTCATTTGCTAGTTTGACCACAAGGGGCATCACCATTAAAGTTCATTCATTCATTCAGTTTCCGAACCACTTAATCCCAACTGGGGTAGCAGGGGGACCGGAGCCTATCCTGGGAACTAAAGGGCGCAAGGTAGGGACCAACCCTGGGCAGGGGCCAACACACCGCAGGGCAACCATTAAAGTTGTCATTACCTATTTTGGCCATAAGCAGCATCACCATTAAAGATGTCATTACCTATTTTGACCACAAGGGGCATCTCCACTAAAGTGTGCATTTCCTAGTTTGACCACAAGAGGCATCACCATTAAAGTTGTCATTACCTATTTTGGCCATAAGGGGCATCAAAATTAAAGTTGTCATTACCTATTTTGACCACAAGGGGCATTTCCACTAAAGATGTCATTCCCTATTTTGGCCACAAGGGGCATCACCATTAAAGTTGTCACTACCTATTTTGACCACAAGGGATATCTCCACTAAAGTTGTTGTTTCCTAATTTGACCACAAGGGGCATCATCATTAAAGTTGTCATTAACTACTTTGACCACAAGGGGCATCACCTTTTAAGTTGTCCTTCCATATTTTGGACTGTTAGTTTTCGTATGGGTAGCTTTTTCCTGACGTGAGTTTAACGTTAATTCTACATCTTATAGTTTAACATTTATAAACCGCCTTTATGATTTCTCCTTCTTAACATTCTTACTCATTTATCCATTTTATAGCACACAGCAATCACATACTTTCTTCAGGAATTGCTCTTTTAATATGTAAAGCACTTTGACACAATGTTTGTTGTAGAAGGCGCTAAACAATTGCCTTTGGGCCAGTTTGTAGCGTAACTGTTGGGGCGCTCGCCCCATCATCCGAAGGTCGCTGGACTGAATTTCGGACCGTTAAAGGTACCACTGAGGCACTCATGACCAAGGTACCGTCCTCAAGCACTACTCCCAGGGTGCTGCCCATGTCAGCTGCCACTGCTGGTCACATTTGGCTTTGGTGCTCCGTGTGCTGTGCTGTGGTGTGTTCACAATGACAAATAATCAAATAATCATGAGGTAGTGATCCTAGACCTTGTTTCAGGGTAATGCCTATCCAGACAGGGAATTAAACCTAGAAGATGCAGCAAGTTTGGATTTCTCACTACAAATTTGTCCCTTCTGCTCAACTAAAACTCAACCGAGCACCAGCTTGGATTACAAAACACACCTTCAGAAAGTATCGCCCCTTACCCTGCATTTTAATTACAGTCCCGAAATGTCTCTGGCTCCTTTCCCGGGGAGCACAGCGGGACACGTATAAGAAAGGACTTGTTTATCTTCACCTCCTGAGTAGCTAAACAGGGAACCCTGCAGGTCGGAGGCCTCACGCCTTTCCATCTCCCACTTCAAAGACGCTAGAAACTGATTCAGATGCCACACGTGTCTAACCCAGCTGTTTTATCAATGCGACAGCAGCCACCATCACCAATGAGGAGTCAGAGTCGGAGCTGGAGTCATCAGTAAAACCTAGTATTTCATCGTTTTATTATTTCAGCCAAATTCCAGAAAATGGAGGAACGATGAATCCAAAAAGGTACCTTAAGTGTCTGGTTTTTTTTCTTTATTCCGCCACATATAGAGATGGAAATTCAACGCACACCCACTCACATTTCAGCACGAATGCGCTCCAACCTGTCAAAGTGAGTTACCTTATTTTCTTTCGAAGCCGTACTACGGTCATGACCAAGAAAACTCATATCCTATATATTTCATCACGGTAATGAAATGAAATGTACAAAACTAGATTGAGACCACATTGTGGAATCTTTAGGGTCCGTCTAAAATGATATGGGATGAATTTATTTGCCGTTGGCCTGCTTTATATGTGTCTCTATTTGGTGATTTGCAGAGCACAATAACAGAAGCGTGAAGTGTTTTAAATAAAGGTGTGCAGGGCGTAATTACATCCACATCTTTAAAAACTAATATGATGTTTAGCAGGCGACTACCCGCAATTTCTCTATCAAGGGGAAAACAAATGTTTATAATCTCACTCGCTGCCCAGTTGCAACTTGAGCCAAGTTAATTAAAGCTCCCACTCGCATAAAATCTCAAATAAAGTTAACAGAAAAAAATATGTTTATTTCCCAATTTTCTAAAATGGAAAAAATGGGGTCTAAAAGGAAATTCCATAGCTATGAGATGTTAAAGTGATTTGGGGCTGTAAGCGAAAAGTCTTGCAAACACATACAAACACAATTTGTCTTTTAGGGGGATTTTTATGTGAGAAGGGTGAGATTTGGTAAGTTTTCGTTTCACGGCTGCATGCTAGCGCCGTTAAGAGGTGACAGACAAATAAAATGGGTTTTAATTTTTACTGGCAACCCTGTTGACAGTCTGGAATTACTCGGTGCAGATACGATTGCAGTGTATATATTTCTTCCTTTTTACCCGTAATAAAATACATATTGAATTTCTGTCAGTGCAAAATTATGGATTTGGACCATGGATCAACTCTAACATCTGTTGAGTTTCAGTCTGCTGGAGTGAGTCAGCACCCAGCGCTATTGTGTTTGTCAGGGATACGCCGTCTGGAACGGCGCGGCATTCCTGAGATCAAGCATAATAAATCTCTGTTTTCAACACAATACTGTGTGTCAACTCTAGTGGGGGAGAGCGAATCTACATTTGACAGGCAAACGCTGCTCGCGTTGGAGAAGCCTTCCAATGTACTGATGTTTCCCCGGTGTTGCTGCCAGAGTCCGAACTCCCTGTAAAGTGCGATGACGTCCGGCAAATAGATGTCTCTCTCTCAGCTACTTGCTCAATCTCCGCTACATCATCATGCTTCCAGGTGGAGGGGAAACTCGAGTTCACTCCATCCTCCCCCACCAGTTCCAGAAGGCCTCAGGGACTTTCATCGCAACCTTGCTTTAACCTGTTACTTATGTTACTTACCAGGTACTTATGGTGCGTTGAAGTCATGTCGGAAATGTCACGAAAAATGAGATGTGGTCACATGAGCCCCACTACAAAGTCAGAATTACGAGTTTGAAATTCCGACTTTCCGACTTGTCTCAAAACTTTCGGCCACGATCATAATCTATGATTATCCACACATCTCGGAAGCTGTTGAAACAAATCTGTTGACCGCACAGTAGCCAAATTCTAACCCTAATATGCCAAAAGGTAATACAAGGCAAAAAGGCATACTGGTTATAATCCTAAATATAGCTGCAAGCGGTGTCCAAACAAAAGTTGCAAAAAGCAGCACAAAAGGGTCAGCGCCGATCATCAGTAGTGTCTGTGTATGTGTACATCATAGACACACCTCCACACACCCTGACCAAAACTCACTCTACTTACAGTTAGGATCTTTAATAATAATTAGTAATAAAAATTTCCTTCACAATAACAAAGTCTCTTTTTTGTTATGACAGCTTCAATAAGTTGTGTTTATAAAGAAACTAACTTCTAATGGTTTATTATAATTTCAGGTCAATTATAAAAGCTCTTTTACAACATCATATAAATTGATGTAGTGTAACATATTTCTTTGTTATAGCAACAATTATAGGTCGGTATCCTAAAGATTTTAGCTTTCTGCTACTTATGGTTCAAGTTGCACAATCTGTTTTGTAGGAAAAAAATAATAATCAAGAAGAAACTGAACAATTGCAAGAGGGTTCCATAGCCATTGGAACCGGCGACCTTCCGATCACAGGGCAAACGGCCGAACTGTTACGCTACCAACTTCCCCCATAGTTATGTCTGCTGTAAATGCTCCCTGGGGTTTGCTAAACAGTTAATCACTGTAGTCACAAACAGTTCCATCGGGCACTTTTTAAAGTTTTTGGTTAGGACCAAATTATGCAATTCCACGTTAGGGAACCCAATTTTAAGTTTAAAGTACTAAGTATAATGCCAATAAAACAAGTTTATCTTCAAACTACATTATGCTGTTGTGAATACGTTTCAAGTAACTACAGTACACAACAATTGTTGTAACAAATGGAGCTTGTTTAAGTAGTTACGGATGTTTTTAAAGTTCTTGCGCCATTCATAAGATCGAAACTATCCATCCACACCGCGTCTGACTCATCTTGTCCTCATACGCAAAACTGCAATAGACTTTGAGCGCGCTCTGTTTCATTTGTTTGAGATAAAGCTTAAGATACTGCGAGAGGAAGATGGGCAGATGGATGGACGGATAAGAAGTATGAATGAGCGTAATGTGAAACAGACCTGGCCCTAGACAGAAGTCAATGTTGTACACAGGTCATAGTTTCGACTGCACATGACCCGCCACTCCGCCCCCAAGGCAACCAGACGCATGAATATGTAAACCGTAGACGAGAACTTCCTCAAAACATCAGTCAGCCCAGTGCCTATCTGATTATACCAGATCTAAAGATGCTTGCCAGTCTAAATCTGCGGCCACAGTGCGACGACGCCTTGGGCGGCGTTCTGACCACAAGCCTGATGGGAAACAGGTCGCCCTCTAGAGGGAGCCGTCTGCTGGCCATCAGGCCAAACGCGGGTACCAGGTTTAACAGGACGCACCCTCGGCCTAAGATGAGAGCATCTGCTTCTTATTTTGACATCCAGTAAAAAAACACATTTTCCAGAGAGTCCTTTTACCTTTGCGGTCAGTTCTCGAAGACTTTTATTCCATAATGCGCAGGGTCACGGCTGGGATGATTCAGATGGTGATTAATGTGGTAACTGCTGTCTGGTTAAACATAAACCCAGGGGGTCGGCATAAACCAAACTCTCAGGCCCATGTTGGGTTTCTCCAGTCATGGTGAGCGGGTCTGGAATCAGAGCGCCCAGCTAAAGACGAGGTCAGGTGATAATCAGAACCATCAGTGGACCGTGCGTTCTTCAAAACGGTTGGAACGCGAATCTGAAGCTATGAGAGAAAGAGAAAAATATGCATAGAATCATGTTGATCAAACCCTGGGGGAAAGTGTAATATTTGTCTTTTTTAATAGTGGAATCCAGTGCAGGCTGTGTTTTGTTGATCTGCAGTGTTGATGGCTGCTAGTAGTAAGTTATGGGAGTGGATTTCTACTTTTTGTGGCCACCACATCCAAAGATTTAATGCTCGAAAACCTTCAATGCTCTTTAAATTGATATTAAAATAATTTGTAACATTTGACAAAGGCTTGTCAAATTTCACATTAGCATTTTCTAGCAGTGTAACCAAACATTTAAATGTATTCATTCCAGAAAACACTGAATGTAACGCATGTAATGCTGCATATTTGTTCATGGGGTGATGTGTCCCATCTGGTTCTGGATGTAGGACCTCTCCATCGTCCAGCTACGAGCACACATGGGTCCGGCCTGACAGAAGGGGACCTGAGCTGTGTCATATATAGAGTTTGACAGACCTGCCAGGGAGAGAAAGCGCAGAGTAGAGATGTGCTGCTGCCGTTGCGGCCTTCCGGCATTAGGAGTGCAGATGAAAAGCAGAAGGTAACCCCTCGGGGGGTGGGGGGAAGCAAGAGAGAGAGAGAAAAGCAAGAGGGGGGGAGGAATATCTTATCCAGATAATAATGAGAGCCAGGCGCCACAAAGAAAACGAGTGCTATTCTTGGCAGTTGAGGCCTGGCTCTTTGCAAAAAGATTGATCACAAATCACCAGATCTCCTCTGTTGGGAGTTTGCACAGGCCATTTGAGTGGTTAGTTAATGCAATGTTTGGGTTTTGTATTAGCGTTACGTGTTATTACTTCCTGGCTCCCAATGGCAGCCGGCTAATTATGCTAATCACCAGCATTTCGATCATTCATGAATACGGCTCGGAGGAGATCGGTGCGTTCAGAGTAGGTTTATTTAGTACATGGAAGTTCCTGTTAGCCCAGTGTAGCTAGGCCTAGCATTATCAAGGTTAAGTAATCTACAAAAAAGAATTATATACTATAATATACTATATTATGTACTTACCAGAGATACATGAATAGTTATACTAGAATAATACTAATAATACTTAAAGTATATGTTTTTGGTAAGCAAAGGCCAATGTAGTTATGTTTAGGCAAGTTAAATTAGGCTGCAAACTAAATATTTGCAGCAAATTTGTGGTTAACAGAGGAGTTTGCCAGAATATGTTGCCACTAGTGGCAAACTTGAGGAAATGTTCTGGCAACAATGACAAATTGCCACTAGTGACATGTATTTGCCAAAAAAAATTAGCCAGTAATGACAAACTTGTAGTGAACATTTGATGACAAATTTGGCAGGCGCATAAGTTTTCCATGAAGTTTGCTAGAAGTCCATCATAAGTTTGCTACAAACCTAATTTGCATGAGAAAATATGATTTTCCTGCAAATTTATGGCAACGTTGCCAAAGGTTAACGCCAACTGTTTGCCAGAAGCCAATTTTTTAAAATAAGTGTCAGGTTAGTAAGGACTTGATATCTTACATATGGACCAGCCTTATTCACTCTACATCTTAAGCAGTGTAAGTGAACCCTTACAAAAACTTTAGATTTGTTGCAAACTTGCAGTGGACTTCTAGCAAAACATATGCACCTGGCAAATTTGCCACCAAAAGATCATTACAACTTTGCCATTACCGGCAAATAGTTTTGGCAAATCACTGGTAATACATTTGTCACTGGTGGCTGACAATGGCAAACTTGTGGCAAAATTTTCTGGCAAACTCCACTGTTTGTCACACATTAACCACAAGTTTGCCACAAATCTGCCACAAACATTTTGTTTTTGTAAGGGATGACAGTAATGATTTTATTACTTTAAAAGAAAATAAATAGTTGATCAGTCAGCATTGTCAGCTTGTGAACAATGATATTAAAATATATGCTTTCAAAACCCAAAGTTTGTGTGAATTTCGAATTAAACGTTTGAAGGTACTCCAACCTGTGCTGCACATGTGAGGTACAAGTGAGGTTAAAATGAACTTTAATACTCCCTGTATTAAATGCTTTATGATGTGAATTGCCAAAGTCAGTGTCTCAGTGTCTGTAACCAAATGGCAATGAAACCTATCTTGGCAGTCTGCAAAGCAAGGACAATGCTGCAGCTAAGGCTACATAAAGCCAAGACTACGTAAAGCCCACAGTGTATTTTCTAGACTCCAGCCCATATGGAAATCCACAAAACACAGCCTCAGAACAAAGATAAGTCCATAAAACCGTCCAATCTGTTCTGCAGTATGGGTCATAACGTTGGCGTGCCATCAAGAGCTACATGAAGAAGATTGAGGTATTCCAAAATAACAGCCTCAGGAGAATTTGCCATATATTCTGGCCTAAAAAGAGCCCAAATGTTGAGTTATATATGAAGACCAACTCGCAATGGGGTGTTGAGGGTAACAAAGCACTGCAGATAGAAATGGCGTGGGCATGTCCTCTGAATGGACCAGAACAACACACTGAAAGTAGCTATGAGTTACTGAGAACACCATCTGGGAAAAGGAAGCCAGGAAGGCCAAAAACAAGTGTAGAAGGTGAACTGAAAGAAATGACCTTTTTTCACGAGGTGAAGCACAACATTCTAGTGAAGACAGATCAAGATGGAAGCAGATTGTCTTGGCCTCATGGGAATTGGGAGATGTAGGCATAATTTTTAGTCAATTTCTTGGAACCTCTCAGAGAGTAAATGGACACACATATAAGAAGGCCACAAGTGTAGTCCCCGCTCACTTAGGGCAAGTTTTCACGATGGTGAGCATCTCCTGGGAATCATCTGTAATGTGCTAGGCCTCGGTAATCCTGAATGGGGCTCAATGACATTATTATGCTCTTAAACTGCAATACTCATCTCCAAGACGTACTCGTACGACGCATGGTAGAGCATTCCTTCAAGATCTGCCAATCAAATGTTCCACTGGGGTCTGCCAAGACCGTAATATATGAAATGCAATATTCCAGATTTAAGTGAGAGACCTCATATGGTTTTGATCGTCCACCTCCGACCATGCAATATTGCCCTTGTCTCCCACCGTTTCTAAAGAAGGGAAAAATGCAATGGATGATCTGCAGCAGAAACCGGGTCATGGCAGCACGCAAGCATCACGACCAGGAACACAATATGCTCGCAAACACAAATGGAGCATGTCGGAAGTTGACGTGTCTGAATTCGGTTTAATGCCCAATAAATATTTTGGAAGTCGAGAAGTTCCATAACAAGGCTAGCGATCCAGTACCTTTTTATTTTTGAGCACAGTTGGTAATCCGGTTCCGTTTCCCGAACAGGACGGGAGAACACAACAAGCTGCTGTGGTGAACTTCGGCAGTGAGCTTCATGGGGCGTGAGTTAGTGCAGGACTTCCTGTCTCCTTTCCTCTGTAAACACTAGACAGCTGCTGTCCTTTCATTGCCTGTTTGAATTCCACATCTTTTATTGCTTTGGACTTGGCATCGACACCAACCCAGAAGAGTTTGCAGACGAGATACAAAAGTCTTGATGAGTAAGTGAGGATTCAAGGTGATGATGGGCTGTGATGAGTTCTTAAAATAACGTAAGTAGATATCACTCAGTTAGCTAATTCATTCATTATCTGAACTGCTTAATCAATTTCAGGGCTGTGCCTATCCGGGGGACTATGGGCGAGAGGCAGAGACCAACCCTGGATGGGCACCAACACAGGTCACACACCTTCTCTTACTTTTACTTTTGGGGTGTGCATCTCAAGTGCGCCAGGAAACCGCAGCAACCAAAGACAACCCACGCGAACAAAAACTCCACACAGAAAGAGCCCACGGTCAACCCAGGAATTGAACCCTGGACCTTGTTGCTGTAAGGCGACAGTGCTAACTGCTTTCGTGGTGGAACTGTGGTGCAGCATTTAGCACTGTCACCTCTCAGCAAGAAGGTCTTTGTTCCATCCCTTTGCCTGCTCTCCCCATGTTCATGTGGGTTTTCTCTGGATGCTTTGGTTTCCTCCCAAAGCCCAAAGGCATGCAGTTTAGGTTGATTGGGTACTCTACATTGACCTCATAAGGTGTGAATGTGAGTGTGTTTCCTGCAGAGTATTGGCACCCACCCAGGGTTGGTTCCTGTCTCGACTCTGGACCTTGTGACCCCGATAGAGTTTAAGCAGTTCAGGTAATGAATGAATGAAGGGTTTAATCTTTTT
Source organism: Distichodus sexfasciatus (assembly GCA_032718565.1). Classification (NCBI taxonomy): domain Eukaryota; kingdom Metazoa; phylum Chordata; class Actinopteri; order Characiformes; family Distichodontidae; genus Distichodus; species Distichodus sexfasciatus. The sequence goes on from JAVGVS010000110.1 coordinate 818,489, forward strand.
TGTTATGTGGAAACAATTGACCATTTCAACTGGCAACATCATAACGGAGAGAGGATTGAGGACTTCACGAGGCCAGCTGTTCGCACTATGTCAGAAACTAGATCATTCGGATGAGGACTTGATCGCAACTTTATATCAAACGACCCCTAGCTAATGAGAGGTTGGCACGTCCCAGAGGCAGGCCTGTCCTAAAAGAACTCACTCTGTGCTCTATAATTCCATAACACATCTCCATCTGGAGCATCTCCAGAGGCTCGTAAACACGTCCGGCTATGGTGGCCCGTTCTGACGCAGTGCTTCGGGCCCCTGCAGACTCACATAAATCGGAGTCGCACTCAACTAGCTCCACAAAGACATGACCGGCAAAGTAAACATTAAAATGGAAAATGAAAGCAACTCTACCGTAAAACACACCTTTGGTACACGAATGAAGAAATAAATAAAGGTCTCATAGGCCTCATCCTGGGAATCGCTGTGTGTCCAACAGTCACCGGAAAATCACTGGAAAGAATTTGTCATTGTGTAGCGGTAGATTAACAGATGTGGTGAAACAGTGTGTGTGTGTGTGTGGATGAAATTTGCGGGAATACTGGATTTCGTCATCGATGCAGCGAGTCATGTCCACTAAATTGTGACGGTCATGGAGCACCTCAGCTTAATCACGACCAAAGAAAATGTTAATATGCTGTTATGACCTAAATAGAGAAGACTTTTTTTCTGGAGAAAACAGGATGGGCATGGATTTTAATTAGTGAGTGATTATTTATCATTGTGAACACAGCACACCACTGCACACAGTGCCCCACAACCAAACGTGACCTCTGCATGGGCAGCATTCAGGGAACAGTGTCTGAGCATGGTACCTTGCTCATGAGTACCTAAGTGCTACCTTAACCAGTCCCTGATTCAAACCATTCTTTTCATTGTTCAAATGTCCTAAGCTTCCTGACTGTTGGTCACTCTAAAATGCCCCCATAAGGCATGAATATGAATGTGTTTATGTCAGTGTGTGTGCCCTACAGTGTGTTGGTGCCCACCCAGGGTTGGTCCCCGCCTTGCGCCTGTGAGTTCCCGGAGTGGTCTCCAAGCTCTGGTCTCCAAGTGACCCCAGTTGGGATTGAGCGGTTCGGATGAATGAATAAATTACACTAAAATGTTGTGTCCATTTTGTGGTTCTGTCCATCCTCGTCATCCTCCGACTGCTTTTCACAGCTGTAAGTTAGACACCAATCAGAAACACCTACCTTAGTAGTTAGTTACTGAAAGTATAAGTAGCATCTTTACCTATGAGCTAATGAAAAAGCATTCTTAAATCAGAAGTCTCACCAATTGGTGGTGGTTTTGTGGTTAGGACACTTGCCTTTGGACTAAGAAGTCATGGGTTCAGCTCCTCCCTTAAGCACTACTGTCACTGAATCCCCGAGCAAGACCCTTACCCACAAGTTGCTCCAGGAAGACTGTCCCTGTAATTAGGAAATGGAAGTCGCTCTGAATAAGAGTGTCTTCTAAATGCCATAAATGTAAATGTAATTGTCCTTAGCTTCTCTCTTTCACTCCCCATATTTAGCTTAGGAGTGCCTGAAAACAGAACGAGCGCTTCAGGAACCAGAATCCCCGCGAGTCCCAAAGACCTTGTCTCTCGGAATCCTCTGCGCAAAGCAGCCATGTTAACTGCAGGTTATGAAAACACAGTGACGGCTCCGGCGGCTCTTTTGCGGTAACGGCTACTGAAGCGAGCAGCTTCCCCACGGCGCGCTTAAACAGAGCCGAAGTCCAGCTGCCGTGAGCCTCGGGCCTGCCTATTGCCGAACCAGGAGTCAGGGCTGGGAACACTGGTTTTACCACCGTCCGTTTGGCCTGATATTAATGAAGTCCAGGTGCTTTCATATGCTGCAGATGAGCAGCAGAGAACATGAAAGATTCTGCCCTAAACATGTCCAGATCCCGAGCTTTGGCCACAGGCGAAGGGAGGCCTGCTTACCATGATGACAATCAATACGACTGGACATCATATGAGAGTGAAGCTCGAAGCTTTACAAACACACACATAGCAATGTCTTGAATTGTTTGTACTCCCACAGCGACTGGGTGGAAATCTTCCAAAAAGTAATTTCGACACACTTTTGCAATTTTTGAGTTTTCAATTTGAACCCAAAATAAAGTACTATTTGGACGGGATTAGTTTTACATAAGGACGTGGGGAAGTAATTATTAGCAGACCATCTCAGTGATTTTAGTTCCGTCCCAATGCACCAAGTCTGTAATCATTTCGGACAATATCATTAAAGATTATGGGGATTTTTACCTTTTGTAAAAAGGTCCGGAAAAAATTGCTGAGGTTATACTAATGCTGTCTGTATAGACTCACGGTAAACTCGCATGTAAACATTCCATCCTCCTGCAGCTTTCCTTGGTTTTTTAAGCATGGATGCGCTGGAAGAAATCCTGGATGTTCGGAATCTGTGCAAAATGCAGGATTTCTCGGCATACCGCGATCGCGATTCCAAAGAAAATGAAGGCCAAAAGCAGTTTCTTATTGTTTTAGGTAACTGCCTATTACTAGAGGATACTGATTATTGCTAGTTAATGGGACCGATAACCGATATTTGGAGCCAATATGCAGAAAAAAAAAAGAAGTTTGTAAAATTTTGAATTTGAACAGTAGCGCACCTCGTAATTACTTAATATCAGTGTCGGTCACAATTAAACGCTGATACCAATAATAATAAAATGACTAATATCAGCCCCCGATGATGACCCGGCCGATAATCGGTCGACCCCTACCTATTGCCAACAGTTACATAAGCAACGTAGCACGCACATGATGTCAGGGAAGTGCATAAATCCCACTTCTGTTAAAATTTACTAAAAATTTCTTATCCTGTTTGTTAATATTACACCCGTCCTGTAGTAAAATAATGCTACTCTATGTCCCCATGTAAAACTAATCCTGTCCAAATAGTACTTAAGTCTAGATCAGAAACACACACTTTACAGAAAACAGCATAAAACTATTATTCACAAAAGCAGTTAAAATTTTCTTCCCCATCTGAGAAAACACCCGTCTTTATGCACCTGCAGGGGAAAAGCAGGGATCTTATGAAAAATGGGCCGTTTGATCATTTTGCTGTTAATTGTACGTGCACCATTGGATGTGTGCAAACCCAGGAGGATGTCTGCCTGCCCGCGTTCAGCCTGCGCACAGATGTGTTCGTCGGAACGCGGCAATGAAAAAGAGGTTCATCAGCAAACTCGCAGGAGTATCGGCATGACGAATGAGCCCTGACGTGTGCTGTGACACAAGCGAGTGGCTCATTTGTGCACCGGCGTCGCTCTACGCCCCTTTTCTTTCCATTCCTGTCATGCAAGAAAGACGTGCGTAATTCCGTCCTCTGCGTTGGTCCCGGCCACTTTGACGAACGCGCTCGCTCATTGCATCCACATGTTGCAGCCGTGCGTAAAAGAGAACAAAAAAAAAAGGTAGGCCATCTGTGTCATCTGCCAGTCATTAGAGTTTTGGGTTTTATTTTTATATTTAGGGTTCGGGGAGTCAGAGCTGGAGCCCTGCGAGAGCCAGTTCTCCTTGACCTGAAAAGCTCAAGACAACATCGTGGGTGAATTTCTCATCAGCGGCTCATCACTCGCTCCTGGGTCAGTTTGTTCCCGCTCGTTATTTTTTGGTTTATCACTTTGAGGCCAAATGTTCGTGATTTGGAAGCGTGACACTTGGAACGACGTCACTGGAAGATTTCAGGGCCTGAAGACTGACAAAGACTCCAAAGCAAGGTTTAAGCCTTTGAGCGGCATCCGAATGAAGCCAAGTCGGCAAGGACGAATCTGTTTGTACCTCGAATGGCATTACAGAGTTCTCTTTACAGCCATTCGGTGACTTTACATGAAGCTGCTTTTGAGCGTTTCAGGGTCAATCACTGCAGTTTGATTTGCAGAGTCTGCAGCCTTTTGGACAAAATTGCGTCGTGACTTCTCAGACAAATGTGGGAGTCTGTGCAGAAATTTGTTTTATAATCAAAATGTGCTTCCAAATGTCACGGATGAAGAAGACTGTTGATAGTGTAACAATTAGGGCGTTCTTGCATGAACTCCACTCACTTTCCAGGACTAAGCGAGTCTAATCGGACAGGTTTCCTTCTCTCACGTCTTACTCCGGGGTCTGCGAAGGCTATATAATAAGCTCAGCAGAGTGGATCAAGCCAAATCCAAAATATTGCTAATGTCTTTAACATCGTCCCTCGCAGCTGCGACGAAAAGGAACTCCATACTGGGAAGAAGCGCCCACTCAAGCGTTGCCGCTAAGAAATAAAGTGGAAATGAACACTACATAATTATTTGTTCAAGGAGGGACCAGCGATGGACGGCCAAACGTTCGGAAGAGCAACAGACGCCGTTTCCATAAAGCCGTGAAGGCGATTGTGGGACCAATAAATCTCCCAAGTCGGCGAGGGAAATTAGGGAAAGCCGAAATCTCAAAACCGGCGGCGGCGTTTTCCAGCTTCGGGGCTTTTTCTAGACGGGCCAGCTTTGGGTCTTAAGGGTCACTGTGTCAAATCAAACGTGCTCTGTTTGAAGCCAGCTTTTGAGCCCTGGGAGGGGCAGAGGTCAAAGGTAAATGAGGGCCCACCTGAAACCACTGTTTATGTTTGCACTGCGTCCCCCGGGACGAAATTATCCCGCTCTCTTTCATCAGCCCAAAACATCCTCTCATGTTGGGAAATCCTAAGCATTTATTTTTTGCCGAAAAGCGATTTGAGCACTTAACGCCAATTACTGCCGATTTCCCCATTATCGTTTCTTTTTCTAAAAAGCTAAACTTTATTGACCACACTGACCTTCCCCTTGGTTAATTGTATCAGCACAGGCCAGTATTGTGTGACAGTCTTCAATGCTAGTTTTCTATTTATGCACAAAACGGATATTCATTTAAAAAACTGATAAAGGATAAAGCATTTATCCACATTTTTACGTCCAATGCAATACTGATATTGTAAATTGCCGATACGATACAAATCCAATACAGTCTCTGAGGTTTTTTTTAAACAGAAGATAATGCTTCAAAAATGCCTGAATACATTACTAGATTATACTGTAATGCTTAAGCAAATACTTGACTGTTCTCTTAACCAAAACAATGTAATAATTACACACTCATATGGAGATGCAAAATTATTTTTTTATAAAATCTCAAAAATATTGGTGTCACTGATAGGTGGCCGGTTAACACAGAGCTGCAGCTACAAGCATTCTGGATTACAAATGTCTGACGTTAATAAAAGGCCTGGCTATGACTCTCAAAAATATCTTGACCAAGACAAAGACGGCTGAAAGAAATTGAAGAGAGATGCCGAAGTGGCGAATTCTTTCCTGAACAGGTAAGATTTAGCCAAGGTTGGCTAACTTGCATCACCATTAGACGCAGATACGAATATTTCGTATGGAACAGCGGTAGAGGATGGATGGATGGATGGATGGATGGACGAATATTTCAAATATTTTCAGCAGTTGAATAATGTTATTCATGTTGGCTCGTAGATTGTAGCCCATGTGCAGGTGGGTCATCGAACCGACTGAATAGTTTGAGAAACAAAAACGATGACTTGTGATGGCTAACGTTAGCATCATGTTACGCTGAGACGGTGCAAATATTAGCATGCTAATTATGGCAATAACAAAAGTAAGATTAGACACTAAATTGGCCAAATATGAGGATTCTGGCAATGTTGAGTCTGGGGAGGAGGAGGAGGGGAAACAATGTACTGCAGTATTTTTAATTTGACTGATTTTTATAATCACACAAAATAGATTTTTTTAATATATATTGGCCCTTTATAATCACACACTTTTAAACACACAATAATAGGTTGTGGCTCATTTATAATCGAACAGAAAATATATTCTGGACCTTTCACACACCCCACTGAATCCTTCACTTTTTCAAACGTATTAAATCACACATCAGAAGTCCCACTGCTGTCATTTTTTCCCCTGATATTCAGAATTCAAATCAACGCCACATAAAAGTCCGCCGTCGCCTACAAGGTGACCTCTTTTACCGCTTCCTCCCGAGTACACGGTGCCCTCTTATTCCAAGCAGCAGATGTTCTGGACAGGGGGAGAGGGAATAAGAGCAGGAAAAAGATCCTCGCTTAAGGCCGTGAGCAAACAGAAGGCATCGGGTTGCTCTGAAGCCCTGCGCTGGACGGTAGCACGGCCTGGGAGAAGGGCCAAGAGGTCACAATGCCTTCGAGAAGCGGCCTGACACCAAAGGTCACTTTCGCTCTCTCTCTCGTTCGCGCACACTCACACACGCTTTAGTTAGTATTGACTGATTGAATAGTTTTACTGATCAATTAGATTGCAACATACATAACCCAGAAAACACAAAAACATGTATGAATTGATCAAAGAAATAAAGCTTCAGTTAATTTTATATAATCAATAATACGCAACGATTTCATTACATAGTTTACTAAATACACAATCAACACATAAGCTAATAGTAACAACGTGAACTATTGAAATATATTATATACATCAATCAAAAATTGCTGTAATATTTATTATCCAACATTGTTTAAAATTTACTAAACAAGTCACACCTTCTTAATTCCTTGACACAATAATTCCACTCTTACTTCCAAAATGTACTAGATTATAGATGACTAGTTAGTGTTATTTCAACATAATTGGTTACGTTACAATATTACTGTCTCTGAATTGTAATGTGTTACACGACTCCTGCATTACTTTTGAGTTACTTTCCCCAAAATAAGTGTGGGAAAGTAGGACATTGTAAAATGCTGAAATGTAGTTTAGTGCAGTTCATTCTACGTCCAGTGGAGGTTGATGTGGTGTAGCATAATGACTGTAGACATACACTCTGTAGGAAATAGCTCTTCTACTTTTTAATAAAACCAATATAATATTACTTATTATATATTAATATTAACAGCATAATATTACTGAAAATGTATTAGTACTGCCTTACATTACTGCATTACAGCAAAAAGTAATACTGTAATTGTGTTACTTTTGTAACACATTACTCCCAACACTGTTACTAACCATATTTAGTGTGTGATATGTTGTCACTTTATTACAAGTCGTTAAAATGAGCTCTGGCTAAATACGATTTACTACATTTACGTGCTGTGCACGAGGCAGCTCGGACCCGTTTCCACATCTTTACAAAGCCCGCTCCCGACGGTGACCGGCGCCATCTGTAATTGCGTTACTTTTGTAACATGTTACTCCCAACACAATGCTACAGCTACAATACTCTCAGACCTTAGAGGAAGAAAATCATCCACAGTCATCTGTGACTTTGTGGTTCAGTAACACATAAACATAAAATGACAAGGTTCAGTTTCACACATGTACTGATTAATTTAAGCTGGACCACCCTAGAGCTGACTTTTTACTCTAAATTTGAAGATAAAACTTTCTAAAAGAATATGTACAAGGAAAAACAAAGAGTATGCACAAATACAGGGAAAACAGACTTAAATTTAAATGAAACCAGTATTTTCTAAATACTTTTATATACAGTATATACATAAAACTTTTTATTAGCTCTTTATTAAGTATCTATATGGCCAATTTCTCAGACTAAGATTAAGCATATGGCAGTTTAGTCCAAGACTAGACTTAATCTATGAAGTTAACTATGATTATATTTGCATACTTTTAGTTTAGAACTAGTATACTAATAGCACACTTGAATATACTTCTTTTTTCTCAGGGTGAGTTCATTTTTCTTTGGGATTCGAGTGGTTTAGCAGGATAAGCAAAGTGTTGCCTTCTGAATAAACAGCCTTCAAAAAGCTGGAAGTGTGCACCGGACTGTGGATAGATCTGTTCATCTGCACCAGACTCCCAGAGAGATTTGGGAGATCACAATCTCGCTGGCTACCAGTGCTGAGGATTTGGGTTCAGACTGTGATTTGAATAGATTTAGTCCAACAGCTGGTGTTCTTATCGGTCCGATTTACATGTCTTAGCACAAAGCCAGTGGCATGCCACCGTTTGGGTTGGGCCGCGACCAGCACACGGGAGATAAGAGACGAGGCCGTGTCCGGGTTGCGGAGAAGTGTTGTTGTTTTATGTGTGCCTTGTGTGGTCCAAAAATCTCAACTGGAAGTATTTCAGTATTCCTGCAGCAGGTTTGTGTTACTAAAAATACTACAAGCTGTGGTTTAAAGTGTGGTTTAAATACTGCTCACGATGGTGTTTTCCACATTTACTTCCACGTTTGCCTTTCTTTGATCATTTTCTAAGCGGACAGTGTGTTCCCTAACAGAAATATGCATTTAACGCTGCTGTGTGTAGCTGCAAATGAGATTTCATCAATATTTATGTTCATAGCTTGCCATCTGTAGTAGTACAGCTTCACATGATTTTGGTTTCTGACTCATTTTAAACAAAGTCAAACCTCCTTTTGCTGGATTTCTAGCTAAAGATAAATTTTGCTAGCTGACACTCATCGCTGCCACAGTCAGAAATTCTGTTATCTTTGTGATAGCTAGTTGAAATTAACATTAGCTTGTGGCCAAGCTTTTAGTCTTTTAGAAGCTTACGACATGCTAGTTATATATGTTTGTTTATATATAATTTGTGATAATGATTCAGCTAGCTATTAGTAATATCGGCTAACGTTTTGCCCACAAAATATCCTGGAAATGCTAACCAAAATGATTGGTAGCTAATGTGTGAGTTCGCTGCCTTGCAAAGATGCTCACTCGGTTCAAGATTGAAAAATGCTTCTTCGAAAGCATGTGGCAGTCAGAGTTGGGTGAGTTACTTCCAAAATGTACTAGATGATAGATGACCAGCTACTGTAATGGTTCCATAACAATGTATTTGAATTTTAATGCGTTATACAACTCCTGTATTGCTTTTGACTTACTTACACTCATTTACAAAATAACTGTGAAAGATCTAAAGTGCTTAAATGTGACTCTGCACGGCGAAACCAGTTGCTTGTCGCAACGGAGGTTTCCGAGAAAAACGACCGTTTATGTTGTGTGGGGTAAAATTTTTGGATTTTTTGTTTTTAGTGTTTTGAAACAGTGGGAGGTCTATACTGTACTGTTGTGAATAAATTTCGCTTTTCCATCCTAAAAACGTGACTTTCTTGAGGTGAGGAATTACCTCAATTTCGTTGACTAGTGTGAAGATATTTCTCTGGAATCCATCTTTATTTCCCGAGTTCAGTTAACCTAACGCAGGTAGGCTATCCGTGTGGCTGTGAATGCAGCGTAGGCTACCGTAAATGCAAACATAGCCGCGACCGCACCGAGCGTCTGTGAGTGCTACGTCGATAGTCATCTTCAAAGGCAAATTTCTCCATTTCTCACTTGCCGTGACAGGAGAAACCCGACTCGTTTGAATGTTGATATCTCAGTCATATGTTATCCGATTCATTCGATATAGGTATTGTTTTGAAGGTTGATTTATGCACTTTCATGAAAATATAATAATTTAATTTAGAAAATTTGAGAGACTGGTTTTGCCATGGAGGGTCACAAATGTTGTTTAGTGCAGTATATTCTACATCCAGTGGAGGGCGATGTGATGTAGCATAATGACTGTCGACATACACTCTGTAGGAAACTTTTATTGCTTTTACTTGCAATTTTTCTCTTGTGCTACAAGTTTTGTGCTGTTGCCGTTTTGCTAAAAACTAAACAGTGCTAAATTTTGTGTTAAAAGTATGTTGTAATGCATGTTACTGAAACACGTAACGAGTACAATATTACTGAAAATGTATTATAAATGCCTTACATTATTGCATTACATTTGCAATAATTACATTACATTTGCATTACATTATTGCATTTATCGCTACAGTCATTATGCTACACCATGTCACCCTTGACTGGATGTAGAAAGAACTGCAGTAAACAACATTTTAGCACTTTAGATCTTCCGCAGTATTACTGTAATCGTGTTATTTTTGGAACATGTTACTCCCAGCACCAATGCCTTTCTACATTGATAGTTGTTTATGATTTGTCATTTATAACTTCTCAAAGTTCAGCTTTCAGTTTACAATGACTGATTGAATTTATTTCAAATAAGCATAATTCAATAACCACACTTGTTTTTCATAAAAATTCAATATTCAGCGAGAGTTTACGCTCTTGCCAAGCCACACTTTACCATTAACCGCTGTGTCCAGCCCTGAATTTGAGACCCTGAGCCACGTGCAAGGCACCGGTTCCTGAATGAGCTCCTTATCCAAACAGCCCGAGTGCATATTTCATGCTTCGTAAAACGGAACGAGATGAGCAAATTTGCAGAGCTGCTGTTTAGTGTTGTGAGCGCAGCGGCCAAAGCAAACAGGAGGAGAAGAAAAACCGGCACGGCGAAGAAGGTGCCCAGTCAGACCGAAGACGCAGGTAGGAATGAGAGTTAAGTTAATGGAATTGGAGGATTATTTTATTACTGAACAGTATGTACAAGGCTCTAACCGTTGGAAAAATAACATAACATACGACTGTATTTACAATTTGATGTTTTTCATTTACAAAAACAGCTTTACAAGAAGTTCCCGAAATAAGGCTACACACGCACAAAAAGCAAAACAACACACATTCAAATACACATAAAAACTGAAATAAACACTTCAATAAATATTGGCATTCAGTGACTGCTTCACAACAAATATCTCTACAGCCAAGAACATATACAATTCCAAACTCGTCTCGAATGTTTTCACACGAAAGCTATAAGCTCATTAATAAACGATATGCGATATTTAAAATTTTCCTCGTATAGGTCTCTGTTAATCTGTTAATGGAACAATCGCTAACATCGCTAACAAAGAGGTAACATGGATTATTTCATGCCTACTGAACGATAAAGGTTTGACATGCACTTTTATGCTAGTTTAATTCATGTAAAGATTAAAAGTCGAGTCGAGCCTCTTCCTGCAAACGTCCTCCTACATTCTCGGTTCTCAAGTTTGGGGGGTGGTAGAAGAAAAATCTTATCGGCGTTCGGCCTGAGCGATGGTTCATCCCTGCGTGGAAACGGCGAGCGTTTCCTCCCGGTAATGCGGTGCTGCGACCCATTGTTCTGCAAATACATTCTTTTCAAAGAAGAGGAAAGCGATAAAAACCAACACGGACCCATAACCCTGACCTTTACGTGTTACCGTGGCTTAAAGATGATGAAAGCTTTTATTTTAACAAGAGTGCTTTCGCACGAGTAGTTCCACATTCCGAGTCGTTCCAACCTGGATCTCTTGATCTTGGGTGGAAAAAGAGCGGGTTCGTCCGTTGAGCAACAAGAAAGAGCTGTGGGCTGAGTTGAGCTGAGCTGAAACAGTCTTGGAGCCATGAGGACTTGTAGGTTGAGTTTCAGTGGACCGGACACTCAGTGCTTTCCTGCAGATGGCTTCTGATGCAGTGTGTGCTGACGGAGCTTGGATGCTGTGTAGAACATGAGTTTTTGTGAGAATTAACACCCACATCAACAGATGCATTGAAAAATTTCAAACCTGTAGTCAACATGAAACTGATTTGATAATATTCCGGTATTCCATCCAATGTTCAGAATTGGACAAAACCCAAAACCGTCGTTCAGGTAGTCTACAAAAATGATGATCCGATTACAACACATTTCAAGCCTGCATGAGGAAGTCTTGGAGCTGAGCTTCAGTAATTTGAACTGATTTTACTACGGAAGAGATGATCTAGATACTTCTAGCGTTTCCAACGCTAGAAGTACTTACCACTTTACTTGGAATTAGGAGTCTACCAGTTACCAGAGTTCCACTGAGAATCGAGGTCCACTGAGCAGTGGTCAGTTTCTGACTACCGGAGCCCAGTTGAGCTGCAACTATTTAGGAGGAAGCTCTCTCTCAACACAGCAGTGACGTTGACATAGCATGTATACAAAGCTTTTTCTCTCAACTTCAACCAGCATCATCAACAGCATCTTGAGGGCTTGAATCAAAGTCAACTGGACTGGTTGCCTTCTATTTAAGCCCTCAGGATGACCATGTCCTGGACGACTGAGAACCTGCACAGACATGCCCCAGCAGTATTACTGCATCAGAGGCCCAATTTGAAAGGGTTGACCATCAAGACGTCAGGGTTCCACCTCTACTCCTTTAGAAGGATGTCCAGGATCTTTGAAGAGCTCAGAGATTCAGAACTTTGGTTTTTACGTCTTGTCTGAAGGACATGGTAAGTTCTTGAGTTACACCTCAAAAAATGGGGTGTTCCAGGTATTTAGCCCCTAGTGAGGTTGTCACCCTGGAGGTGGTCTTAATAGTCACTGACTCTCCCTATCATCAAATAAGGTGTTTCAGATGAGAAGTGAAACGTCTTCAAAACCTAAAAGAAGTCCAGTTGCCTTTGGTTCAAGTCTACCAAGATGACCAATGACCAGAAGACACACTGTGCTTTGTGCTGTGAGTTGTGGACTAACTGTGCATCAACAACTGTGTTCCCAATAAAGTGGACAGTGACCTGTTTCTACTATGAAGAGGAAGTGTGTGCAATCTTACCATGTGGCAGTGACAGCATCACTCCAGGTGTGTGGAAGGTCTTCATGGTGGCAGGACCCTCCCCTGCTGTGGTGATGACCTGTACCTCCAGCCGATAGGAGCTGGCTGCTCTCAGGTTAGACACCACCAAGAAGTTATGGTCCTAAAAAAGGAGAAAGAGAAGTCATGGTCCCGAAAAAGAGAAGAAGTTTTTTGTGATGACAAGGACAACCATCGGAAGATCCGATTGTGAAAAGGGCACAACTAAAAATCATTCAAGGAACTTTTGTTCCTGAGAATAAGCTATTGTCACAATATTATGGTTCAAGGCAAGGCTAAGGTTCTGCATCTCATACTCTCTGTTACACCTGAGAGCAACTTGGGCTTAAGGGTCTTGCTCAAGAACCCGGTGGTGATAATGCCAGAGGTAGGATTCAAACTTACAGCCTCTTGGTCCAGAGGCGACTGTCCTACCACTAAGGCCACCAACACCCCGACCCCAAAAGAGACATGGCCAGGATTTTTATGTGATTGAAGAGTTTGTGAAGGGACATGAGGGATTTGATAAAATTCCGGTATTCCATCCAATGTTCAGAATTGGACAAAACCCAAAACCGTCGTTCAGGTAGTCTACAAAAATGATGATCCGATTACAACACATTTCAAGCATATCAGCTGCCCCCTGCTCCTTCACGGATGGGTCAAATGTTGAAGGATGGGATGAAGGAAGCACTCCAACATTCCTTCTTCATAAACAGAAACTATAGAAGGTACAAAATGTAATCCACTCTTATCTCAAGTTGCTGGAATGGTCTCCCTGGAGCAACGTGGGGTTAAGAGTGGGCTGTCACATCTCCTGAGTTTTGAACCACTAATCTTATGGTCACCAACACAAAGATTTAGTCTCCAGACCATTGCACTACCATCATTTCATGCCCTTTTAAACTCCGCAGGAACACAACTAAATAAATATCACACTAAAACCATCAAATTATGCTATCAAATCAGGGAAATGCACCTCACCAGACTCTGCTTTCACCCAAATCCGATGCACAGTAATTGAGGTGAGATAAAGTAATGGAATAAACAGTTTAAACTTTATACGTGAGACTGAAGAATCCCAGATCAGAACAAAGTTTTCACCAAGCAGATGAACAAGTTCTAAAAAATTGAATAAAGTGGAATGAAGTTCTTCTCCATGCTGTGACCTGACTGGCTGAAGAGAGAGCCGAGGCTGTTTATTCTCAGTATGAGGCACTCGTAGGAGGAGCAGTCGACAGATGAGGCGCTAGTGGGGGTGATTATGCTCAGCCTCATGCAGCGAGTGCAGAAGCAAGGCATGAAAGAGGAACATGCGGACAGAGAATGAAATGAGAGGAGGTGCGGCGCGAGAGCAAAGCTCACTCTGACGCTCTCACTTATTCCCTCCATGCAAGAAAGGATTAACACTTGTGTCTCTCCACGGAGCGCATCTCTCCCCACACTGTTGTTGTTAGACCTTGATGGATGTGAAATGGGGTTTGTGACAAACAAGGGCTTGGAGCTCTCAGATCTGTGAAGGTTTTTAAGTTTGATGATATTTCGTAATACCAATGAATACTGATTCCAGTTCTGTGATGATTTACTTAAATGAGATTCCACTCTGGGCAGTTGGTAGGGTAACGGTTAGGGAGTTCGCCTCATGATCGGAATGTCGCTGGCTTGAATCCCAGACTGGTAAAGGTACCACTGAGATACTCATGAGCAAGGTACCGTCCCCAAGCACTGCTCCCCGGTTGCTGCCTATGTCAGCTTTCCACTGGTCCTTCATGGATGGGTGCACTACAACCAAATGTGACCTCTGCATTTGACCCATCCTCGAGCAGCTTTTGGCAGCACCCGGGACGCAGTGCTTGGGGCTGGTATCTTGTTTATGAGTACCTCATTGACTTCAACTGGCGCTTTTCCGATCACAGGGACGACTCCCTAACTGCTCCTATACCAACTCCCCCAAAATTGACCACATTCCAGTGTATGATTGACTTATCTTAACTGTAAGGCAGCAAAATCGCAAAAAGCCAAACTGCCCAAGAAGTTCGAAACGTGCTTGCCTTCACTGAATGGCACCCTGAAGGGCAATCGCTCCGATTTTTGTTTCCTGTTAAGATGCACATAAGCACTAGCCACCTAACAAATATCAGGGCTGGTATGCATAAAACTTCTCACAGTCAGTCTTGGGGAGTAACGGAATACATGTACAGGCGTTACGTATTTAGAATACAAAATATGAGTAACTGTATTCCATTAAAGTTACCGTTTAAATAGGTGATAATTAGAATACAGTTACTTTGTTGAAATAAATGGATTACACGGCGGTCTTTTCCGGTTTCATACGTTAGGCTATCCCCTCTCTATCACCTCTCTAATTTTGGTAATTCCACGCCTTGCCGGAAACCCAAACAAAACACGCAATAAGAGGCTCTAATGTAAGCGTCCTGTTAATGTTGGTGGCGTCAGTTACACAATGGACCCGGAGCCAGCACAACAGAGCCAGCAGTGCCCGGGCAGGAATGCATTTCTTACTCGCAAATTTCGACACCACATTTAAAGAAGAAAGGGATGGGCGAAATCTGACCATGCAATGCAAACTCTGTTTGCCAGCAACCAAGCTGCTCTCAGCGTCAAAAGACTCCACCTCCAACCTGAAGAAACATCTGGAAGTAAGTTCTTTTTTAAAAACTAACGTTAGCCTACTGGGTTATGTGCCACTTCAGTATCTTCGATGTACTATTGCTGTGTGATTTATTACTATTACTGAAGGCCACTCGCCACCGAGCTAACACTGTTAGCTGGTGTTAGCTGAGGTTAGTTCATTGACTGCAGACTGTTAGACTTGATGGATAGCATTAACAACCTGCTAGCTGCAAATAATCATGTGCAGTTCTGAAAGCAATACCAACTAGATTTTTAAATCTTAATATAAAATGGACGTCAGGTAAGGCTGCACTTTTTGCAGTGATCTCGTATAGAAAACTATTTCTGTATCAGTAATATGTTTTCTTTTTGTCTGTCTTTTTTTTTTTTTTTTCAGAGGATGCATCCCAGGGTCATGCACAGTAAACATATTGTCTATTCAGGGAGATTTGGGCTTAACAGCCAATTGGTAGAGAAAAACAAACAAGAATTTGCAGGATGTGATTGCTACATTCATGTAGTTGTAAACTACATTTTGGGGCATGCATTCTGTAATCTGTAATCCGTAATGGAATACATTTTAACCTTCCCAACACTGCTCACAGTAAAGTTTCACTCTTAAATGTGTCACATTTCTAAGAGTGACATGATTTTGCTGTTACTCTCAGACTTAAGAATAAGTGGCATACATAAAAGTTCTTAAGGGTTAAAACTAGGTCTTGGCTCCTAAATGATTTAAGAGAGCTGGAGAGAACTCCTAAACCAGTTAAGAGTTGCACAATGGGAGCAGCACTACTCGCACCAAGACGGAGATCGTGCACTTTCCGTGAAAGAAAGGACGTCCTGCGGATAGACAACAATATTGAGTTGATTAAAAGAGACAGCCTTGATAGTGAAGGCATTCTTTTAGTTACAGGCAATAGCCTCAAATGTTCATGGAAATTTACGTAAATAGATGTGAACTCAGCAATTGGGGTGGGATTTTATTTGTAGTCCTCATTTCACCACACTTTGTCAGCCCTTGGCTCTGTCAGCACTTAGGAATCGAGTTTAGACTTTGCTGAAAGTTACTTTTAGCATCTTTATACAATGCTCTTAGATTCTACATTTTACTAAGAATTTTTCAAACTCTCAATCCAAAATGTAAGAGCATTCTTAACAAGGTTTATATACACCTGCCCAGGTCTATAGTGGTTTAGGTTTAGGCTGCACGATTCGTGTTGTCAGAGAAAAAGAAGACGAAGACGAAGACCTGTGAATTAAACAGTTCTACACTCTTTGTTCAGAGATTAGCATGGAATAGGACTCACTGGAGGCAGAATCTGAGACTGAGAGATGATGCTGTTGGGGAGGCTGTTCTGTCGACTGGCTGTGGTGACCTCTGCCCATGTGACCTGGAAACCCGTGACTGTTTGCTGTGGCTGAGGACGCGATACTCTCCAGTGGAAATTTCCAGTGACGTTGCCATCATGAGTGGTGAAGGATGCTGTCAGGTTCTCTGGCTTGGCTAAAACCTTTAAGACTGCTGAAGGAATCATAGAAAGAAAAGCGTAATTATACGGCCGAGAGGCAAAAGCTGATAAAAACCAACAATTTGGGGGCTAAAAATTATGCAAAAGTTAATTAGTTTCTAATCTGTAACTGATTACCATGACACCTATTAACATAAGACAATTTGTGGATGAGAGGCAGTCTTAGATAAAAAGCAAGTGCGAAAATCATAAGATGAAATATTTAGGATTTGTACTAAAAGATATTTTAAAATGTTTGGAATATGGCTCTAGCTTAACAGTCTTATCTCTTTCATTTGAATAATTAGTCTGAAGTTTTCCCGAAGATCAGGTCCGACTAAAGATGAGCCTAATTGACAATCAGTTTTGATAAATAATCATTAAGAAATTCTCACCTCCCTCTCCAGGACAAGTGATGGGTTTGCGACTCTTGCTTCGTAGCGTGGCACAGGACGGCGTGATGAAGGTGACACTCTCGTCTTCCGATCGCCTCTTGGACTTGAGTGTGTAAACATTTACTCTGTACTTGCAGGAGAAAAGAAGGCCTGGAAGGTTGACGTAGTTTTCCTGTGGAATTAAACCAAGTTACATTTACATTTACTGCACTTTAATAGACGATCTTATGCAGAGCATCTTCCATTTCCTAATTTCAAGGACCGTTTCCCTGAGAGCAACTTGGGGTTAAGAGCTTGTCCACACAACAACGATTTTAGTTCAATCCGGAAAAGGTTTTTTATCATTTTGCCCTTTTGTACACATGACACCAGCAGTGTCAATGCACTGAAACAATCTTTTAGGAAAACAGATTACAGAGTGGAAAAAATCTCAAAATGCTGCCATCGCGTTGTTGTATGAATAGGTAAAACACCACTTTTTGAAAACGTTAAGTAATTTCAAGAAATTCATCCATTGAGGAGCAGTGGGCAGCGTTTTAGCAGCGCCCAGGGAAGGTACCTTGCCCATTAATATCTCAGTTGTACCTTTACTGGTCCGGGACTTGAACCAGCACTTTTAGATCTGCCTTCTGTGTCACATGACAAGTTAAATTTTACGAATTAAAACCAAAATTTTCCATAACTGGATGTTATTACTGCTACTCTTAAAAATATATTTTGTCCGTTTGAGTGTTCACAGCAAGTTTTACTTTCTGCTTCCAGACCTGCTTCAAGTCTAAACCTTCTGACAGAGTCTCTGGCGGGTGGAGGACCCCTACGGCACAGATATACATATATATGAAGTGAAAGCTGTACAAAAATCCCAGAGACACAGGCCAGGCATTCAGGCAAAATACAGCCGGGACGAGGAAGACGTCTGGAATGCCTGCTTATTCCGGCGCTCTATAGAAAACGGATGCGCATTCCCTAGCAACCGAAGCTGCACGCCCTGAAGAATGCGTTGATCTTTAGGACGGCTGCCATCCCTCCACCATGCACCGTCCCACGCACATACACACACACACACACACCCTTATGCGACAAAAACAACACACACACACCACAGTATGAAGCCTAATGTTGGTACGGGGTGGAGACGGGATCAAGGAGGTGCATTTAGTCAGAATTTCTGGAAACGCTTGTATTTGGGTTTAATGCATGTGTTTTATATCCTACACATTACTCGTCGGACCGCAGCAACTTGAGTCACAGCAGAAAGCGCAGTCCCTGGTTTGCAATAATGAGCAGCATGAATGTGTGGCGGCTTTCGTTTGGAGGCAGGAAGCTCGCTTGAATAGCTCACAGTCACGGCTGACTGGCTCGCAGCTAATAAATGGCCTCGGAATCACTTTGAAAACCTGAAGGCTGCGTTCGTTACCAACCTGGGTGACGGACTTCTCGGGCGGTTTGGTCTCATTGTGGCTGCAGTGTTCCGGCATCCACTGGACGTGGTAGCGGTTTGCTGCAGGGTCTGGGAACACGGAATGGACGGCGTGAGAAAGAGAACCCACAACGCTTACTGGAAACAGTTCTAGCAAACATAACAACAAGCAGCATTAGACATAACACAGGTCTGACCAAATACAAACAGCAACCGAAACCAGACACAACAAAGCGCAAATAAGCCTTATAGAGGAAAGTAATCTTCACAACGTGAAGGAAGAATGTTCATGAGTGATATCTTAAATTGAAATAATTTAAGGTACACAATCGTATTTCTGATCCAGGGGTGTGTTTCCCAAAAGCAACTAGCATAGTGTACATTAGCAACTAACATACTGTACGTTAGCAACTATCATACTGTACGTTAGCAACTAACATACTGTACATTAGCAACTAACTTAGTGTACATTAGCAACTAACATACTGAACATTAGCAACTAACATAGCGTTGCTAACGTAGGTAGGATGATTTTCTTTATGTTTTCTTCAGGTTTGCAGGCTTCTTGACCATTGCGTTTTGACCAATTTGTCTTTTTCTGTTTGGTTGAATAACATGCCGTCTGCTTTACACTTACAAAAATTGTAGACTTCTGGCGAACAGTTGCCATTAACCTTTGGCAACGTTGCCACAAACTTGCAGCAAGGTCATATTTTCACATGCAAATTAGGTTTGTGTGAGGTAACTTCTAGCAAACTTGCAAATTTAGCACCAAAAGTTTTGGCAAATCACGTCACTAGTGGCAATTTGTCATTATTGCCAGAAGATTGCATAGCCACTAGTGGCTGACAGTGACAAACCTGTGGCAACTCCACTGTTTACCACAAATTAACTACAAGTTTGAGTAAACATTTAATTTTTCACAAATAACAAACACTAACATTGATTTTTGTTATCTCAAAAAACATGCTGGAGGGTTTTATCCTTCTTTCAACAATAAATATACCTAAAATTAACTAAAATGCAAAATCAGAGACCTGGTGTACCTGTTTTTAAATGCAGCTGCGCGAAACTCGCACTGTACAAAATGCATGGCTGGCTGTGTAAAGTCGAAGCAGCCGCCATATTTATTCCTGGTGACCTGCTCTACGTTCAACGAAAATGAGCAGAAGCCCTTCCCAAAACAAATGACATCTCCCAAAATCATCTCAAAAAATGGCTGGATGAACCAACGAAGCCATAAAGACGGCCTGCCAACATCCACGTCCAAATTCCACCTCAGTTTTTCGAGTCTTATTTCTGCGATTGTCGCTATTAACTTCCCCAGCAGGACGTGGACTTCCTTCTGCGCTGAATAGTTGAGTGTCTCAGCGCTAATCACCGCTGTTTATGCTACCCGCTCGGCGTTATACAAGTTTATTATTCATTGAGCTGCGCCGCCTGGACGCGAAGCGATACTTCTCAAATTAATAATTGAGTTATGCCGCCTCGGCCCCTGCGGGCGGGGGGGGGGCCCCGGATAGCGGTCGGGGGGAGATAAAAGGAAGCCTTTGAAGCCTCAGACGGGAACGTCGGCGCTCGCAAGGGCTCGCGGCACTTTTGGAAGCAGAAAAGAGGAATCGGGGCCTGAATGGGTGGAGGCGAAACGTAAACACGGTATGTAAAGCTGCTTCGACAGGGAAGGGAAGCGGTATGTAAAACACGGGGACGAACAGTGCAGAGAACTGAGAAGAGAGAAAAGGAACAAGGGATGGAAAGGAGGGAAGCATGAGTGTTGGGTCCCACTGCAAATTATATTTTAATACCATCAAAAAAGTGTTGGACGCTATTAGAATGAAAGAAACACGACTGAGCTTAAAACGAGCTAATTTGGCTGGCGGTGCATTTTATATAATTATGAAAGCAAGAAAAACATCTACAAATAATTTTGTCATAAACTGGTAATTGAGAGACGCTTGCCTCAACATCTCTCTTTGCACACTGAGATTTAATTTACTGTCGTGGAGAAATTTAGGATCTGTTCTGCCTGGAGGCTTTTGAAACGGACACTACTCACATGACAGAGAGAGGCTAAGGATCCAAAGAATGAGGCATAAAAGAAACATGCAACACTCATCTAGGGCGGGAAGCTAATTAACAAAACCAACATCAAGAACACAGTGTTTGGAGTGACTCAGCTGTAACAATCAGTTACCACCTCGATGAAGGAGCCTCTCTAAGCACCAACACTGCAGTTCTAGATGATGCCTGAATTCACAGTTACTCCTGTGCAGGAAATCCAGCCAGGTCGTGCTATAACAGCTCTGGGTAAGAAGGAATTTCCCTCATTAGCATTGAGTAGCTTGCTCCATCACCAGGCCCCCACCCACCACCAACCCCCACCACCGGGTTCTCGCCTAGGATCCGACGGGCCGAGCCGGGCAGAGGCGACGACATTTATTTGCACGCAAATGCAGAGAAGCTGAATGAGAGATGACAGGCCAGCCCTGGGGCATGCCTTTCAAGCTTTCAGCATTTCCAATGTAGGGTTTAGCAGCGTGGAGTGGCCCCGCCTTTGCACAGGCCCTGCAGATTTAACGGAATGAGACTGGCTTTTGCAAGGCAGCTCTGTGGGAGAAATCCGCACTTTAACCCTTTTTGAGGTTCCCCCTGCAGCGTTTTGGGGGGAAAGATGACGTCAAGCTGTATAAAGTAAATTTGACGAGGTTCACACTGCGACACAGGGAGACAAGGTACTAATAAAAGTGGCTAGTAATAAAGTCCATCAATTTTCGCTTTTAGTTTTTCACTTAAGTGGTGTCTAAAATCTGCCAGGACAGATGCTGACAGGATAGTGCACTACAGCAGACATTTAGGATCTGTGCTCCTGTCTGAGCTATTTATAGTAATTGTAATAGGTTAAAGTACCTCCTTTCTTCTTCCAGTAAACACGGACCTGCAGCTGCCCATCCTGGTAGAACGGTGTGCCCACTTCCAAGGCGTTGGTTGGTCTTTTCCCTGGTGCAGATCCGGAATACTCGTCCTTCTTCAGCTTGGTTCCTGGCTCTAATCCAACAAATAGCACATTTATTCATATGAACTCAACCATGTGAGGAAAGTCAACACCAGGCTGTGAGCACTTAAAATTTTAAGACAACAACAAACTATCGAAATGACAGATGCAGGAACCCGCCTCCATATCTGTGGTAACTTGATTTGCCAGAAGAAGATGACTCGTGTTGGCGGTGGAAAACAGTAGCTCCCTTTCCAGATCATTTATATTCAACACATTTTGCAGATGCTCTTCCTCAGAATCACTTACATTTCCAATTTGTAGAGTTATTTTTCTCGTTCAGTTACCCAGTGGTGAACTTGAACCAATGATCTCTTGGTTCATCAAGTGGTAGGATCATCCAGACACTTGAAGGCTAAAACTTCTGAGACCAATTGCCTAATATCATAATCAGATATATTGCAAAGTAGTATCTCTATTGTCTAGAGTAGGTAAGCTGTGATATCTAGGACATACCAGGACGTCACTAGCTAAACGTGTGAACCTGAGACACCATAAATTGGTGTCAAGCTTCACAGATGCTAGACTAGACTGGTCAAGAAGCTGGAGGTCAGGACAGCACCCTTGATCCTGTATCTACTCAAAAGTTTTCAGAATCGTGAGAATCTACTCCCCACCAACTGCGTGACGTCCAACCAAGATGAAGGTCACACCGTCTGGTACAAACTACCAGAAGGCTTCTGTGGCACAAATCGCCGATCATTTTAATGATCTGGAAATTAATGATGGCAATGTGTCATGATGCACAGCGCGTCAAACCCCGCTGTGTACCGCACAGGCCAGTCTGAGCATCCGTCTGTTGGTTCTTTCCAGACAGGAATGCCTTCGTTGACCTCTTGTCAGAGTAAACGAGTGTCCAATTCACTTAGAGCTGTTCATGGTTTCCATACCCCACAACCATAGCTTTTTGGAAATGTTTTGACCCAGTCTTCTGCTCTTATCAAAGTCACTCAGGTTTGTAGACCTGACTGGAATCAACATAATGTTTATGAGTATCTATTGTCAGCCTTTGCTCTAAGTAATAAGCTGTTTTAGGTCAGTGGAGACAAAGATGTTGGTCATCTTCGTTAAAACTGTGTTGATCCTCTTGAAATGGAGAGTTGGAATCTCAGCTGAGCTTAAACTGGCTCAAAAAAATTAGCAGTTCTGAAACTTTTGGGCCCATGAGCAACGCTCGTTTTCCCCCCGAGCTGCACCAGGGGAAACTTTTAGTGTCCTTTGGAAATATAAGTCATTGTGGATAGGTCTAATAAAAGTTAAAGTTAGTATGTGGCTCAATGGCTTTCTTCTGACAGACATTAAGAGTTGCAGTTATGGCATTTTGCAGATGTTCGTATCCTGAGTTTTACTGAGTTTCCCTAAAGTTTGGGGTTAACAGTCTTGATTGGAACCTTAAAGATGGTGGTGCTGGAGGCTGGATAATGTCTCTTAAAAGACTACGAAGAAGTGTATCTTGTGTGAGTATCAAGGTAGTAGCCTTGAGGACGGACACTATCCAATAAGACAAGAAGTTGTAGGTTCAAATCCAGCTCAGTTCTACTGCCAGCTCTTCTACCACCTAATTACGAGCCTTATCCCAAAGTTGCTCCAGGGATAACTACTGAAATATGGTCAAAGAGGTTAGAAGTGGTCAGAACAAATGGGAGAGTGGTACGCACTTGTGTGATTGTCGTCTTGAGCTGTACTGAACTGCAGCGATGCTTTTAGGCTCTTCAGACGCACCTGGCCCCAGTAGCCCACGGCCTGCAGCTCCACAGTGTATGTGATGTTAGCCATGAGCCCCTCCAGTTCCACCGAGCTCCTGGCCTATGAACGTAAGGCAATAAGTCACTCAAAATGTGCACAGTTGTAGCAAATTAGTCTGTTTATTGGCAGTTTTCCTGACAGCTAAAAAACCTTCACAGTCCATAATAAGATTTTAAGCTAGTTCATGATGGCCATTTGCTGCTTAAACGCTGGTCAAGTCATCCAACAAAAAAGGTGTTCCAACATAGTTCAAAATTGCCACAAGTAAATTGGGTCTTTATGAACAAGCTTAAGGATGGTGACCAGCTTAAGCTTGCCAGTTTTTGTTCAGGACGGCTGTTAAACAGACCAACAGGATTCATGTGTTCAATGTTCAATTCAAATGGAAATGTTTCTTGAAAAAGTATGAGAAAAGGATTGCTTAATAATCAATTTACAAACCAAATTCAACCTTTTGGACTAACTGACCTGTCCCAAGCCATCAATATCTCCTATTGCTCAAACGCAACCAGGTCCTGAAAAGCATTTTTTAAAAAGGGGTCCGGTTATTAAAAACACATGTGTACTGCGTGCTGCAACATGGTGAGAATTTCCACTTCGAAATTTCACCAAGGCCCCATCCCTCCCCAATCCGCCCCCCTCGGCGCTTGGCTACCTCACACTTGGCTTCTGGAGAATTCCGCTAGCAGCGTGTGTTTGATTGGATTTAGTTATTGGCCGTGTTTGTTTTGCCATTCCTGTGCCAGCGGGTCACTGGGCAGGCACTGAAGTGGTAAAGCCGAGAAGAAGTGGGGACATGTGTAAACAGATCGATCCCGTGGCCCCGAGCCCCTTACGGGCCTGGGCGACACATCTGCGAGTTGTTACGTAAATATGTCCTACGGAGCATTATGTATTTAATATAACAGTGCTGCGGTATCACTTTCGACGCTAGTTACGAGCATGTGAGTTCACAGAAATGTTATTGAGGTGATAGCCTTTCATTAAGGGTCAGTTCTTGACCACAGCCACATTTTTGGACTACTGATGATACTGATGCAAATAATAACACAAGAAGTGCCTGTTTAACACATTGTCTTGCCAATGTCAATGCTGTTTCAAGAAAACTGACCTGAACATAGATGTCTCAGACTGTCTAAAGTTGGAATACACTAATCTGATGGTGATATTGGGTTTACGCCCAATTCTAGCTTAAGTGAACGAATTAAACTGAGTATTTGTACTTGTGGACACAGCACAGCACACAGTGCACCAAAACCAAATGTGAGCTCTGCATTTGACCCATCCGTGAAGGAGCAATGGGCAGCTTTTTGGCAGTGCTTGGAGACGGTACCTTGCTAATGAGTACCTCAGTGGTACCTTTACCGGTCTGGGACTTGAACTAGTGACGCTTTGATTACAGGGCCAGCTCCCTCACTGCTCCAAACCTGATTGGGTATTGGTGTTCCATGAAAGTACTTCTTCATCTTACTTGTGATTAATCACACTTGTTTGCATTAGTGCATTAGTACACTTTGCTCTCATTTGCTCTCATCTGTTATCATTTCATGAAGGAAACATTTTATTCATGACCAATTCATTACTGTACCAAGGGTTTAATTATTAGTAAAGCAATTAAACATGATGTTGCCTTCCACATAAAAGATCGATCTCAGTCTATTCCACATTAATGAGACGTGAAGCTTATTAAGGCAACACTGATGGCATACAGCATACATTATTAGATAAATGCCTATAGTAGATGCATACTCAGACTAAGGGATGCACCAATCCATCATTTGCAGTCTCGATACCAATACAGATCCCCATGCTTTACGTACAGAGGACTGATATGTTGGCAATGATGCCTTAACAAGCTGTTAATTGGTCAAAATTACACGGTAGTAGTGAATTAGTGTTAATAGTTGCGATCGCAACATCGCGAAATCCTGGAGAATCTGCTTAATATCCAATTATATCCGCTAGATAAACCTTGGAATCTTCTCCTTCAAACTGTTTCGCATTCCCACGTTCTAAACTCTGCACTTGCAGTACTTTGTGACATTGAAGTGCACCAGAAGATCCAAACGACACAATCTCACGCTCCGGCTGCATCACACAGCCGAATCGTTCAGCCCCGCTGTCTTTAAAAGATCTGCCACGCATATTAAATGAATTAAAATGGTTGAGAGCAATACACGAATGAATACCATCTGAGAGATTTAAAGTTTGCTTTGTTTGGGCTGGAGAGCTGGTTCGCATTCGCAAGTTTGTCTCTCGACCGTCGGGAGTGTTAATGTTCAAACTAAGCGTGGTGTGATGACGGCTGCTGGGCCACACAAAGAGGTGTTAGAGTGTTTCAACGTCCAAGAACATGAATTACATTTGTGTTTATCCAAAGAATAGGAAAGTTGAAGAAGATATTTACACACAAAGGGCGTTTCATGCAAATCTCATTTGGTTTGGAGATTGTGAACTTGTGGCATGTTTGCTTCCTGAACTTGTTTCATTTATTCAAATGCATTTGTGAGCTGAAGGTTTGGCTTACGCTAGATATGTTAATCACAGAACACCCACGCCAACATCTTTCTCAAAAATCTGAATTTTGATGCCAGGTTGAGATAACATAAAACCTACAAATGAATTTTTATGACAAACTATCTTTTAACTGTATTATTTAGGGATGCATATTTTAAACAATATGCAGAACTTCGCTAATTCTGAGTTAAAACGCTACTTACTCATTTACCTCATCACTGACCACACATTATGTAGGTACAGACCTGACAGGGACGTCAGAATCAGGTGTTTGTCTGGCGTTGGTGGCTTCAGGTGAGTGCGGACTGAAGCCAGATCTGCCGATTGAAGTGAATCAGTGTGTTCGTGACCTGTGTTCAGTGGCTGGGTGTTGCATGCAACATATTCTTTGCGCCAATTTCTGCCAAAATCCAGACAACTGCAAAGAAAATGTCACTATTGCATTTACATGGCATTCGGTTGACGTTCTGGAGGAGCGAATATATCACCTGAGGTTAATTAAGCGCAGCTACAAAACGCTACAAAAACGTGAAGGGCGTTCTGAGTGCATTCATTTATCTACGCTTTGAACGCCCGTGTGCGTAGGGTCTTACTCTGGTCCATAAATGTAAATTACCCCATTGGTGGTCTTCCTCCTCTTCTTCTTAGATGGCACCAGGGCTTTGCCAGGTACGGTCCAGCTCCAAAAGACTCTGAAGTGGTGAACGGGAACGTCAGACTCTTCCGGAAGGGTCCAGTTGAGGCGGGCAACCATCAGGCCGTCTGCTCCTGTCGTCAGGTTGGTCACCCTCAGGCCGGAGGGACGTGGAGGAGGAGACGGGTCTGTGTTTATGGACCAGAAGAAACAATCAGAACATCTACTGTGGTTACAGACTCCAAACTAGGATTGAGGCTCTCACTCGCAACCTCTGTGTTCCTGATGGTTTTAGCGCCACAAGATTAGGGACCGTCACAAAATTACAGTGTTTAAACGAATCTTTTTTGAGATGTTATTTTAATAATAAATAATTTAGCATCTATATATAGGTGTGTAATTATTACATTGTTTTAGTTTTGAAAGCAGTATTTAAGTCAAGTATTTCCTTAAGTTTAACAGAATCATCTCAGTCATGTAGTCTGACATTTTTTAAAGCATTATTTTCTGTTTTCTGTTTTAAAAAGGCCGTATTAGACTTGTATCGTATCGGCAGATGTCCAAATTTACAATATCAGTATCGTATCGGACATTAAAAATTGGTATCAGGCCATGTTTACTCCAAACCCCTTAAAAACCTCATGTCTTATCTCTTTTGCTGAACACACATTCAATGCTACTGATGATCATTAAGATTAAAATTCACTTCTTAGTTATTATGCTTTCCCTAGACATTGATCCGCACTGCAGATACCAAAAACGTTTGCAGGCCCTAAGCAGGTTTGGACTTACAAATAAAAATTCTATGAAACATGTCAAGTGGAGCAAGTCTGCTCTTTCGGTGCTTTTGTAGATAAAAAATTTGGCCTGCTTCCACAAGGAGTCAATGTTGAGGTCAGAGATTGTTCAAAAGCAGTCACTCAAGCCTCATTACAATCGCTTTCATCCTTCAGGGGGAAACCAGACCTGAATTAAACATGCTCTGTACCGCCTCGGGCCGTGTCTCCAACGTCGTACGGCGTAAAGCTAAGAGGCGGGTCAACAAACTGACAGCGATATCAATGTCTCTGCCATGACGTAAGCTCAGACATTACGACCCAGCAACGAGAAGGGATTTGTGGAACGGGCACTGCGAACTGTAACGAGAAAATGACCAAATTTGGAGCCAATCAGTGCCTCTCTTTACCGCGATCTAGCTCCACCTGAAAGCCATTTCATCCGTTCGGGCTTTGCAGCGTGTCGCGGGCGGGTCGACCTCGGCGGTCCGGCGTTCCATAAATAAGCTCGCAAATTGCTCGGACAAATGATGTTGGTGAGAAATTGAATTCATATGACAGGCTTCGGCGTGCGGTGTGCGGGGCGAGGCAACGAAGGGAGGCCTGATCGGTTGCATGAAGGAGGGAAGTAAGGAAGTAAGGAAGGAAGGAATAAGAAAGAGAGTGCGTGTATGAGCATCGGGTTTGTGAAGCAGCGGTTGCCCTGTGCACGCTCCATTAACCGCTGATGAAAAACTGGAGCGAGCCAAAAACAACAAAGCCGCAGGAACCAGTTGTGATCGTTAATTCTTAACTTCTGGTTGTTCTGAAGTTGGCAAAAGGAGAGTAGAGGCTTTGTCTCAGCTTTTTGATGGTTTTCCACGATCGTATTCTTGTGCTCAGCCTCGGACTTTGACATGGAAAAGGGCAAGGCAGAGCACTGACAAAGTTGAGGAAATAGCACAGGTGAAGCAAAAGCACAGGAAAGGCAACAGAACCAACATTTGGTAGTGTAAGAGTTAGGCAGTTGGCCCATGATCGGCAGGTCGCTGGTTTGAAACCCGGACCGGTAAAGGTACCACTGGGGTACTCACGAGCAAGGTACCATCCCCAAACAAAGCATCTTTCCAAACCAAATCTGGAATTGGTTTAGTTGGTCCTAAAACACTGCGGCTACTGCGTGTTGGACTGGAAAAACCTCATCCAAGTCGCTTTACATTTAACACACTCACACCCACACAGCAGCAGCACCACGGCCGTGACTTTGAGCCTGCTAATCTGTGGCACCGATCGAAAGCAGACACCTTACATCACTGCCTGGCTCCCACACAAGCCTCATGTGCGTCTGAAAACCTGCAACGTCCCTCCCCGAAACGGCCGTATTACGCATCTAAAACGGGGAAAACCCAACGCCGGTGAGCTATAAGAGACTGCTGTCGGAAAGAATTATCCACGTTTCACAACGTAAAGCTTTGAAGCGACTTACGAGCCATTACTGCTAACAGAAACACGGGCTCAGGTTTTAGTTGATGAAAGGCTAACTGGATTATCGCTTTACTTTCGAGGGAATGTCAGTGTTATTAGGGTGATGATTATATCTGGTGTAAAGCGTTTGGTAGTCATGGATGCCAAGTGAAACACCAAACCAATACGACAAAAAGATTAAGATTGAAATATTTGAGATATACATTACTTTTACTCATCTACAAACAAAGACACTATTTGGTACTGACATTTGGAGAGATATATAAATATAATTATAAATATCCTTTGTTTTTTGGATTTGTATATATTTAAAATATGTTATATTAATCAAATTATTGAAAAAATAGAAATAAGTGTATTTTATTTTATACATTTTTAAACATTATTGAATTGGATAAAATACATTTTATATTATGTATATAAGCGTATATAAGCCATATTTATACATAAATTCATTTTCTGAACTTTGATCAATTGTAGTAACACGTTTGAGTTGTGGAATTTACCTTACCTTCAATTTTACCATCAGCTTGTCCAAAAATAAATAAATAAATAAATAAATAAATAAATCATGAGCCAGATTAATAAAATCAATTGATGTGTAAAATAAATGCTTTAAATAAATTAATGCATAATAAAATAACAAACAGAAATGCATACATGTTTTTAATTCTAAATCTATGTATCTGTAGCTAAAATAAATAATATGGATTTATTTGTAAATATATGAGCGATTTCTCTGATACACAAAAACATACAGTACATAAATCAAAACGTATATAAATCAAATTTTTCTGAACTTTCAGAAATGGCAATATCACGTTTTAATAATTAATGGACAAATATTTTGAGTTTTTACATGTGGAATTTACACAATCTTACCTCTAAGTCTACCATCAGCTTGCAATAATAAATAAATAAATATAAATTTAAATAAATAAAAAAATGCATTTGTATAAATTTAAAATCTGTTAAATTAATCAAATTAATTTCTAAATTACCAAAGCAAAAGATCATACAGTTCCTTTATAGTGTCAGACTGGTGTTACGTTCCTAATTTTATAATAAAACACACAAAATTAAACCATATGTGATTCACCACACATCCTTTAACGCAAATATCACAATTTATGATATAAGATTATGATATACGATAAAAAGATCACAAATCCCGAAACTGGACAATTACGAGGCTAACGCAAAAAAGCTCCACCTGTCGTGTGTCGTGAAGCAAGAAAGGAGATTAAATGGCAGGGGACGGCGGGGGACCAGGCCACCCAGGAGGAACCCACCTCTGGAGGAGCGGAAGTGCTTGCTGGGGGCGGTGAAGCCCCGAGTGCCGTGCACGTTTACAGCCGCCACGCGGAACTGGTACCACCTGCTGGGCCTGATGTCCGTCAGCTGGACGCGCTCCTCGGCAATCTGGGGGTCACAGAGGGTCAGGGGTCAGGTACATATGGAACAGGAATGAGCTTTTAGACTATTTTAAAACTATTTATTGAAGATGCTTGGCAAACTGAGACCAGCAGGCCTAATGTGGACCTCAAAGGGTATTTTTAATGGCTTGGGGGTCGTTTTGTCCCTACCTTGCGTTTTTTGGTACTAGACAAAATGCCACCTGCTGCACTTCAAACAAGAACACCATTAAAGGAAATAAGGTGCTTTGCTCATAAGTACCTCAGTGGTACCTTTACCGGTTCGGGACTTGAACCAGCGACCCCCTGATCACGGTGCCAACTCTCTAACCATTACCCGACCAACTGCCCCTAGGTAACCCTGGGCGATATGATTTATAATCAGTATCACGACTAATTTAACATTTTACCTCAAATATTTTTGCCCTTATAGTTTACTGACAAGTTTTGTCCATTTCTAAATTCTATCTTTTAATCTGAAGTCTCAGGATCATTCGTGTTATGTTTCTCTTCATAGTTAAGGGTGGGAATTGATAAGATTTGATTAATATCAGTGCCATTGTCGATTCTGCCTATCAATCCAATTCCTTATCCATTCTCTTATCGATCCCTGAGTAGTTTTTTTTTAGTGTGAAAGAAGTCATTCTACACAGTCTTCCACACCAAAAGCAAACGTTTTATTTTTCCCAAAATGATGTTTGCACAAGACTGTGAGCATGAACACATTCATATTCATATTCCGAGTTTTTATTATGCAGAGACATTTTATGGCTTAACACTATGAAGAAAAATAAGGTTAGTGCAAGTGGAAATACTTCTTTATCCATTTGGAATCCAACTGGATATGGAATAAAATTATTTGATAACAAATAATGCATATTTCTATATTTATTTTTTACTCTCTAACATTATAGAATGGAATAAAATATTTTCTGATTAATGGAAAATGTAGAAATACTGAAGTTTTGGCAATTTTTGAGCATTTGGACTCATTTTGGCTTATAGCTCACTTTTGACTCATTTCTGGAAGAGAAGTACATTTTTGTCATGAGGGCGTTCCATATGAGAGCCGCGGCACAATAGCGCTGTGGGCGCACATCGGGAATAAATAAATATTAAGTAAATTGCTGTACTGTGAGTAGAACGCTGGTTGTTTTTTGTTATTTTTAGCAGCTAAAATATAAGTTTTGCTGTAATAAATGGGAAGATTTAACTGAACTGGAACGTTTTACTGAATGTTGGACTTCTCTGTGAAAGTGCTAACAAACGCAACATGTGTGTTTACATCACGAAAAACATCATTTTGCGTTCTGATTCCTGTTGGTTGAAGATCAAGTCGCAGAGAGTGTGACGGAATGTATCGAGATGCAAAACTTCTATAACGTTGGAGGTGTACAATTCCCACCCCTCGCATAGTACTCGCATAGTTAGGGTTAGGGTTGGTTACCTGTGCCACGTCCTGCCAGTGGCTGGCATCGTCCTCGCTAGGGTGAATGCCGTGGTTCCAGCGCCGCTGCACCACGTACACCACGGGCTCCACCGAGATGTTGAACTTAGAGGACCAGCGTACCTCCAGGTGGCCGGAGGGCTGCTCCAGGAACACCACGTCTTTCCTGGGCTTTAAGGGAGCTCCTGCAGGGGAGAGTTTTGAGTCACTTCAATATTTATTTTGTCTGCACATAACACACATATTTACACTATATATATATATATATACTTGAGAGGTCAAAGGTTGTGAAAAACATGTTTAAAAATATATGCCACAAACTGTAAGTATTTACATATTCAAGAAATATGGTTGTTGTTATGTGGAATGGAATTTACACAGTAATGGAATTTTTTGTCAGCTTATCCACAAGCAAATATAAGTAAACAAACAAATAACTAAATAGACACATTAAAAATTTAACATTAACAAAAAGATTTATTGACAAAATGATTGCAATAACAAATGTATTTTATTATTAATAAAGTATAAATAAATAAATCAGTAAAAAAACAAACAATGCCAAGTAACAGATTTATATACAAAGTAATTACAAACATAACATTTTTATGTATATATTTTATTTTAAAACATTAATGAATTCATGGATAAAACACAAACATCTTCCTACATATTTGTATATAAGTCAATTTTCTGAACTTTCAGAAATGGAAATAATACATTTCAACAATTAATGGACAAATTTTTTCAGTTGTTACATGTGGAATTTACACTACCTTATCTTTAATTCTACCATCAGCTTATTTTTGTATAAATTACATAAATAAAAATAATTTACATAAATTAATTTAAATAATAAACAAACAACAAAATATAAATAAATAGATTAATAAAGTAGATTAATTCGCTACATAAAGGCTTTTATTTATTTTATTACGTTTTATTTTATTAAATGAACAGTTTATTATTTATTACATAAATGTTTAAATTCTAAACCTAAATCTATGAAATGGTGGTTAAAATAAATAACATTTCTTGTTATTTTTTTATACGTTTTAAATTTTTATACTTTTGCCACACACACATTTGTGTAGGTATATTTATATTTTCATATTTCACTTTTACACTTATTTTCACACTGTCTGATACACAAAACCACTCTGTAAGTACTGTAAACGTAATTAACACACATACATATATTAGACATATTTATTTATAAATCAATTTTCCGAACTGAGGCGTTCCCAGACTATCCCAAGACAAACAGCACGGAAAAACAAATGACTGAAGACTCCAAAGGTCATGTTCCTCCCTGTCACCCAAGAGTGTGAAATGTTGTAAGTCTACACAACACTGCCCTTACCACACAACAGTTTCTCCTCCTCCTCCTCCTCCTGCTCCTCCTCCTTCTCCTCCTCCTCAATCTTCCAACGTGTAATAAACGCTTCCATGTGTAATAAATTAAAGATTTATTAAGTACAGGGATTCTGAAAAGTTTTTTTTTTTAAAGAAGGCACTCTGGAGAAACTGTGCCGTGGAAGATTAACTCTCCGCACCCAATTCGTAACAGCTGTGAAGGAGAGAGCTGTTGATGGAACTGGAGGGCTTAATGACATGGAGATGGAGGGAGAGAGAAAGTCACTGAGGAGCTGAAAATAACAGCCATCCATCTCCATGAATCACCGGCACTTACGGAACGCTGAGCGCTCCGTGGCGAGGAGCCTCCGTTACGGAGAATTCCGGGACGTTCGTTTTTCTGTTTTTTCCTTCGCGAGGCGGGGAGCACGAGGTGACTCTAAACCACTTCAAGATGGAGGGGATTCTGGTGCACCGTTTCCACCAAAAATCATCTAGTCACTGGGCGTTCGCACTCGTGATGCTCGCGCCGCTTTTTGAGGCCTTTTGAGGACAGAGTTTTGGGCCTTGTTACGTCACATTTTAGTCAAGAAAAGACACAGCTAATTGCTTTACTAAAAATAGTCACTGTCTAAGCCTTTGAAGTCCACATTTTTCATCAGTTTTAACATTTTTTAAATTAATTTTTAAAATGTGTAAAATTATGTACTTTCAGCTCCAGAAAATGGTAAGAACACATTTAAATAACTGAACAAATGAACAAATATTTTGTGTTGTTACGTGAGGAATTTACGCTACCTTACCTTTAATACTACCATCATCTTGTCCATGTACTAATGAATAAATAAATTAATAACATAAGAAAAATTACCTAGGAAAAAATACAAATTACCTAACTAATAAAATGTGAAATAAATCGATTAATTTACATTCATTTATTATTACATATATTTGTCATTTTATACTTTTTAAATACAAACACATTACTGTAAATGTAATAAGCCTTATTTTTACTTTCTTAATTATTTTTTAAATTAATTAGAATGTTTTTACTTTTAAAAGATGTAGCAACACTGAGTATAGCCCTAGCTGAGTGCTGATGCAGTCTCAAGAAAATCTAAGTAAATTATGTCAAAAAATGAAGGGATTGTCAAAATGTATACTTTTTTACATAAAGGTACCACTAAGGTACCCCAGGTGCTGCCAAAAAGTTGCCCACTGCTCCGTCACGTATGAGTCAAATGCAGAGCTCACATTGGGTTGTTTTGCACTGTGTGTTGTGGTGTGTTCACAATGACAAATAATTTTTGCATTCACCATTAACTGATGTGATCCAGAAATTAGAGCCTTATACAGACTCAGTGAAACTTGGAGCGAGTGAGGTAACCTCACAGCAAATTGTGGATTGCGATACTTTGTTCAAAAATTGCATAGTGCAACACTAATTTAAGGCAATGCCGTGTGGTCCAAACCATCATACGCTTTGGGTGAAGGCAAAGAATGAGAAACTCGCAAGAGCTGGCGGTCCGATTGCGGAATTCTTTAAAGTGCGGTCGGTGTCGGATGAGTCGGAAAAGCTTCGTGTGGAGTCAGACGGGATCCCTGCAATCGTGGTTTAGTGTCTCTGTGGAGAAGAGAAGATCAGAACAACACAGCTGCACGGCACTTTGACGGTTGCGTCACGGCCAGCACGTGTGCTGCACCACTTCCAAGCGAAACGTGGCGAGCTACGACGACGAGTGGAATCGGCCTCCGATTGGAATCTGCGTCTAAACTTGGTATCCAAAGCTTGCCACAGAGTTCGCATCACTGTCCTCCAACAATCCAAACCGCAGCTGGGCACGATCCAAAAGCCACACTCATGTCTGTCTGTGCTTTCCAAAAAGCCGGATTGGTTTTAACAGCCTCTTTCGTCGCCAATGAGGGAAGCGTCTATTTAAGGCAGCAACGCCGTCATGGATTACGAGTCGGGTTTGCAATCTAACAATAACAGTTGACATGAACCAAAGATGACTGAGTAGACCGTGTCCATGTTCGGTGCCGTGCAAGGATGTTCTTTCCCCCCTGCCGGACGCAAATTGCCTGAATCCAGAGATGCGCCTCCAATGAGGTGTTTAAAGCCAACAACTCTTAATTTCTTCCGCCAAACATTTTGGCGTGGCCCTCGCCTCTGGTCTCGCCCGGAAATGTCTCCAATGTGCTCCGTGACCGCAGGGTTTCCATCGAATGCATTTGCAAAATGATCTCACAGCCTTTGATAAACAACATGCCGTGGAAAGCCCAAAGCTTCTCAGCGAATGTGAACGTCCAAGTCCTCCGTTTGAGAAGATGAGGAGATGTATGGTCGTGAGTTGGCTCCCAGTGTATATGGCTTGTCTTGAAACAGAAATGGAAATGAGGTCCCACCTCATTTACACAGACAAAATGTTTTGATAGGCACTGACTAGAACTGAGTTTAATGTGTATGTTTATCACACTTTCTCAAGAAAAAAGCTGAGCTATCACAGGTAAGCTGGTTTGTAATGGCCTTTTGCTGATCATTGCTAGTCAAAGTTTACAAATTGTTGGTTGGTCAGAAGCAGAAGCAGTTAAAAACCCCTGGATTATATCATAATAACATTGCTTGGTGATTTTCTGGCTGCGGCATAAAAGTTCAATCTGGATTCCATGTCCAATCTACATGCAATGCAAAGTAATATAGAAAAATTGATGGGATGCATCGTGCTGCATTGAGATATCGTATCAGATCGAATCGTTGACCTGATAATCGTAACTGAATCATGAGACCAGTAAAGGTTCACACTTCTAGTCATAAGTAAATCTCTGGCAATCATTTTGATTTAAAATGTTGAAAGCTCATTTTAACATGGGTAGATTGGAGGCTTTCTATTGAGATGCTGAATAAAGATGCTGTGTCATATTGGGAGGATGGCTCACTTTTATAATGGAAACACTGCACAATTTTTGTTGGTTCCAGCTTGAAATGATCATAACTTTGGACACTTTCTTACATTTCCTCTGCTCTCTTGGCTTCATCCTATACTATTTTCTCTCTTTCTCGAGTGTCCACAGTGCAAGCGTGTTGTGTGACTGCAACAATCATCCGTGTGGAACACTATGAGCTCACTGCATGGATTAAACCAAGCTTCCATGCAAAGAATCCATATGACGGATTTTAGTAATCAAGTTGCTACAGTTTTTCGAGGAACCGTTTCGGAACTCATTTACTCCAAACTCTCTAATCTCCAATCGTTCTTCTGTATCAAATCATTTTTAACAAACCAGTAAAAAGGTTACACCCCAGCTCTCCGACCCGTAAAGA
Organism: Distichodus sexfasciatus; assembly: GCA_032718565.1. Lineage (NCBI taxonomy): Eukaryota > Metazoa > Chordata > Actinopteri > Characiformes > Distichodontidae > Distichodus > Distichodus sexfasciatus. The sequence continues at coordinate 854,728 of JAVGVS010000110.1, forward strand.
GGCAAGAATCTGGCTGTCGTCTGCTGCCCCCACCATGATGGAGATCTCAAAGATTTCAAAGAGCCATGTCTCGGTCAGGGACGCTTCAAGCTAGTCTGTCGTTTGCCTCTCTCCCTCCACCTTTCACCCCCCCCCACCTGCAGGAACATCTGACAGCGATCTGGAGCTGCCAGCGACGCAACGCTCAATTTGGCCCCCAACCTCGCTGGCGAGGTTAATGGTTTCCAGCACGGGCGGATCGTCCTCGCACACAGAAACAATTACAGCTTTCCCCGCAACGAGCCAATAACGAGGCCTCGTCACTCTGAAGACCCGGGCATGGAATTCAATCAGGCCTTTATTGGCCTACCTGCAAATGAGGGAGAATGCAGCCAACCTGACAGCCATAAAAGATTCATCCTTGGCCAGCACTGCACCCCAATAAAGAGTGCAACGTCTGAAGTGAGCTTCTAGACAGTTCCATATGTAAAAGAAAAGAAAGCGATGACCCCTAAAGAAGCGGCAGATGTGAAACTTGAAACGGTTGTAGTAATAAACCTATGACAGCAGAGAATTACATAGAGAGATGGTCGCACTTAGACACATAAGTCCACATAAAAGACACTTCTTAAGGTCTTTACTGTAACACCAGAGTAGTGAAGTCACTTGCTTGAGTAGCAGTTAAACTCAGACTTCAGACTCACATACCCAGATCATTCAGAAACTTGGTAATGAAAAATGGAAGTTAAGCTTTAATGCTGAGACTAGATTTAGACTTGACCATCAAAGACTTAAAACTTGACTTGGGCTTGCCACTTAAAAGACCTGAGATTTGACTTGGACTCAAGCTGAAAGATTTGATACTTGACTTAGATCTGCCTCTCAAAGACTAGAGATTTACTTGGACTTGAGCATAACGTCCTGAGACTTAACTTAGACTCAAACTCAAAGACTTGAGACCTGACATGGACTCAAGCTCAAAGACTTGACACTTGACTTGGACTCTCTTCTCAAAGTTTTGAGATTTGACATGGACTTAAGTTCAAAGACTTGAGTGTTAACTTGGACTCAAGCTTAAAGTTTTGGGACTTGACTTGGATTCAAGCTCAAAGACCTGAGAACTTGACTTGGGTCTGCCTCTCAAAGACTAGAGATTTGCTTGGACTTGAGCATAACGTCTTGAGACTTGACTTCAACTCAAACTCAAAGACTTGGCTTGGACTTGCCTCTCAAAAACTTGAGACCTGACTTGGACTCAAACTCAAAGACTTTAGATTTGGCTTGGACTCAAGCACAAAGGCCTGAGACTTGGCTTGGACTTGAGTTCAAAGTCTTGAGACTTGACATGGACTCAAGCTCAAAGACTTGACACTTGACTTGGACTTGCCTCTCAAAGTTTTGAGATTTGACATGGACTTAAGTAAGACTTGAGCATTAACTTGGACTCAAGCTTAAAGTTTTGAGACTTGACGTGGACTGAAGCTTAAAGACTTCAGACTTGTCTTCTCACACTGACTTGTCACACACTGACACCAGAGGCCAAAGTCTCAAAACTACATGAAACAGGAGATTATAAAACTGGAGACGACACCATTTGTGATGCCAACTATCCACCAAACATGAATATCAGTCGTGATAAAAGTTAGAATCTTTTTTTAAAATTCTCACTAGTTCCTGTTTAAATACCAGCCGGTTTGTGTCAGTTCTTTCTGAATCCTTTCTCCTACGTTTTTGCCTTTTCTAGTACCTTCAGTTCTGATCTTCTATGTGTTTTTGATCAGAATTTTAATGCTCTCTGACTTTCTGTTTTCCACCTTGCCTGCGGCTGGCGATTTGAATCTCTCAATTTTTCTGATATCCCGTGTTCTGTTCTGAGCTTTTGGCACCAATCTGATACCCACTGGCAATATCAAGCCAGTTTTGGCCAAAAATGCTAGATTGGATTTTGGTGGGGATGAGAGCTGATGAAAGAAATCGATCTCATAGGGTGAGAACACATCATATAAGAATGAGCTATAATGCCAGAGATCAGAAAGTTTCCATCATCTCCAACCACATGACTTTCACTTTCTGAGTTGTAGTTGTTTTTGCTCCTGGCATTTTGGCACAACGAAATACTGGGTAAAATAAATCATAACTAATAAATCAGAACATGAGGCATCACACTGTAAAACTGGCAAGAACAATATCTGATAAATCTTGCATCTTTCTTATCGTAGGCCAGCGTGGCCATGGCAAAAGTTGCGGCTTGTTAACAAGCTCATACCATTTTCGGTTGGATATTTAGCATTATTCTTTAAAAAAGACTAATATATCTTATCCAGTAACTTGATTAATCAATGGAATAACTGAATGAAAACTTGCTTAACAAATAATAGCTAAAACCCTAGATTTTAGCCTTTAGATGGTCAGTGATGATTCTATAAGTCACTGCAAATTCCAGAAGACAAGGCCGTCAAACAGTCCAACTCATCTGAGAGAGAATTTATTAGGTGCCTGAAAGGTCCAGACACAAGTCCAGATCCAGGTTTATTCAATCCTCAGAGGGATTCTGGGAATGCAAGTTCTTTCGAAGTCCAGCACTAGCACTAACCAAAGAAGGGCAGGGATTGTCTGTTTGGGTCATTTACTGGCTCTCAGACTGATGTGATGACAGATTGAAAGGCTGATTCTTTCAGGCTCGATTTGCTGGAGGAACTGGATCAAATTCCAATATTTGATCCAATATTTTGTGTTTTGATACCGCCAATCAAATCGGAGCCATCTCCCTTTACAATGTTTTCACAGCCATGCTGGACACAACAGCTCTACCCAAGCAGACAGTAGTCCAAGCGATAACAGATTAACAAAGCTAACAGCGAACAAGGGCAGTGAGGGTCAAAAACACAAATACAGACTATTTGCGCAAAGTCGAGCAGCTACACTTCTTCGCTCCGCCTCTAGCCAAGGCAAATATTTTCAATGTTAAAAGCGTTTGCAGTGGCACCCGAAGCCATGCCAAAGCAGACAGTCTGGACCCCAAACTCACCCAGCAGGAAGCTGTCATTCACCCAACACGTTATTGGCAGACAATACTATAAAACAATGGCAGGTATTCTCACTAGGGAGACCAGCCGGCTGTGAAATGGGACTTTTTGACCCTGCGGAATGAGTAACAGGCATCTGTTCTGAGGCCGCACATTTTTTTCAGAGCCCAAAAGCTGTTTCTTTTCTTTGGTTGCACGCGATGGTGTAGCCTCAGTATCTTCAATATCTTACAGAACTTGTCATTTTGAGGCTTTACTAAACTAATTTGATGTTTACGCTGTGTGGAGATACAGTACTTTCAGTGCAACCTATTTCTAGACACTCATGTCTTGGGTTTTAAGGGATGTTATGCATTAACAGTGGCACTTCAGGGACCAGACGCCCAGGTGCCTCCAACTTGCGACAACCACAAAGAAAGCAAAGGATTGACTTTTTAGAAAATTACCCAAAACTGTCAATGGATCATTGTCATTATGACAAACCCTCAGACTCCTACTGAACAGTCAGGACTGTGCTGTAGACACATATGCATGGCACGAATCAAGATTGTGTTGGGGACATACTAAGGCCTAAAGCCGCTAGTTCCTGAATGAGATCCTGAATCCAACCTTGCTCCAGGATGCAATTTACAGTTAAGTCACTCTGGATAGTATATAAACATTTGATTTTGGAAACAAATAAAACAAGTGACAAGTTATCAGTAATGTGACCTTTAGAGTTGACTTGTAGAGGTAATATGGACACTTTGCACTACAGAAAAACAGGATTACTTTCTTGGTTGACTAGAGAAGCCAGTGATTGAACCCCAAATATTGAACCACAGGTCTAGACCAAAATACAATGGTCCAATGGTCTAGACCAATGACTATTACTACTTTTATTTTTTAAATGACAATTATTAAGAATCACAAAGACAAATCAATAAAGCATGACCCATTCACTTAACGATCAACCGAAATAGGAATAATAGATGTGACGGTTTGCAAATATAATTTTTTGTAGCAATACCTTTGTAGACGTTTCTGGGCGTTTGGCATGTGTGTCCACAGCCATTGGGGCAGCACTTCTTGAGGGCAGAGCACTCAGCGTCCTCTTCGCAGCTCTCCACGCAGGCAGCCGCGAAGCCACTGGCTCGGTCTGGGGCCGGACAGTCACCCTGTTTGGCTGCCTCCACCGAGCGCAGGAACTCACAGCTCGTCAGGCACTCGTAGTGCTTCTTGGGGAAATGAGTCTGGAAAGACGGAGAAGGAGAGGAATAGGAAATTGAGTCCTTGACATCAAGTGGTTACGAAATGTAATTCGCTTTGGATAAGAGCGTCTACCAAATCGTAAATGTAAACCTAACAGATGTTGTAGCCTACACATCTACACATTTAATCTTTTTTTCATCCAGAGAATTGCTTGCTTTTCGTGAGGTTTGCAACATGATCTATAATATTGCGGTTCTATCATCATCCAGTGAAGCACTGAAGTGCATTTCTGTATTCCAACCCATTTTTACATTAATATTAATTGATTGTAATTAATAGTTAATTGTAATTGAGGTAAAATGTTCAATTAATCATGATATTGATTTGAGGTCACGCAGTTCTAGGCTACTTGCAGACTAAAGTCTTTTAACCTCGACTCACAATGTTAGTCTCTTGAATTTTTATACCTTCATTACAAGGCAAGCAACATAGCCAACTCCCCAAAAACTACACAAGACAATGTGGGCTACTTAACATATCGATTTATGTTTCCCGGTCGATTTGCCCGGTAAGATTTCTATTTCTTAAAATGAATTCTAATCTTTTCACACTGATGTTCCGTCAGAACATGTTTTACTAATCAGCAATTCTGAATGGCATCATTTTGAGTTGTCTGTGTCGGAATTTCCACGGTGCTTACCTCACACAAGTCCTGACACTGGTTCTCCCTCAGATCCCAAGATGCCTTGCAAGGCTCCAGGCACTACAGAGAGAAAAATTTACAGATGTGAGTACAAAAAATCTAAGGTTAAAGATGGAAATTTCTTTGTTAAGTTATGTAAGTTTAAAAGTGACATTTGAATGATTTAAAATATCACCATAGGATTTGGTTAAGGAATGTAATAAGTAATAATTAATAAGTAATGGTTAGGTCCTGGGTTCAAACACCGGAGAGGGCTGTAGGGCATTTCTGTGTGGAGTCAAAGTCAAAGTCAAAGTCAACTTTGTCATCTCTGCTATATACTGTACAGATATAGAGAGCGACGAGAAGACGTGGCTCCAGTTTTCACAGTGCAACAAGAAACAGGGTGTTGGAGTTTGCATGCTCTCCCTATGTTCGCATGACTTTTCTCCGGGTGCTCCGGTTTCCTCCCACAGTCCAATGGCATGCAATATAGGTTAACTGGCGACTCTATATTGGCCCTGTAAGGTGTGAATGTGAGTGTGATTGTGTGAGTGTTTATGTGTGCCCTGCGGTGTGTTGGCGCCTGCCCAGGGTTGTCCCCCGCTTTGCGCCCGTAAGTGCCCGGGATAGGCTGTGGTCCCCCCGCGATCCCAGTTGGGATTAAGCAGTTCAGATAATGAATGAATGAATGAATGAATGAATGACTGAAAGTAATGGTTACACAAACACTAATGTTACTGGTGTTTTAATGGAAAAAACACGTTAACAAACAGCTGATGAAGTTGATAAGCTTCATGGACGAAATAAGTTGAGTAACTAACAGGATCTGACATCTTGCCAAATAGTGATCCTGCATCAATGTTTGACAACTGTTACTACTCAAAGCAGGCTCACTATTTTGTAAGGCCTTATCCAGATCACTGCTTAATGATGATATAAAAAAAACTGTCTAAAAACTAATTAACAACTTGATTACAAATCATTTATAACCCTATATAAGTAGTCTTACCAATACCAATATGAGTAAATTATGTTCAATTGGAGAGCCTTATCTAGTATGTTAGTCAGTGCAAATGAGAACCAGCATTTTCCTTTTGTACCAAGCAACAAAAAAGTTATGTAGCATGACATGTTGGATGAAATCTGGCATTCTTGACTTTTGCAAGTGCTCACAATGTGCTAAGATTGGTCAAACGAGATTTCATGCAGGCCTAATTGTAGTTAATAAATATATGCAATCAGCCTAATGACGGAGTGCACTCTTATTAGCTGGATAAATAGCAGATTATGAAATGGGATCTTGACAAACAAAACTTAAAACGATGATTAGAGAGACGCATTCATTACGGAATAAAAGATGATTTAGAATCATTTTATATCATGCAAATAAGGTTTACATGGAACTCAAACGTTACCAGATCAGATACGAATCTGTCCTACATCATGGAGCACTAAAATATAAGGTTATGACCTCTGTGACCAAACAAAGGAAATGACCCCTTTGACCAAACAAGCAAACAGACATAAGGGTTCAAAAAAAACCTCATCCAAAGAGGCAAACGTTACCAGCTGTTTCTCACTTCAAATCATGTGTTCCATCTCTCCTAAACTGTTCACATGTTTTTAATGCGTCACAAAACGTGTTACTCATACAGAAAACATATGGAAATGGGACTCTGGTACGCTAAGAATTACCCATCGTAAAACCATCATAAAAACCGCTAGCCCAAATGAACTCGTTTTCAATATGGACCGATGGAGAAGGCAGCGAAAGTGTGTTATTTCTTTGGCTGGACTTCTTATGAGGCAAGGCGTATTCCAGGCCCAGCGGATTTCTCCCTGTGCATACTGGGATGGCCTGGATGTAACTAGCCATGCAGCTAAGGTCTCTAACACACTCACCATACTCTTGGTTAGTTACCTAGTTTGGAAAGGTCAGTAAATTAGTTGGCAGTAACACAACTGACTAGAAGCTGTTGAAGTCTGACTTTACAAGTTTAACTGAGTAATTTTTTGTCAGTGCGAACACAGCACAGGACACAGTGCACCACAACCAAATGTGACTTCTGCATTTGACCCATCGGTGAAGAAGTAGTGGGCAGCTTTATCGGCAGCACCCGGGGAGCAGTGCTTGAGGTCCGGGACTTGAACCGCTGATCACCCGGCAGCGGTCAAACTCCCTAATGGTTACGCTAGAACTGATAAAAATGAAACGAACAAAAATACAAGAGACACGCATGGGTAAATTCACTACATGGCCATAACTAGTTCTCATCTCAAACCGCAGCACCCTGAGCCGCTCTAAAACACACTCAGCTCTTTTCATTACCGATCCGGTCATGCCTCAGCTATGCCGCGGCACCACAACGCAGCCAGTCGTGCACGCTGCTGCACATTAGCACGCTGCCGTTATTGGGAAAGACACAGGGGTCTCTGCCATGTGGTTATGACGCTAGTTCGCACAGGAGTCATGTCTTCGGGTTGGATCGGGGCCCTTTTGGCAAGCTGACACTGTTCACAAAGACGCATGACAACATCTGTGCCGCTAAAAATGTGTCATGGTGGAATAGAAATGAAAATAAGTAACATATATTCTCTTATTACTGTATGTTGCACATGTTTTAGTGGCTCATGGAGCCTTCTGAAGGACCCAAGCACCCTGTGGTTGCATAGTTCCTAGTTCTAGGCCAGCAGTGACCTTGCATTACCAGAAGATTTCTAAAAGCCAGTGAATGTCCTAGACATGCCACTCTTGCATGGTTCCTCATTTTAGACAGGTAGAAACCTTGCATCACCAAAGTCCATCCTAGAGAGGGTGAAGGACCCCCAATATCCTGCCCTTTCTAGACCTGCTGTGGCTTTGCACCACCAGATGTCCTGCAGGAGCCAGTAAAGAATTCAGACACCCCGTCCTTCCATGTCGTCTCATACCAGACTTCCAGATACCTTACAATACCAAAATCATGAGGTTACCTGGACTTGTACCTGAAACTTCCAGAAAATCACTTAATTCTCTACCTGATGAACCTGTAAGACCACCAGGGCTCTACAGAGGCCTTGTTACCTGGAACTTGCAGTGATCTCTTAAACCCTTAACTTGTTTGTTAGATGCTAAATAAAACTGAGTCTATGAATAACTATCCTGCAAATAATGCACACTTAAAAAATATTCACTGAAATTTTGCACAGCCAACAGACCCATCCCAGAAGTTTTGCTCATCTCCAAAGCTGCCTCCAAAACATAACACTGATATTGAGAATAGTAATGGAGAAAGCGCTGATTCAGGGAGCTGACTTGTTTATGGGCTTTTAATTAGCTCATTAGGCGGTGCTGTCGTTATTCTGCCATTCGCAGTGAAATGTTTATTTGCTTTTTAATGGAGTGAGCGCATAGTGGAAATGTAAACCCAACAGAAAGTGTGTTCCTGCAAACGCAAGGCTGCCAGCTCCTAAAAACAAACTATGGCTTGGCAGTCTGGGCAGTGTGCCGCAGTCCGCAGTCAGAGCGGTAGTCACGGTAGAACTGTAGTCATTACAATGATAATCACCCTAAAACTCTAATTATAATTCAATGATCTTCCCACTACAATGTTTGTAACAACAGAATGTCTGTCACATTAATACACAAGTCACATTAAATGAAAGAGAGTGATTACTTGTCATTGTGAACACAGCACAGCACACATTGAGCCACAATGAAATGTGGCCTCTGCATTTGATCCATCCGTGAAGGAGTAATGGGCAGCTAACAAGGGCAGCGCCCAGGGAGCAGTGCTTGATGATAGTACCTTGCTCATTAGTACCTCAGTGGTACCTTTACCGGTCCTGGGATTCGAACCGGCGACCTTCTGATCATGAGGAGAATTATCTTACTGTTACACTAATAATGCTAACTACTAACAATGCCAACTACACTATGATTTCACTCAGGCTAGAATGCTAGTCACTATAAAATGCTAAACACGCTAAGATTTCACTCAGGCTAGAATACTAGTCACTTTACAATGCTACCCACTGTACAATTTCACTCAGGCTAGTACACTAGTCACTTTACAATGCTAACTACTTACAATTTCACTCAGATTAAAACGCTAGTCACTTTAAAATGCTAACCACACCACAGTTTCATACAGGTTAGTACGCTAGTCCCTTTACAATGATAACCACACTACAATTTCACTCAGGTTACAATGCTAGGCCCTTTACAATGCTCACAAAACTACAATTTCACTAAGGCTAGAACGCTAGTCCGTTTACAGTGCTAACCACACTACAATTTCACTCAGGCTAGTACACTAGTCCCCGACTTAAATGAGTCCGAGAGGTTTTTCAAATATTTCTGCTCTTCCAGGACTCTGCTTTGTCAGTAACACTATCTGCTTTGTCAGTCACTTACACATAAGTTATGACTGTAAAGAGTAGCAGCAGCAGTTAAACTGTATTTTTTATGCAATATATGAAACAAAGGCCTAAAACCAGAAGATCCAGCGGCAATTTGCGAGAATTCAGGCTGTGCCGCCTGAAGGATAGGCCGTGACCCGGGGCATCACACAAGTTCTCATCAACCACATTTTTCACGTCAGCCAACAGCATCTGCTATCTTTCCTCCCTTTGTTCTGAATAGTAGCAAACACAGGTGGGAGACCTCTTTTTAAAAAAGAAGCTAACTGATCAGCAGCTGACAGGCTGTCTCAGGCTCTGGTGGATCTGCTACAGAAGCCGTCTTTGGTAGCCTTTCTTTCTCTCATACACACCCACCCACCCACCAACTAAAGCCTCAAATCCCCTTCTACAAATCACTAAACACACACTCATAAGCCCTAGGATCAAACCAACTCCCTATTCAGAGAGCTCACGGCTAGAACGATGAATGCATTCCTTCAGCCCGGCGGTAGAAAACAAGAGTTGTACGTGTTTTAGACCTCCAGACTCTGTCAGAAACAGACTGACATACTTAACCGTGATCTAGAAGAAGTTACGTTTCTACAAAAATATAGATGTCAATCAGCAACATGAAGTGAATTTAAGTGAATCATTATTTGTCATTGTGAACACACCACAGTGCACCACAACCAAATGTGAGCTCTGCATTTGACCCATCCGTGAAGGAGCAAAGGGCAGGTTTTTGGCAGCAGTGCTTAGCGACGGTACTTCAGTGGTACATTTACTGCTCTGGGACTTGAACGGGCAATCACGGAACCAACTCCCTCACCGTTACCCTACCAACTGCCCCATTAATGACGCAATCAACACAAATACCTGGAACTGATTCTTACAGAAACACTAATGGATCTTTGATCTCGAGTTCCCAGGGTTTTCAATGTCTCCTAAATTTTAAATATTTGGACTTTCTAGAACTGTGTTGGCACACTCGGGTTTCTTATTGCTTCAGGGGAAGCAACAAGCCATCAGAATTGGGCCGATACCAGAAGTAGTGCAAACCTCAAAAATTAACTCACAAGTACCATAACATTTCAACAAATCGGAACCACGGATCGACAATTTTTGGTCAGTGTCGGATCATCACATCCCTAATGTCCCACAGAAGTATTTGGGCGGAGAGTTGTGATGATGTTTCTCGACATGATATGGACTACCGCCGTCAAGCACAAAAGCATGCGGCTGTTAAAAGACGAGGCGTATTTTAAAAGACGAGGGGGTGGGGCGTCTGAAGATTTCGTACAGGTGTGCTGCGACTGACGGTTCTACCAACGTGACCCGATCCCCTCCCCCAGTCTCACACTTACATTTCAGCAGGAGAGCGAAGAGAGTGATAATGGACGTTTTCCCTAAGCAAACAGCAGAGCCAGGTTTACAAAGGATATTTTAGGAGCTCAAAAATGAGATGCTACTAACAATGACATTTAAAAAGATAACTGTTGTGATATATTATTGCATGTTTAATAAAGGCATCTCTAGAACAAACTAAGGTTAGGAGGTAAATTGAATTTCAAGTGAATTTAAGTGCATTTGATCCATTCGTAAAGAAGCAGTTTTTGGGCAGCCCCCAAGGAGCAGTGCTTGAGGATGCTACCTTGCTCATAAGTACCTCAGTGGTACCTTTATCAGTCTTAGAAACGGCGACCCTCTGATCAACAGACCAATTCCTTAACCGTTACGCTACCAGCTGGCAACTTAAGAAACTGGCCCTTAATAATTGAACCTCTCAAATGACTCCAGCAGGGAAGAGAGTCGGAAGAGGGAACGGGAGAGAATCTGGACTTAGTGATGAGTTTCCGTCAGCTGTTCTCACGCGGTGCTATTATCTCGCACTGACTGGGCAAAGAACCTAACCTCAGCCGTCTTCACAGCTGGACTTCCTTTTCGCTCGGCCGAGTTTTCTTCCCTCACGTCAGGAGAGTCAAAACACAGGCTTGCGTGCCAGAGATGACAGGTGAAACAACAAAAACGCGCGCCGGAGGAAAAAGCAGCACAAGGCGAAAGCGCTGCTGAGGTGCGTTTCATTTCAGTTAATGGTGTGTGAGACGGGCCTCGTGTTCTACACGCTGCCTGAGGCGGTACACAACATTACTGCAGTCAAAATAAAAAGGAGAAAAAAACAGAGAGAGAAAAAAATTCCTGCCTCGCAGAGGAAGCGCTCCTCGGCTAGTGCGGTGATTACAGCTCTAAAATGAGCTACTTTGCAATGAGTTAACAAAGGAAACTTTTTTTCATTGAATACAATCTATGCTATTTTTAAAACAACATATTTTCAGAACAATAGTAACTGTGTTAACTTTACGATCTTTCTGCACAGCTAGTCCACAAAACGACATTCTGTCAAGTAAAGTTGCGGAAAAATCAAGTTTCAAAATGGACATCCAACAAAATCAATGTTCCTGCGTAAGATTAGAATCTAGAAATGCTAATATGCACTCTTACATGTTGATGTATGAAAGATATATACAGTTGCACTACGGCTAAAATAAAGTTGAGAAATCTTTATTAAACTGCCTCTTTGTTACTCACTAGTTACCTTTAACGTTACAGAAGTCATTAATTAACATACTGTTGTATTCAGAATTGACTCAGAAACAGTGAGGTGTGAATAAGATTTCAGTCTCGCAAACTGATGGATTCTGGCAAAAAGCAGCTAGTTTATGTTATTATATTAGTTTTAATCTGCAGTCTAGCATTAGTTCCAGAGTCTTCGAAAACGAAACGCAGCAGCAAGTACGCAAGCGGAAACTAACGTCAGCTCTCCTAATTGAGAACCATTGTTGGCTCTAGTAAAGCATGTGATGTAACTCCGCGAGGACGTGGTTAGCCATTTCGTCCGTCTTTTAACGCCCCACTCGCTGAAACTGCGTCCTTACACACTTTGACTGCGGTTTTGCAGAATCTGAGAACATTTCCTAAAGTGCGCATTGGAGTTTTTGACTTATTTATAACTTATTTACACCGCTAGTGTGATGTATTGCGGTGGTGTGTCACTCGGACTGCTGCTCAAAAAATCTGAGCTGTGAGAGTGGGAATGATTCCGTATGTGGTGGGTGTGTGTGTGTGGTGGGGTGAGTGTTGGGTATGAATGAGGAATGGCGGCTCCTCCGCTGATCGTTAGGCTGGTGTGAAAAAGTCGTTGATTTATGGGAGTTTCTTTTCCGCTGCTGAGGCTATTTTCACAGGCCTGAGGTGGAAGGAGGCAGCGCTTTTTCCTTCTCTCTGCTCTCTCTCTCTCCCGCTATTACAGGATTTATCAACCAACCCCAAAGGCTCCTCGACATCCCCGAGGCTGAGCCCCCAGACACACACACATACCTACACACACACACTCCTCCGCAACATATATTCACACATTCTGGTCTTTCCCCACTTTTAGTTCTCTCTCTCTCTCTCTAAGTGCCCGATGACAGTTAAGAGAAGTTCCAGATCCAAGTGTCTTTAGCATAACCCAAAACCATCACGCACACACACACACACACTAGCCCTCTTGATTATTTGTCATTGTGAACACACCACAGCACAGTCCAAAGTGCAACAGAATGAAATGTGAGCTCTGCAGTTGACCCATCTGTGAAGGAGCAATGGGCAGCTTTTTGGCAGCACCCGGTGAGGACTGCTCTGGGACAGTACCTTCCTCCTGAGTACCTCACTGGTACCTTTAACCGGTCTGGGACTTGAACGGGCAACCTCCTGACCTCGGAGTTCACTCCCTAACCGTTATACTACCATCTGCTGCAAATATATACACTTAGTTTTCGTCCGCTGCTGTAACATTTCGTCCTGAAAAACCGAAGTATTTATGTTAGCCTAGAGGTTACATTATTTACACACTTGCATACACACACTCTCGCACAAACACCAAACTGATCCAACACCCAAACCGCACGCTACTGTACTAAATATTTCAAACAGCATGGCAGAAGCATTATTAAGTACACGTGAATGCGGTTTGAGATGGAGCCAAGTGCAGGCCAGACACTTCCTGAGTGCAGAGATTCTCACTCGGTGCGTTTAAGTGTGTGTGTGTGTGTGGGTGTGACTGTGTACGGCATTGGTCTAGGGGATTCCAGCACACTTAAGTGTGTGAGTGCTTTAAGTCATGGTCGAGGTCGGGAGTTGTAACTTTTCATCTTTGCAACATGACACCTTGCCTTGCCTCCCCAAACACACACACAGCCTCATCTCTCATCGCCCGTCCTGTCCTGCATTGCCTCAAACTGCTGTCCGCCTTCAAAGCACCGCCGTTTGTGAGACTCTCGTTCCCAAGAGTCGTGCCGGTGACATCATGCTGGTTCTTCGGACCAGGCCGAGGAAGCAGGGCTCTCTCACACACACACACACACAGAGTTAAAATTGCCTAATTGCCCCTGCAGACACAGAGGAAGTTACTGACCTGCTCTGCTCTCACTCACCCCATTTCGCCCCTTCAATACCGAGGCTGTCAAAGCGTCTCAGATGTTTACCGCTTCTACGTTTTGAACAGATTCCGGCATCTGGGCGCTGAGCTCCTTAGGGCTTTCATCTAAGCCAGGACTTTATTTTTTGGAGGGTGGGTAGGGGGGCAAGGGGGGCGGTTACTGGGTTTTCTGGCCCCAGATTAAAACTGATCTTAATGCGACGAGTTTCCAGTGGAGAATCCCTTCTGACAGGACTCGTGTAATCCAAGGCTGGATCTGAACAAACCTGCCTGTGGCAGTGGCGGCACGCAATTCACAGTAGAACGTCGCCGAAATTGCTTGCTTTGATGCACTTCATCAATCTAAGAAAGGGGCACAGAGAAATTTGGAGTGGAACAAATGGATTGGGGTTGACGGACTGAGTCCGTGACGGGGTTTGGTTTTAAACTCCGGCCCCGGCCTACTGTGGTTATGAGAACAAAGTGATTGTTTCTTCTCGTTGTTCTCACCTGAACCAGAAGGACTTGTGTTCTCTATAAGAACGTACACTATTTAAAAGTCTCTGAGACTCTGAATATAAATAATCTTTTTTAACTGCAACTTTTCAGGAACTTAAGATTTTGATATGTGCCGCCATTTGATTTCTCTAACCCACATTAAATTTGCTGAACCAAGTGCCCCTTGAAGCGTTCAGGTTGTTGCTGAAAAAACGCCTATCAGTGTGGCATTTTCTCTGAGAACCTATCAAATTGCAACACAACGATAGCCAAGCAGGTGGCATCAAACAAACAATCTTGGGGTATCACTTTAATTATTGATTTAAATGCAGGCACAGAGGCAGACGGCAGCGACAATGAGGACGACGACAACAACACAATGCCTGGGAGGCATCTCTCCACAAGCTGGGGTGGGCAAGAAGAAACAGAGAGAGGGAGAGAGAGAGACAGTAAAAGAGAAAGAGAAACAGAGAGAGTTTGAGCGAGAGGCAGGCAGCCATGAATTATACATGCAGCCCACAATCGGAGGAGTCTGGTTAATTTATGAGCTGGCCGAACGAAACAGGCAGGGCTGGTGCTTTGTCTGCGTTAGAGTGGAACGGGACTCTGCGTTAATACTTCATGACACTTCAGCTCGCACTCAGACAGCAGCCATTCTCCAGCAAGTATCTCTTACGGAAAACAGTGGCTATTACGGCCAGTCTGCTCCATGAGACGACCGGCGCTCCCCCTTTTTTTCCCCAAGAAGACCTGTCAATGAATGCTAATAAAGCTTGGAGGAGACAGGGCGCGATATTCCAGTCGTGGTAATGCGATAGCATTTCGCCGCCCCTCTGGAATCGTTTCGGATTTCGCGGCATCCGCCTCGGATGGACGCATCAATCAGAAGGCACTCAGATGAGTGATAAGAACTGGGCTCTGCTTCGATAACACGAGGGGGCCCAGGAAAAAAGACAAAAAAAACTTTCTGCGGGGTTCCACAAGGCTCTGTGTTGGACCCTCATACACTGTATGTTTTAAGACTTTTAACAGCAGCCCAATATTTTAGAGGTGCCGATAGAACCACTCAGCAGGCCACTGTGGTGATGGAAGTTAGGAAAGAAAGCAGTGTTGACAGAAGGTTTCCGGGTCTCCTGGGCCGAAGTGTACGTAGCTTCTGCTTAGATGAAAATGAATGCTATTTGTCTGAACAAACTTTTAACTCTTTCATTGTACCCACTTTTGGAGACAGATTAGCGTTCTCAGAATACAATATAAATGATTTTCTGGAAATATGCTATAATTTGTTTTCAACAGCCCACCAATATCAAAGAAATTTTTAAGACAAGTGCTGATTTTAGTGGGGCATTTAGTGCTGTCTAGAACTTTAATGGGACGAAACCATAACAAAGCCAGCAGACGCAGCAAATCAACATAAAGGAAATGGCCAAGCCTGAAGTGAACTGAAGATTTTGTTAAATGTGGAAGACAGAAAGGCTAGACCGTGGCGATATCTTGGTAAGTGCATGCCCAAAGTGCACTGGACCGGGTCTCGGACCATGGCTCAAAGAGCACTGGCAGTGTGAAGGCAGTGACGATTGGAAAACAGTCAACAGCCTCTTGGCGCAGCGGCTCCTGTCTCGCAGAAACTAATTAACTCTGCTCCTTATCGCGTGTGCAGCCAAGGCAGTTAAAAATGCTGGAAGATTGCTTGGGAAAGGAGAAAGTGCTTTTCTTTCACCCCCACAAACAACCCAAGGACTGCAATTTTTCACTCAGCTCTTTAATCTTGGGAGACAACTCATCTTGGCCCTCTTGAGAGCTGCCTTAAAAGTTTTCATCATGTGATGACCAGAACTTTCTGAATGTGGGGGTGGGGGAACAAGGGATGGAACGCTGCTATAATATGGACAAGGTCGGCGTAGGAGCTTCCCATGTCTATGGGGATGCCAAACAAAACATTAGCAGAAGATGAACTGAATCAGCATAAGAGCATCCCACATCTAGGGGGACAAAATGTAGCAAGAAGTAGGCCTGGATTGGCATAGGAAGACATGACATCTAGGGATATGTACAACAGAACATTGGTGGAATATGGACTGGACTGGTAGAGGCATGTCCAATGTCGAGGATCCAGAAGAATGCTGGACAGAACATTGCTAGAAAATGAACTGGACCAGTAGTCAGGTGACATTAAGATAGAATGTTGCTAGAATATGGACTAGTTTGGCACAGGAGTTGTTTTCCAACGTCCATGGAAACACCAGACAAAACATCATCAGAAGAAGAGCTGGATCAGTGGGGGACTGTCCCACATCTAGGGGGAAAAATGTTGTTAGAAGATTGACTGAACTGATGTTGAAGCATCCCACATTCAAGTGGACAGAGCAAACATTAGAAGACATGCTGGATTGGGCCAGAGCATCCAACCGGACACTGGACAGACTGTCATCAGACAGTGGACTAAAGTGGCAGAGAATTCTACATGCAGGACAACACTGGAAAGAATGTTACTAAAAGATAGACTGGCTCAGCATAGGATTGTACCACATCTAGCATAAGATGGACCAGTTTGGCATCTAGTGGGGCATTAGATTTAATGTCACAAGAAGATCACCTGGAAGGGCATAGGGGCATCTCTTGTCTAGTGGGCACTAGACAGCTTGTTGCAAGATCAGCCTACAATTACAGAAGACTTAATCGTGACTGTCTTGACTTCAGAGGTCTTAAAGCATCTCCTAACCTACTTGACATACTGACCAGACAAAACTCATTCTTGTTGATAACCTTCACCACCCGATAGTAGATTCCAGAGGAACCAGAGGATGCCTCCAGAGGAGATTGACTTGGATGCTGTCAATCTAATCCATGGTTAATAATTTCATCTGGAAAATTCTGCGTCACTCTAGGTCAAGCGAGGACCACTAACCCAGCTGACCAATGTAGGTGTCGAATAATAAAAGTCATTAAAATGAGGACTGGCAGAGCAAGACAAGCATCTTTCCAGCTTAATGAGGATTTCATGAGGTGGTGAAATGAAAGCATTCATTATCTGACATGCAAAGGCATTCCATGGTGCAAGAAAATCCGATTGTGCCTTAATCGCTGCTAATTCTGAAGGCAGCAAAATGATTGGGCGCTGTCCTTATTGAAGGGGAAGCTAAATGTGGCATGCCCCCAAAAATGCTGCACATACGGTTATCCCATTATGGTGAATGAGAACAGACACAGCAGAAAAATAAAAGAGAGTAAACGGGAGGATGGTGAAGCGCTCAATCGGGAGGTGTTCAAGCAGCAGTAGGTTTCTTTTCCAAGATCGGCCTTGTGAGGTTTATGTGTGTTTCAGATGAGCAGTTTTCTATGACTTGAGTCAACTTTTTGTGTGAGTATCTGAGACAGGGAGTGAGACAAAAAGGGTGGGAGAATGTGTGTGGGCGAGCATGTGTACGGGTTTGTGAGTGTGCTAGAGGTCTACGCTCCTCTGTGTAAAGCCGTCTTTATCTGTGCTATCTGCCACCCACCACGGTGAGTAATGAACCACACACCCAAACCCACACACACAAAACACTCTCTAAACAGCCATGTCCACATCACTTCCTCCCCAACTGGTTTTGACACCTAAACTCATGGGCACACATAGAGACCTACACACATCAGGAAGCAAATAAACTGTATACACGTCCACAGGACTTCACTGCACTGCAAGTCCAACAAGAAGAAGAATTCTGTGGTTTGGCTTCCACAAGCCAAGTTGTCATGTTGTAACCCATCTGACACCTCCTGCTTAAAACCCAAAAACAGAAGCTCTGTCCTCTTCTAAACCTTCACCTCCAAAATTCCAACCAGGACTTGGCGTCCCAGTGCTGTTGCCCAGTTGGCGTCCCCAACGACGTCAAATGCTGGACGAGGTGTCACTACCTTCATGGCGCTCCACTGTTGGCCAAAAGGTGCTTTGAAGTCGTTTCCTGACAGACGAGGGCTCGGCCTCGGCTATATAAACCCAACTTTCCTTCCAAGTCTGGACTCTCGCTCTCAGAGAGGCGAGAGAAAACGATGACCACACATCGGCCATGGAAAATCGCTGTGACATGCCGCTCAAATGCTGGCAGCCGGCAAGGAATGTGCGACCCCCCCACCTCTCCTCCACACACACTCACACATACAGCGCACAAAACACACAACTCCCACCGTTGTGCTGCTGTTCGTTTTCACTCGAAAATAAAGATTAATGGGAGCGCAAGCCAAACAAGTGTCACGGCTTGAATTTTCCCCCTGGACCCTGCTTCCCAGCCTGGACGGATCAGGGAGCATTTAGGGCAAGCCACTTTCTGGTCGTCGTGTTCCGAGACAAAGGCTTTCACCTTCAGCGTCTGAAAAGGGAAGTCCGTCCTGAAAGAACGCAGAAGACAGAAACTCAGCCGCTGTTTGTTCTGCAACAGCATTTCTTTCTCCTCAATGGCACCGGCTTAGTGAAAAAGCCGAAAAAGGGATGCCAGTCTGCCGCATTCACTTCCCGGATATCTGCACCTCGCTTGCAATTAAGAAGCCACGCAACACAGGCGGCACCACCAGGCTGAAAAGCCTTTCTGTTAGCAGCGACGGGGAGTCCTTGGGAAGAGAATGAAAGAGAAAGCAAAGTTTCTAATCATTCTGGCCTTGGGCACTCAGAATGCTGAGAATGAATGTGATTCTGTTATTCTGATTGCCAATGTGGGATTACGGATGCTTGTTCAAAAAAATTCCACTACGGCTGTGTGATGATGCGTTATTGATCTTGTGATAGGTGAATTGGTGCTTCGACTAACTCAAATCCAGAATGTTAGATTAAATGTCAAAGTGTTTGCAAAAACAAAGTGAACGCTATGAAAATGTGGGTAACTAGCATTAATACAGCTTCTTGCTAGTTAGCCACATTTTCGTAGTAATAATTTTGGTGTTGTTCAGTTTGAGGTGGTTAAAGAACTAGCAAGTAGTTCTTTTGACAAATTTTTGCTGCATTCAGCTTGTTAGTAATGTGGCAAATGTGACTAACTAGCTTTCGAAAAAGCTTCTTAATAACTATACAAAATGGACACCTACTCAACATTCAGGTGAATCAAAAATCAAAGCATTCAGACGCTATGACTTGTTGAATATTTATCACTTCAAGGTAGGATTTATAGGGAATTTGACAAATTTGCTAACTTTTAAAAAATCTACTCGCTAGTTGACCGACATAGATACCATGCTACTGATCATTGCCAACACTTAGCATAAGTGACCTAAGAATCAAAACACACACTAAACACTAGATATCTTACTTACTACTCTGACTTCCTAGTTATTATTTTTTTTTTTAGAAAATAGCCTAACCAACCTATTAGCTAACATAAAATAAATTTTGTTAAAAGTGCCACATGCTAGAGAAACCAGCTAATTGCAAAATAGGCGAATACTCATGATTTTTGCTAATATGCATTTAAGGTGAGCTACCCAGTTTGCTAGAATATCTTAATGAACAACTGCATAATTAAATAACAATGTGATTAACATCATAATAGGATGAAAGTTTTTACGAAGAAAGTAGTTAAAGCGGGGAAAGTGAATCCAACCAGGGATTGTTACGATACTTCTCCGTTTTAGCCAAAGCATTACAGGACATTGAAAATAATATTTATTATTATTTGTGTTACACTAAAACTGTCATAAATTCATGTCAATATTTACATCACAATATTCTGTGTACATAACTATTTTTTTAAATGTATCACAATAATATCATGTGAATTCTTTGATCGTTGGAGAGTTAAAAGTTTACTTGCAAAACAAATCGTTGAGACGTTAGCCTACACAAATCCCAACTTTCCAGAAAGCTCAAACTTTCGCTGTCTTTCACAGTCACTCACTCTCAAACCAAAACAAATACACCAAAGTTGCCCAACGTCTTGGGCTTGCGAGTCCCGTGATTTTTTTTTTTTCTTGCTGGAAAAGGAGGTCCCTGGAAAAGATAAAGAAAGTAAATGACAAAAAAAGAGTGGTGGGGAAACAAAGGTCTCCGCTGTGCCGGCCTTCTGGCTCGACTGCGTCTGAATAGGAGCTGGTGCTGGTGGCTATAGAATGCTAATGATGGCCCGGTGTTACCGTATTCTCTCTCTCCCTCCCTTCTCCGTTTCACTCCCTTTCTCTATATTTCTCTTTTTCTCTCGGTGTGACAGGCCAACAGGGCAGAAAGGGGGGTTAATTACCATAACAACTGGACATTAGCGGCAACTGAGTGACGTTGGGAGGGGGGCAGAGATGGACACTAAAGAAGTGATGACCAACTTCAACCCCCCCCCTTCCTCCTCCTCTTCTAGCCTGGAAATACCAGCAAAGTCTCTGATTTCTCAACGTGCTGATAGACTGGAGAGGGTCAAGCTGCCTTTGTTTGAATAATTAACTGATTTGTGTGTAGCTTTTGTGGGTGCGCAAGACCCAACGACTGGCCAAAAAGAAACTGCAGCGGTGCTCGGTTTATTTGTGTATGAGTGAGTGTTACATGGTTTGCTCAAGACATTACTTGACTTGTTTGACTTGCACCGAGACCGAGAGCTGCAAATGAAGTGAAAAGACTAAGCTAAGTCCATTCACTCTATTCACACAGTCTCAGAGGTCTTTAAACTAGCCCAATGTGGTCTTTTCTCTGCTTTAAAGACCCCCCGAATGCCTTTGCAAACACTTCACCAGGCTGTGAGGAGATCCGAACAGAATGTGAGCGTTTCGTAACTACACAAACACACAAGCTCATTCCAACCACTGTTATTTTTGATGGTGGAACTAGAAAAACACTACTCATCTACTCTCACTATGTTAGCGATCTAAGCTAAGATCACTGCGCTGACCAAATCATTTTTTTTTACCTAACAGTACAAATAATAGTTGTACATTGTTTAAAAGGGCAGTACTTGTTCTTTTCATTAAAACAAGGCTGATTTTAAAATGTAACATAACGAAAACCAACTAGAGCATCATCGTACGTTCCTTTTCAAAGCCAGACAAGTTTGCAACTTGACAGATTTTTATTTTATTGGAACATTTAAATAAATCACATATGATCAGGGTGATGGATAGATTGGATATCGGTCCGATAATAATAATTTAGCATATACATATGGGTATGTAATTATTATATTGTTTAAGTTAGGAAAACAGTATTGAAGTCAAGTATTTCCTTAAGCATAACAGAGAAATACATTATACTTATTCATTAAAATCGGTACTCGGGATCGACCGATAACCGAAGCCCAAGTATCGGCATCAGTATCAGAACTGAAACTGTGGGATTGGTGCATCTCTAATCGTGAACACAGCACAGCACACAGTGCACCACAAACAAATGTGATCTCTGCATTTGACCTATTCGTGAAAGAGCAGTGAGCAGCTCTTATCAGCGCCCGGGGACGGTACTTGCTCATGAATACCTTAGTGGTACTCAGAACTTGGTCCAGAAAGGGAAAAAGGAACCTGTTGCCTTGCAAAGACTTGCAATCATATTGTGGATCAAATTTGGCCAAGTCCAAACAAAGACTGTAATTCCAAACCAAAAGCCCAAATGTTGGGCCAGAAGAAACCAGTGAGTTAGCGCCAAACCCCGACCATAAAAATATTGGGACTCATTCATGAATATTTAAGTAAGACGTTTAAACAGTATTGTATTAAACATCTGTGGAACTGAAGAAAACCCAATAACCTAACGTTTTGCACAAACATGCATGCAATAAAATTTGCGAAACAACTTCTAACTAAGAACTAATTTCTTCTTAACGCTAAACAAGGCCCAATGCTATTTGGGTAAGCTATCTCTGTGGCGATCTTAGCTCCACATCTGCTAAGCTGTTCAAGTTGTTTTTCACACTATGACACCAATATGCCACCTCCAGATTGATATGCAGCATCTGAAATTCCTGCGGTCTATCTCAGCTAAAGGAGTCTGCCAAAGATGTGTGTGAAGCGGCTGCATTGTGGAATGGAGTAGTGATGAGGAAATGTTGGCCATAAGTCTTTGTTCTTTGTCCGACAGCCAATATATTTGTCTAGGGGTGGTGGTAGTCTAGTGGTTAGGGTACTTGCCTCTGGACCAAGAGATTGTGGGTTCCAATCCCACCTCCAGCACTACCATCATTGGGTCCCAGAGCAAGACCCTTAATCCCAAGTTGCCCCAGGGAGTCTCTGAAATTAGGAAAATGGAAGTCACTCTGGATAACGAATCCTGAACCGGTAAAGGTAAAGGTACCGCTGAGGTACTCATGAGCAGGGTACAGTCCCTAAGCTCTACTCCCCGATGAGATGAGATTTCTTAAACTATTGTTTGTCCTTGTAGCTGTTAAAAAATCTTTATTAACACTGTACATTTTTTACTTGCTACCATGAATTTTAATTGAATAAGTGCTTTGATATTTAAGAAAATATTCAGCTGAAATCTTGGCTTGTTCTACACTTATTGAGAGTGAGTCTGTGTGTGTTCTTGTGTGTTGAGCTCATCGAGATCATATATAATTATTAAATTTTTCCAATTGTTTGAAGCATATTTCAATGCCATAAATACAATGGAACTGACATCAATGTAATGAAATCTGAAATCTCAAAGCGAAAGAAATATAGTAAATTTTAATGCCTCTAGGTAAATTAATCATTCAGAGTTAAAACATTTCTGAAAAGTACATCTACGTGAGGTTTAGGTACTGTTTTGAACACGTTCTGAAGTCATTCTGGAATATTCTAGCTGGAAAATCAGAAATGACCATTCGATGCCAGTTGGGAGCAGCGCAATGCCAGTTGGGTTAGAGCTGCGTGACTGGATGTGTTCATTCAAAGATCCAGACTGAAGATTACATATGGAAATTTTTGGGCAATAAATCTGTCCAATCTCAAATGAGCAGGCAGATACCATGATAGTTATTTTTGAAAACAAGAAAAGCAAAATAGAGAGAAATAAAAGAAAGGACTGGAACCAAACTGCAGCCGCCTGGGCTGGAGGAGTGGCGGGAACCAAGGCGCTTTTCTGGAGCTTTCTGAGGCAAAAACAAAAGAGGCCGGGACTTATAAGCTTGGTGTTATCTTCTCTTTGAAGCCCTCTGACAACCTCATTAGCTCAGGGCCCGAAGGAAATGGCGGAACTTGCGGAGGCAAATTAATTATCGCTGGGCCGTTGCCGTGGAGCGCCGCGCCTGGCAACGGGACAGCGTTTGCCGCTCAGAGTCGAACCTGTGGGGGCTGTGTCTCGACTTCCGCCGAAATAGAGAAATCACTGAAAAGAGGGAACACGTTTTCAGACAGTCGCTAGTTAAAAACTAGGGATGCACTGATCAAACTTTTTCTGTTCTGAAACCGATACCGATGCCGATACTTGGGCTTTGAGTATGGGCCGATCCTCAGTACCGATCCAATACCAGTTTTTAATGAAAAAGTTGTGTATTTCTCTGTGAGGAGGAGACTAAGATTATTCTGTTATGCTTAAGGAAATACTTGACTTAAATACTGTTTTCCTAACAAAAATAATGTAATAATTACATACCCATATGTATATGCTAAATTATTTATTATTAAAATAACATCTCAAACATTATTCGTTTAAACACAGTTCTGTAATTTAGTGATGGTCCCTAATTCTATCTTACCGATATCCCATCCACATATCGGGTCGGTACATCCCTATTAAAAACGCCAAACTCATTGTAATACATTTCCAGCTGGTTTAGCTTAAACACTGGTTCAACTAGTTCAAGCACTAACGCGTGTTTACATCGCGAATAATGTAATTAATGCCTTTTCACACGATTACTTCAGTTTTTATGCACGGAATTACTCCGAAATCTCATGTACAGAGGAATGAATATAATATGCAGTAAGCTCAAAGTCTTAGGTATGTGTGTGGTTTCTGTAAGTTAAAGGGATTCAGAACTATTAAACAATAATAAAAAACAACGCAAAATGCCTGTGTCGGTCTCAAAGAGTTTTAATAGTAATATTCTCAGAGTTGTGGTCTCGGCTGGTCTCCAAATAAAATCCCGAGTCCATGACAAGACTGAGTACAAATACGGCCGAGTCTGAGAAAAGACTTTTAAAAACTAGTCTCGAGACCGATCTGCTTTAAAACAACCAACTAATGAATTAATTGAACATTTCTTTAAGCAAACTAAAACACCTTGAGCCTTGAGCTCGACTCCTTCGTGTTAAGTCTGCAGTGAAAGAGCAGAGTAATTTGTCGTCACCCAGAAAAATAACAGGATCTCGTGTACTAGCTGTTCCAATATGACGGAAAACCAAACTGACGTGATCGTATGGTGACCTAAAAGTAAACACGAGTGAGACAGCGAGCAAACGAATGAATGAATGAATGAATGAATGAAGTCTCTCGCTCTGTTTATTTTCTAGCCTTGGGCCTTCCTTGAACGTCTGACAGCGTCCAAATAAATATGTCAACGCCCGAGTCGCTTGAGTGTGTGTGTGTGTGTGTGTTTGAATATGTGTAGCAAAGTGTCACCAGAGTGTATCATAAGAGGTTTGTTAAACGAAAGATCCGGACGTGTCAAATCAACGTGCTTAACTTTTTCCTGCATGACTTCGGATCCATAAATTCAAAAGTCAAAACCTATGGAAGGAACATGCCGGCATGAAATCCAAAATATTAATATTGCTAAGATTAGCTCAAGCCTACGGAAGTTATTTTTATCATCATAACAAAAACATATGTCACAAGTTGAAAATCTTATAATCTCAAGATGATGAACGTTTGTTTTCTTGAGATCACAAGTTACCTTTTCCTCAAGCTTTTAAATGAACAAAAGTCGTTTTCTCAAGATCACAAGCTATTTTTCATCATGAGCTTAACATAACCAAACTTGTTTGAAGTAATTTTTCTCATAATCTCGATTTCGATAAAAAATTGCTCCTCAAGTTCTTTTTTCTTGATCTCAACATAATGAAATTTTTTCTCGTAATCTCAAAATATTAAAAGTTGTTTTCCTGAAATCACAAGTTATTGTACTCCTGATCTCAACATAACAAAACTTGTTTCCTCAGTTATTTTTCTTGAGATGTCAATAATACAAAAGTCATAATCTCAATATAACAAGTCATTTTCTCAAGATCACAAGTTATTTTTCATTGTGAACCTCAACATAAAACTTGTTTGCTCAAGATTCTGAGTTTTTCTTCTCCTGTTCTCGACATAACGAAAGTTCTTGAGGTCACAAGTTACTTTTTCTTGTAATCTTAACACAACAAAAGTTGTCTAAAGATCATGAGTAATTTTTCTGAAGTTCTCAATATTGTTTTCTTAAGATCACAAGTAATTTTTTCTCGTAATCTCATAACAGAAGTCCTTTTACTGAAATCATGAATTATTTTTCATTGTCATCTCATAAAATCTGTTTCTTCAAGTTTTCTGGAGATCTCAACAAAGCTATTTTTCTTGTAATCTCAATCTAACGGAAGCTATTTATGAATAGTCACAAGTCAAAACAGCAGAATGTTGATTGGTGCAAGACAATTTTTATTACTTAAGGCTCAGTTTTCAAGAAACATCACTCAGATAATGAGTTAAACATAATGAGAATAAAAATAAAGTTGATGCCTGTCTCCTGTCAAGCTCTGTACAAATGCAGCACATCATCAAATACAGACTGACCAGCAGAGTGAGTGTGTGTGTGTGTGTATTGCGCATTCATTTATTTTAAGTTACCTTTGAACACTGCTTGTGATTCTGACACCAGACCAGCGATCCATTTCCCTGTGGAAAAAGGAGAGGAAAAAGATTCAGAATTCGGCCTACATTCTGGTGATTTACAAAAATATACATCAAAATGACAAATTTGACAAAGTGCTTGTCCATATAAAGGCAGTTAATAGGTTTTATTTGCTGATTACAGTTGATAAAAATGGCTAGCTAGCTGATGAACTATGAGGTGCTGAATTAACATTAATATGCGCCTTGTGGCCAAAATAGGCAATGGTCGATCCCACAAACGATCCCACGCCAAGTTGCTCGACATTGCTGACTTCAGTCAACGGCTCTGCCAAACATTAACCAAACCCTCTTGTGGGCATCAACACCGAGGCTCAGGTTCCCACAGCTTACAACGACCGCTGTCACGTTCACACGGGACATGAGTCGGACACGCTGAGGTGTTTTATGAGTCTTATAAATCATCTAATATATAGAACATTCTAGAACACAACACAGCATTTCTCTCTGTGTTATGGCTCACTTCATCGCATAGACACTGAAAAGCATTCATGCAACTTAAGACTGCACAACTAATCTTTATATTAGATTAGTAAAATAGTTGCTAACTAAACGCTAAAGTAGCTAGGTGTCAATAAAGAACGCTTAAGTGGCTAGCCAAGAACGAGAAACAATGAAGAAAACTAACGTGGCTACCAATGATTAAGCGCTTATGAAAAATGTGAAAGTGGCTAGCAATGAACGACAACCAGTGAAGAACGTTATAGTAGCTAGGAATGAACAGTAGCCAATGATAAACGCTAAAGTAGCAAGCTCTGATTGAGAGCCAATGAAGAACGCTAAAGTCACTAGCAATGAATGAGGGACGATTAGAAATGCTAAAGTAGCTAGCTCTGTTCGAGACCCAATGAGGGATGCTAAAGTAGCTAGCTCTGATCGAGACTCAATGATGAACACTAAAGTAGCTAGCTCTGATTGAGAGCCAATGATGAACGCCAAAAAAGCTAGCTCTGATAGAGAGCCAATGAAGAACGCTAAATTAGCGTTGGACAGTCAGTGAATAAAGCTACTGTGACTAGCAATGAACAAGAGCCAGGAAACAGTTAAAATGGTTCATTGGCTCTTGCAATGATTGAGAACCAATTAATAACAAGACACAGTCAAAAACTCATTTGAGGACTGAGCTCATAACAGCATTGGTAAATACCAGTTCAGATCTTTAGGTAATTTAACAACAAGCGGCTTATGTAGTGCCATCCCATGGGTCCATTTTCTATAAATCCACTCATCAACATGTTAGCAAAGTCTCTATAGTATTATAATTACACAAGCGCTTGACAATCGTCCAAGTGGAACAGGTGAGACTCCAAAAGTGGTCGAACTGGAATTTTAACAAGCTCGGAAAAGCTAAAGGAGGTGTGGGAGACTTTTATTACAAGCGACATCGTGATTTATGAGCCTTCTCTGATCCTCGACCTGAGCTGCGGCGACAAGGGCAGCAGAAGACAAGAGAGGAAGCCCCGAGCTGGAAACCGAGAAGTCACAAAAGCAAGCGCTACACCACGAAAACAAAAACGAAACAAACGAAAAATATCACAACTATTTGCATTTTCTCTTTACCCTCAGAGGAAAAACTAGATATAGGACATGGCCTGACTTTTGTTTTTATGAGCTTTCAACCCCCCCCAAAAAAGTCTGCTCAAGTTCAATGTCAAGTTCAAAGGCTTGTGGAACAATGTAATCCAGTGGAAATTCCCTGAGAAACTTGGGAAAGAACTTATCATTAAAGACTTAATTTGCGATCCAGTTCCGTGGGGCGTCGAGCTCTCAGTGTCAAGGATAATGGTCAAGCAGCTTCAAAGGCCGTTAGCCAAGAGAGCGGAGACGTCTATCCTTTTAAGAAGATATATCCACGTTGAGAGTGGTTTGGATATAGACTCAGAGGAATTCTCGGGAGAGAACGGAGCAGAAACAAGAAGAAGTCGTTGTCTGGGTCTGGTGGAACATCGAGCCAAAGATGTCGCAAGCGGCCGAGCCAGCGTGAAGCCTTTAGAAAACCGCCGAAGCGAGAGTCAAGTCTTACAGCATGCACAAAGCTGTCAGCACGTGAGAACCGATCCCGATGAAGCTGTTTACACAGATCTCCTGTAAGATTTTCAAGTTTAATCTGTGATCTCGCTTCAAGGGGAAAGAAAGCATTTTGGCTGGTGAATGTTACAAAGTTTTTAACAAAGAACAGCGTTTTAGATCTTATTTCAGTCAGCCTTGACTGAAGTGGGCGACAAAGTTTCAAGTCTTTGGTTTCAAAAAATGTAACTTTTTGAACTCAGTCCAAATATCAGCCGTAGACACAGTACTGCGAAAAGTACCTCATCAACCCATTCCTGTGGAATCAAGCTGGAGCCACTTTAACCAGTACCAATGTCCACCTGGATGAAGCTCTAGCAGATATTCTGAAACTGTTCACTCAGCACACATTACCTAATTGGTGAATGTGCAGGAGATAAATCACTAATTAGAGATAGAGGATGGTTAGGAAGCCAAATTTGAAAAGGTCATGGTGGGCAATGTTAATAGGACATCATTGTTCCTGGTTGCGTCTCTTTCAGGGCATTTTCATATAGGCTACCCCTGCCGTATTGAAACCATCCTGCAATGGCATGGAAGCTGTAATACGCTTTGTTTTCCCTTGTGTAAGGCTTGGCCCAGAAAATGTGTTGCTAACGCATTTGCAGCACAACAGTGACTTATAAAAACAGACCCAACACAGCAAACCTGGCAGCAATGACCTGGTACATTTTTGCATTTCTAACAACACCCGATTATCTTCTACCCAAACAGGAAGGTAGTGCTTGCATTTCTTCTCTTTCTGTATTGATACTGTTTTGTGCATTACTGCTGTCACAAACATGTCCACACTTTGACTGAACTAAAAACAGTGACGGAACTGATACAGTTAGCTTTATTTTTAATAGAGAAACATTTGTTTGTGGTACTACAGTTTCTGAGTGCCATGAGAAAGAGGCTTAGAGATCTCTGATGGGATTCCTTGGATGGGAAACCTGGTGGGAAACCTCATCTGTAGGATGATCTGTGCCCTATTACTGGACTGGGGATCCTCACAGATGCCGGAATAGCACCCCTTGTTGGTCCTCGAACATCTCCAACAGCAGTAAGCAGCTTTTCCAGTTGGTCTCCCATCCAAGTACTAGTCAGAACCAAGCCCTGCTTGGCTTCAGAAGGATTCCTCAGTCTGAACTGCAGGCGTTACGGCTGTCAGCATTGACAGGCACGAGCGCAAAGGTTCGGTTTGGCATTTAAGCCTTCAGACCTTGGCAAATTCCAAAGCTGTCACAGAACTGTGATCTAAACCAGCATCCTTTGCAACATGGGGGGTTTCGGCGGGGCTGTTGGCCCAGCTGCTGCACAACTGACCCTACCGTGTCGTGACTTTGGCCCAGGATAATTATAGGGCACGACCGCGACCCCTTGCTTTGGATGTCAGAAGAGAGGACACTTCATACCGTTTTAACCTTCAGTCCAAAATCAACTGAAGGTTTCCAATTTGGGTGGTGGAACAATTCAAGAGTCCCTAAAGCAGTTGGAGAGAAAAGGGGTCTATTGTTAACATCGGAAGTTGCGGTTTTGGCCAAAACCAATGCTGATCTCATGGAGAACAATTAGGGAGAGCGATTTGAAATGTCTACGTATTAGAAACACCTTGCTGGTGTAGGATTTGAGCGTACAGCTGTTGTAGTCATTATTTAGCACTTCATCAATCATCAATTCCTCAACCACAGGACCACTGTTGACCCATTCATTTGGGACGGAGGTCAGAGCATATGTCAGGATTGACACTAACGAGAATAAAAGCCATCAAAAGTCTAAAAGCTGTATTACAGTGCCTGATAGACTCAAACAAACTGTCATTCCTAAATTACAAATTACTGCTTCTCCAGTTTTGCATGGCTAAAGTCAGATGAAAACTGCACATAGCTAATGAGCAGGGAATTAGCATTGTTTAAACATTGTATAATCCCTTTTAGTCCTAGATTTTGGATGTAAATTGTAAATTATGTAAAATGTAAATTAGCTTTGTAGCACTAATCCAGAATTGAATCAGATTCAAAATCTGATGACAAATCTGTCTTGACATCAAATCTGAGACATAAATCATTTGTAGGATGATAAGATTTGTCAGTGTTAGTGTTTCTAATATTTTTCATGATTTTCATTGGTATCCTTAAATTGCTATATATTTTCTGGACTGGATGCCATATTAAATTATATACTGTAAATTTTGGTCAGCTGTAGCGTAACAACTAGGGAGTTTACTCCTGTGATCGGAGGGTCACTGGTTCAAATCATAGACCTTTAAAGGTTAACTGGTCATCATGATACAATATTATGTTATGTATTCAATAGATGATTATTGGTATCAGTGTTTAAATTTGACCATCACCGATATTAAGTAATTACACGGCGCGCTACTGTGGCTCCACTGCTGTCTATTCTCTCTGCGTCATTTGCTCTCGACTCACTGCTTAGAGTAGAAAGAAGAATTTCAGCTGAGCTAGGTGTTTGTAAAATTAAGAATTTTTGACAGAGATTTTCTCTTTTTTTCATATCGGATCCAAATATCACTTATCAGCCCCATTAACTAGCAATATGCGGTATCGATATCTGCCCTGAAAAAACAATATCGGTCGACCTCTAATCTCTCGGGTACTTTTCTGACTGATGAACTCACATGGTAAAGCATGGTGGGCTAAAATCGTGTTCCTCAAGCCTATTTTAAACCCAAATAAAGGATATTGAATCTCAAACCTGTTTAACTCTTTCTCTCTGCGCAATCTCTACCAGACTAGCAGTTTTTACGAGGGCTTAAAGCTTGGGCAAACCAAAGTTTTGATACGTCTGGTTCCTGCTGTCAGCGGCTGGCCATGTGAGACTGTTTACACGCTGTTACACCCAGCAGAAACTGTCGGGGAGTGTTAGCAAGATCCTACAGATTACTGTTCTACATTCTGCATGGCGCTTTGTGAGGATTAACTGTCCCCTCGTGTCACATGGCAGTGGCGTTTCGAGCCAGACAAATGTTTTTCTACCGTAACAACAAGAGGGCAAAATGCATAAGCCATAATGCTTCTAACGGCGTCAGCTATCACGGGGGCAAAAAAGTTAATAGCCCCTTATCGGTGTTTCGTAACGCAGTGTGTGCCTCTATTGCCCCTGCATTCCTGAGGCAGATATGACTGGAAGTAAAGTCGGATTCCAAAGCGGCGGCCGTGACGAGCATGGCGGCGGAGGCTCCGTGTGAGGTTTGGAGAAGTGAGTCGGAGTTAAGATAAGACCTCCTGCAGCACAGCCGCAATCCAAACAGAGCCAGCTGGGACGGGGGCCAAAAGAGCAGAACTACGTTAGGGGTGTGAGACCCATGTTTCATCACGATACAAAACACATCGATTCGATAGGCGACAATTCGACGCCAGCCGATATCTCAAAGTGTGCTTTTTGATTTAAGTGAATTAAGTGAGTGAGTATTTGTCATTGTGATCACAGCACAGCACACAATGCAACACAACAACGTGAGCTCTGCATTTAACCCATCCGTGAAGGAGCAGTGGGCAGCTTCTTGGCAGCGCCCAAGGAGCAGTGCTTGACGTTGATCATTGAATTGATGTATTGATGTAGATTGATGTATCGTTACACTCCTAAACAGTCTTTCACCACGACTGCTCCATCTGAACATGCAACGAAAATGAACTCTAAGAATGGTTTGTGCGATGGTAAGTTCAGAAAGAACTGCAAATATATATGTTAATTATTTGAACCTAATAGCAGCAAAGCTAATCTATATGATAAGCATACCCAAAATAAAAACAGCAACACAAGGAACGCATGACTGTACTTGTTTCAATTATTTCTTTTTGAGCAAGTAAACCATGACAACACGCAACCAAGCGACTTCCCAAATTTTGTGCGAGAAATGCAGGTGCATTAACTGCTTAGTCACAAAGAGGACAGCGTTTAGGACGCGCTTCAATCTGCAAAAATCAAGCACTACTAAGTTTTATTTTCACACGATGCATATTCCTATCGTGGCTTTCGATATATTGTCGCATCCTGAAATCATGGTTGAAAAAAGTTGGATCAATATAAAAAATATAAGGGTTGATCGATTATCGAGGCCCAATATTTAATTTTGACCATCACCGATATTAAGTAATTACAAGGTGCGCACCTGTGGCTCTTCTCTCTGTGCTGTTTGCTCTCAACGCGCTGCTTCATTTAATGTCCCGCCCACAACAGTCTCCTGATTGGCTATGTCACACGAGATCTAGGTTAAGTGGAGAGCACGCTGAGCAGCGTTCCTTTCCTCACCCCAACCTGCTGCTGCTTAATTTGGAATACTAAAACATTTTATTTTCAAATGTATTTTCAAATTTCACAGTTTTATAAGTATTTATAAACAATAAAGATATTTTTGTAAAAGTCCAAATTTTGACAGTTTGGTTCTAAATATCGGTTGTCAGTTCCGTTAAGTAGCAATAATCGGTATCGATATCGGCCATGAAACAACCAATAAAATATCATTGAGCCCTAGATTCTCTCAGTATTTCCCAGTCAACCACAGTTTAAAGGAGCCTTTGCTGAATTAATCCGACGTCTTCAACGAAAAATATGAAGTACCTTGTTCCATTTTCAGTGTTTTCATAGCGTTTAAAAAAACTGCGTCATCATTTTCCTCCATAAAAGTTCCTGTACGTGTGTGTGTGTGTGTCCGTAAACAGTTAAAAAAAAAAAAAAAACACTAGGGCGCAAAAGTCTCCATTCATTGCCCTGTCTAAGCTAATGAAAAACGCTACACATCCCAGTCGCAGGTGATTAATTTCGACTCCTTTCATATCAAAAGCCAACGACAAGAGGACACTTCGACGTGTCTCTTTTCCAATGTTTGTTTTTCCTTTCGGATTAAAACGTTCGTCTCCGGGGGCCTCGGGCTAGCCAGCAGGGGAGGAATGAAAGGTTTAATTTAAAATCGAATCTTTTTTTTTTTCTTCTTTACGACTCCAAACGGACTCGCAGGACCTCTCTGACACACCTCTGGCTCACCGGTGCGGCGCATAAATAATCGTCGCGCGAGGCAGATGCTTTCCAAACGGACTGTAGAACAGAAGAGTCCTTCTTTCGCTCCGCGGGTCGCGCTGTTTTACGGCTGGGCGTTCTCCCTCTCCGCCCTCTTGTGCATTGTGGGAAGGTGAGAGATGGTGCTTTATTCGAGCTGGAACGGCCGTAAACGCATTCGGAATATAACGTATACTGTCCCTACGTTATTGATATTGCACTTTATTACCTTTTTACTGGATTTCCACAGTCTTTCCAACAACAACTGGATAAAAGTCGAACTAACCAAACCAATAAATATCCTGACTGGCAAAGGGTACACGTTTGGCCACGAAAGCAGTGGTGACAAAACGTGAAGAAAATGGATTTTATTATGCAATCATGCACTGTAAAGAATCATATTTTTATAGCAAGCATATTGCCTTTTAGATTTTTTTTTATATTTACAGCACAATACCGTAATTACTAAATACTGTCTCACTGTCAAATGTATTTGAAATGAAACACTTGAAGGAATAAAATGCTTAAATCTTACATTTACGAATATGGATACACGATAAGAGAATTACTGGCCGATGCCGTTACAGATAAATGAAGAAGGCAGAGTCGAGCGCCAACTCTAACACGAGGGCGGAGCATTTCCAGCGAAGTGCGCAACATTTTAAGAAAAAGTCACTTCCCGTCCTACGAAGTGTACCAAGTCAAATAGGATGTGTGTGACACTCCATGTGCACTACCTAGTGCGTACCTAGCGCCTACAACACCGGCTATTTCCTGAGATGCATACTACCTCATAGAAAAGTTGATAAGAGCGTCTAACCTATCGTACTATTAAGTGAGGTAGTACGCGGCTCGAGACACAGCCCATGTGTGAGCTCATTTTGCCACAAAATAACACCATACATTTTAAGAGGAAAGACGTGGGCCGTGTAAAATCCAACCTTGGAATGTGCACATGCCTGGCACAAGTGCTGCATTTCCCATGTACAATAAATGCGCCATAAAATAACTTTTTAACTAGAAAAATCCTTTATCATTTAATCCTTTATGTCCCTTTCAAAAAATCCTATTCAAAATCCAAAGTACAACAGCAACAGAACGACTTTGCTTCAGTCTACAGTCTGATCAGTCTACAGTCGACAGTCTGATCTGTCAAGTTACTTCTCCGCCAGCGATGCTTTAGGCCCAGTTTTAGCCTTTAACCCTAATACAAAACCGAGCTTGAGGAGGCTGCAAAGTTGGCGGTAATCAGATCCTTTACAGGAGGCAAAGCTGTTCAATCCGTGGAGATCAGCAGGCCGGCAGGGGGGAGGAGAGTAGGACTAACGACGATGCTGCGTTAAAGTTTCTCAGAGGGGGGCGAAGTCCCTGTTTAGACCCTACCGAGGGTCCAGTCAGGAGGGTGACATTGGCATTTGGTGGTGTTGGCTGATTCGGGCAGGAGCAGGAGGTGGAGGAGCAGGAGCAGGATGGGGGGATGGATGTATGTTTTTGCAGCTGACCAGACCCTCCAATTTCCACATGAAAGAGCGGCAAGTCCAGAAAGAGAGAGAGAGAGAGAGTCCAGACCGGTCGAAGCAGAGCATCGGGAACAATTGCTTTCTATTCCTGGGGCTCGCCAGCGTTTTTTAGACCAGAACTCTTATCAAGAACTCGATACGGCTCTTGCTCCAGTGCATTTGCTCCAGCTGACACAGCAGAACCGGAGCGAAAGAAATCGGCAGATAAGAGTTGGGAAAGTGGTTCTGAGTTATACATCTTTAGTGTAAGTTGGGGAAGAGAAAGTTGAAAGATTAATGTTAACGAGCTGACGTTCCTTTTTGTTTTCCTTGTACATCTTTCCATTCCATGATATGGACTCGATCGATTCCTTATTTCGCAACAACCTTTTACATGCCGGCATTATCCAGGAAAGACACAATCTATGTCTGAATTATCTAGACATTTTAGTCAACTGTGGATGGACTCTACATTAACCATTTTACTCCCCGTGCCAGCTATTAAACTCCAAAACCATTGAGGAAAACAAGAATTTCTGAATCAAACTTCAAATGCATGCAAGTGTCAAGTATCAGTCAACACACTTTCCTTAATTAGCAATCGGCTTTATCCGCTGGAAAAGGGCACCAACCCCAGAACCTCCTTCATTCTTTTCACGTCGTCTAATTAGATGCTGAAAGAGGAGATCTGTCGCGGTGGCTTTCCCCATGTGCGCAAAGTGTGGGGTGAAAAACCAAATCTGACAAGACGAATCCCTCTGTTCAAAAGGCCGGTCTGAAGACACGGTGTCAACAAACACATTCGTACAAGTAATTAGACATTATGTGTCAGACCAGTGAAGATCGCACCAGTGGACACAGCAGTGGGGAGTACTTTTATAGCCGTTTACAGCAGAATCGTCACAGTTTTCCCCATATAATCTGTGAACATTTGAGCAAATTCAGACGCACATAATTTCACCTCACCAATCATATACAGTATTTTAGTACATAAGTCTATATATAAGTCTTGAGCCACAATTTCTTCATATTTTGCTTAACTCTTCTTTATGTCCGGTTTAATTTACGTCATATCATTGTTGCTGTTTGTTGTATTGTAGATGTGTGTTTCACATGCTGGCTTTTGGCCAGGGCTCACTTGTAAAAGAGATAACAATCTCAATGTGGTTTTCTCTCTGGTTAAATACAGATAAATAAATAAATAAATAAATAAATAAATAAATAAATAAATAAATAAATAAATAATAAATAAATGAGAAGTGGCTTAAGGCTTAGACAGATTTTTGCACATTTTTACATATTTATACATGTATTAATACACATTTATTACATATATAACATCTATATATGTATATTCGTATAGAGGTGTATACATCGATATCCACTGCACATATTCTTCAATTTATGTCAATGCCTTTTCTTATTATGTGTTCTGTACAGCTAAATCCTTTATACATAACTACTGCATATACTATGCTTCCCTTTAAAATGCCTATTTTACATTTGTACAGCAATATCCACATTATTACATTTTTATTTTTCCTAGTATCTTGTTTCACTCTTAATGTCTTAGCATCAACCACTATATATATGGCAGGTATATATATATACACTATATGTATAGTCGTTGTAATACGATTTGTGATTCGTTCATTGCATGCTGGCAGACTGTCACCAGGCAAGCATGCAACAAGCAGATCGCAAATCATTACATCATTAAACGGTTTAAATATGGGCAAAACGTGGACAAGAACTGCACGCAAAGTGATCAACTCAAAGAGGGAAGTGGTTGTAATGTACATAGATGTTTAATATAGGTATATATGTATTAATACACATTTATTACACTTAACGTCTATATCCATCGCATATATTCTCTACTTATGGCTCATTCATGTCATGTCTTTACTCATTATGTATTCTGTGTTATATATATATATACATAGATGGATAGATATATAGATATATAGATATAGATATACATATATATATATAAGGCAGAATATATATGAATATATATATATATATATATATATATATATATATATATATATAGCTGTTTGTACAGTTTGTACCATGCAAACAAGCATGCAACAAGCAGACACAAATCATTATAAGTTTGACATATGTACAAACCATGTCAAGAGTGGTCCAACCTACTTCACCGATAGACAGATAGACAGGTAGATAGATAGATATTGACATGTTTTACATATGGATCCATGTATTACAAAAAACATTTCTTACATATAATCTATAGATCCATTGCACATATTCTGTACGTCTGTCTCATTCATGTCATGTCTTGTCATTATCAGTTCAGTACAGGGAAACTTTGTAACATATCCTTGCACTGCTTATTTTTTCCATTCCATTTTTACAATATCATTTACAACAACTGTATATATATATATACATATATATACATATATATATATATATATGTTTATATATATATATATATATATATATATATATATATATATATATATATATATATACACACACACAAGTTTAAAACTTATTTAAAGCTTGTTGCATGCCTGTTTGCTCTCTTATGTATATATATATATATATATATATATATATATATATATATATATATATATATATATATATATATATATATATATATATATATATATATTCATATACATAAGAGGCATGCAACAAGCTTTAAATATAAGTTTTAACATGTACAAAACGTGGTCTTATGTATATGTATAGGAATATATATATATATATATATATACACACATAAAACCATATTTAAAGTTTGTTGCATACCTGTTTGCTCTTATGTGTGTTATACATATATATATATATATATATATATATATATATATATATATATATATATATATATATATATATAGAAAGAGATGCAACAAGTTTAAATATGTTTTAAAAACATGCACAAAACGTGTCTTATGTATATGGTAGAATATATATATATATATACACACATGTTTAAAACATATATTTAAAGTTTGTTGCATGCCTGTTTGCCTTCTTATGTATATATATATATATATATATATATATATATATATATATATATATATATATATATATATATATACATAAGAGGCATGCAATGTTTTTAAATATAAGTTTTAAATATGTACAAAATGTGGTCTTATGTATATGTATAGGAATATATATATATATATATATGTCATTATTAAAGAAAACATATATTTAAAGTTGTTGCATGTCTGTTTGCCTCTTATGTGTATATATATATATATATATATATATATATATATATATATATTATATATATTCATATATTCATATACATAAGAGGCAAACAGGCATGCAACAAGCTTTAAATATAAGTTTTAAACATGTGCAAAACGTGGTCAACTCTCTTCACCGAGACAGGAGTGATGGAGCCGTGCGCGGTTCAAGGTTCGACCGAAACGACGGGCGGTTCTGTACCTGAAAGTGTTTGAAAAAGGCCGAGATGCGGGTGATGTGCAGGCTGAGGCACCTCGAGGCGCATCTCGCGCGGTACACGCTCCCCACGGAGAAGGACTCGTCGTTCCTGCGCGCGTCCGCGCCGGCCACGCTCCACACCGCGGTAATCCATAAACACGCCGCCGCCGCCGCCGCCGCCGCCGCGCTCGGGCTCCTCCTCGAGACCATCGTCGCTCGCTGCGTATCCTCTCCGCTGCTGCTTCGGACGCGACTTTGAGCGCCGGCGCTCGGCTTTGAAAACTACGAGAAAGTTTAATTATCCACCGGGGAGGAGCCTGAGCCCCGCGCGCCGCGCCATTGGAGGAGCGGAGAGCCACGGTCGCGCAGCAGGTTCTCCTCACGCTGGACGCGAGAGTGACCATTCACCAGTCTGATGATGAACAGTGGTGGACAAAGTTACCTCCAAAAATGGACTGTCATAGATCATGGATTACTAGTTGCTGGTGTTTGCAAAGTAATGGATTGCATTCCAACGTGACTGTCTCTGAATTGTAATTTGGCATTTGAATGTGAGTGATGATTATTCCTTGTGAACACAGCACAGCACACAGTGCACCACAACCAAATTTGACCCATCCATGAACCCTTACAAAAACTGGAGGCTTCTGGCAAAAGGTTGCCGTTAACCTTTGGCAACGTCGCCAGAAATCTGCAGCGTGGTGGTATGTTGACGTGCAAATGAGGTTTGCGGTGGACTTCTAGCAAACTTCGAGGAAAACTTGGCAAATTTGGCACCAAAAGTTCACTTCAAGCGAACTGGCAAATTGTTATGGCAAATCACTGGCAAATACATATACTACTAGTGGCTGACAGTGGCAACCTTGTGGCAACGTATTCAAGCGTGTTGGTGGCCTAGTGGTGGAACACTCGCCTATGGACCAAGAGGTTGTGGGTTCGAAGCCGACCTCTGGCATTACCAACATTGGGTCCCTGAGCAAGACCCTTAACCCTAAGTTGCTCTCAGGAGAACTGTCCCTGAAATTAGGAAATGTAAGTCACTCTGGATAAGAGTGTCTGCTAAATGCTGTAAATGTAAGCAAACTCCACAAGTTTGCCGGAACGTTTTGTTTTGTTTTAAGAGAAGGATCTGGGGGCAGCTTTTGGGCAGCATCCAAGGAGCAGCGATTGGGAACGGTACAGTACCTCAGTGGAACTTTTACCGGTCCGGGATTTGAACCGACGACCTTCGGTTCACAGGACAAACGCCGTAAACCTTATGCCCCAAAGAAGTCCTGTTTCGTCCAGAGTGACTTCAATTTAATAATTTCAGGGACAGCATCTTAAGGTCTTTATGCTCAAGGACCCAATGGTGGTACTGCAAGAGGTAGGATTCAAACCCACAACCTCTTGGTCCAGAGACGAGTGTGCTAACCAGCAGACCACCACCTCTGTAATGTGTTACATGACTCTTGCATTGAGTTACTTTCACCAAAATAAGTGTGGGCATTGTAAAATACTAAAATGTTGCTTAATGCAGTTCATTCTGCAGTCAGTGGAGGGCAATGTGGAGTGGTATAATAATTTTTCTCTTGTGCCAAAGGTCTCATGGTGTAGGGGATTTTTTTTGTTTGTTATAAAAACAAAACAGCACTAAATTTCAAGTTAGTATGGGTTAGTGTAAAGGTTGGGAAGTGATCCGAGGGTCGCCGGTTCAAACCCTGGAACACTGAGGTACTCATAAGCAAGGTACCCCAAGCACTGCTCCCCAGGCGCTGCCAAAAAGCTGCCCACTGCTCCTTGACGGATGGGTCAAATTAAAATACCTCACCTTAAACTACGCTATAGGTTTTACATTCCACAATATGAGATTATTGAGTCTTGTGTGAGGTTTGCTACCCTTCTCTTTTTGTGCTGTACTTTTCAGGCTTCATGTTGAACGATCTGTTCACTTTCGTCCAGTCTGAGCATTCCAGTATTGCAAAATGTTGCCCCAGGAAACTCTTATTTAAGTCTTTGGAGGGAAAAGTTCTTCTCACATAAAAGAATGTCGGAAATGTTCTTCAGGAACTGAGCCATGCTTGAATGCTAACAGAAATGCCTTCGTACAAACTCTCATAAACGAGTTTCCACCGTGTACTTCCAAACATTCATTGGTAATTTCTAGGGAGGGGAATGGAGTCAATGTTGTTAATAACAAGGAGAGAGAGATAGAGAAAAGGAGAGAGAGTGAGAGGGAGACTATTTAACTAGAAAGTCTCCTGGCGGGTTTACAATAAAGCGTCCTGACTTCACTTTCTCTCAGCTTGTGAAGAGCTCGTCTGGCCACTGCAACGGCAGCAGATGCCACACAGCGTTCCTGCTTAATGAGGCTTTATGGGCAAAGCTCTTAAACCAAGCTGGACCAAAAACGACTGGGACTCCCACATCCAGGGAGATCTGGCCCAGGAAACTGCCTTGCCCTCAGCCAGACCAACTTTGTCTGGGCCCCGAAACTTTTAGCTCAGCTCGTATCTCGGTAATGAAACTGGGAGTCAGAGCGACGCAAGCTTTCAGAATGAGGGAAGCCGACGCCAAGAAGGTTCCCCCTGTTGACCACACACATGGTAAGGTTTCCTGGGGGTCTTCTCATGTGTGGTCAGACGACGGGTCGACGGTCGCGCATGACCCTTGCAGGGTCGGCATAGGTACCAAACTTTGTACGTTTTTTTTCGGACTCCGTTCTACAGAGGGCGATGCATCCCAGGTGGGCTCCTGGAGCGTAACGGAGTCTGCGGTGAACACTCCCCAGTCGCTATTAAAGCAGTTTAAACACGGATGTCTGTGTTCCCCAAAACCTTCATGTAATGGCTTAATTTGTTGGCTTATTACACCCATGTGTCAGGGAGGGGTGAAGGATTGAGGAGGTGAGGGGGTTTATGGTGTGTGGAGAGGGAGGAGACCTGACGGTGTGCGGTCCAAGCGTTCCTGGCAGCCCCGAAGGCCGAGAAAAGGCTCTTCGACACGCCAGCTGCTAACTCGGGCCGAATTGCTCAGATTTAGGTAAGGTGTTTATCTGGGCAAAGGTGGAGCACTCAATAACAATCATCCCCGTCTCCCCTGGCAACATTTGTTGACGCATGTA
Organism: Distichodus sexfasciatus; assembly: GCA_032718565.1. Taxonomy (NCBI): domain Eukaryota; kingdom Metazoa; phylum Chordata; class Actinopteri; order Characiformes; family Distichodontidae; genus Distichodus; species Distichodus sexfasciatus. The sequence continues at coordinate 895,800 of JAVGVS010000110.1, forward strand.
AATGAAACAACACCCACGCCTTCCTAACAGGCGTCGCGTAATTAGTGCCACGAAGATGCGGTGACACCAAAAACGAAAATGCCTAGCATCTGGGAGTAACGATCATCCCCACATTTTGCAATTACGACTGAGCAACGCTTCAAAACCGCGAGGGGTGCGGAAAGGCCCCGTCCGTCCCCTACAGACCCCGCTCTTTCCACTGCGTTTGATCTGACACATCCCAAGGACATCACATGCATCACATCACGACTCTTGCGTGCTGTCAGACGTTTCAGACGCATCTGGAATCCATCAGACGAAGGCATTCGCCTTTTCTTGGAATAATATTACGTGTTTGAATGTAAAATATGTATCTTTGGGGACACATTCCTCGGGCTGGAAGCCTGTTGACTCCTCAAAACCTAAAGGGAGAATCTCAAACTTTCGCTGATTTAAGCGACGGAGGCTAATTTATAAAGAGCGGCAGTTCAGAAGGGACACGTCATCCCCGTCTTTGGAACTTTTCACAACGGCGAACACTGGCTGCCACGGTGGTTTTTAAGGCTGTGTCCTGAAAGAGTGCAGCTTTGATTGATTTAACAGAACTAATTTAAGAGTCGTAACTCGCTGAGACACGGGTCAGCTCTGAAAAGCGATAGGCGAACCCAATATTTCCCAGAACGGCCATTCGGCTCCGGGCGTGAGGTAGCCCTCTGCAGAGCAACGCGGCCCGTGGCTGAGATGCTCGCAGCGGAGACCGGCTTCAAACAAGCACCAAAGAACAAATGTCAAGCCGACAGCTCAGAGAGCCAGTCGTGTCATGTCCTCAGAGACGCGGCGGGGGCAGAACATGCTGCGGGAGTCCAAACATGGTTTTGTTCACGCTCTGCCCGTCTTGCTTTCTTCTCTTGGCAGTTCAAACGAAAGAGAAGAGAGTCTTCACCACAACAGCTAAACCGGTCAGTCAAAAGGTGGCACGAAACTCCCTTTGATCCCAGAATGTTTTTAAGATTTGCAACAGAGATCTTGAGAGCCTTAGTGATGAGACGGGAACTGGTCTGGTTTTTTGGTTTGTTTATATACAGAAAATTTCCTCAAACGGGTTCATTTGGGAACCGAACATAAGCCTTGGGCTCTCCCACTGTTGGAAAAGTCACTCCTTCTGTATTGTTCGAAAGACAATGACTCGCTGGTATCCATTTTCGGCCCCTATGTAAGGGGAGGTTTTCCTGTTGTCTGGGCAGGCAACTCCATGTACCTTTGATGGCAAGAAAAGCCACAGGTGTACCTTTTGTTCCACACACCTGTGCAAAAGAACATAAGAGCAAAAGAACATAAGAGTTCAGGAGTAGAATCAGTTTGAACCAAAGAAATAAATATACATGAAAACGCACAAATGAATGCCAACACAAATTTCACTGTATGCTTTTAGACGCTTGAGTTCTCGATGATTCTGAGATCTGAGTGTTTTTACATCAGCCTAAATCCAGTTCCTTGCTGGTTCACAAACTGGTTTCACTCAGGATCAAATTCACGCTGCCACCAGATTGTCTCCACATTGTGGCATCATCAAAGGACACAACATTCTTTAGTAAACACTTGCTAGCTTTTATAATTTTGCTGAAATGATTCATTGAGTTCCAGCAGAACCACATGGGACAACTTTGCTGACGTTAACACGTCCTAACAACTTGGTTCCCTTGGCAAATTCGTCCTCCATGATTATTTGTTGGTGTTGGTGGAAAGCTTTCCGCCTTCCCGTGATGTTGTCATAGTTCATGCTTCAGATTCTACTCTCAATATTTTGGTTCTGGCTAAGGAACCAAAGTTTGCAAAGTTTTTGTGATGTGAGGATTTCTTAACCTGAATGGAACCAGCACTTGGCTGATGTAACAGCACTAAGCGGACAAAAAGGAGTACAGTGCAATCCCTTAACTGACCACAAGGGGGAGACGCTGAACTCAATGGCCCTGCGTTTTTAACTCAGGAACTTGTCACACAAAATCTGTGGTTAAAAACCATGGAGTGTGTAACGTATTATTCAACATTCATCTTTTATAGGTCCAGAATCTCTCCCTCTTAGAGGAGTGTTTTAAGAAATCTGTCTTGTTTGACATTAAACCATGACAAACGACAGAAATCCGTGACGTCGGCCACAAGCTCCCAGCTGCCAACCTTCTAAATATACTTTATATATCAAAACCCCTGTTGTAAAAATGTCGAATCTGAAAATTATTACGTTTCTGGACCCTTTGCTCGACATTGCCCTCTTTGTTTGGAAACACGCAGTCGCACATTAATAATTTCATGCCATAAGATTTTCCACGTTTTCATGCGTTTGTTTCTCCACATGGCTCTTCAGGGAGGCGGCTGAACAGCTGGAGGCTTACAGGAGGTTTTGTAGGGAACATTCTCCTATTTAACATCCTTGATACTGTGATGCATTGTGCAGACATAAATCTCATTTTTTAAATGTAATTTTTCCATATAAACGGGCTCACTTTTATGAGATATGGGGTTTTGTAATGATGATGCAAAGACTGACCACCAGATGGCGCTACTCACATATCTATTTGTATTTGTGGCTTGTCTTTTCACAGTATCTGCAAAATTTTGATATAGGCATTTTCAGTATTTATTTACCACTTTAATTAGGTAATTAGCCAGAAAATAAATCTTTTGGTAAATTTCAAAACACCTCCAATGAGATTATTGTTCTCAGGAGAATGCGATCACATCGTGACTTTAAAATAAGCTACAAAAAATGATTGACAATAAATTGAGCCTGTTCTGTTGCCAAGCGTGTGACGTTTTAATGAAAATGTGGGGGTGATAAATAATTTCGACATGAGAAAAAATGTGCAAATTTATCCTGGAAGAAAACAGCAGGTGATATCAATGGAAACTGAGACTGTAGTCTGAGCTGGCAAGTGGGAGCACCATAAGTCTGGCAGAGATGGAGAGCAAGTGAAACATTGGATGAGATTAAAACGCCCACACACAAACACAAACACACACACACACACACACACACTCAAAGACAGGAGGAGGTTTTCGATTCCATTTTCGTTGTCTCCTTTGCTATGATTAAATCCGCTCTAGAAGCTACAGTCAAGAATTAATGACTTAATATTTTCAACGCTACGGAGGTTCTGCACAGCTTTCTATCACCAGGACAGCAGAGTAATTATACAGCAACGAGGCGGGAGAGAGAAAGGGTCGGAGAGAGAATTTCATAACGCCACTTAGGATGGCTGTGTACAGATCCACAGTCGGCCTGAACGTGTTCATCTTAAGGGGTTGAATCGAAGGTAGCTGGACATCTTCTCAAAATATTCCACAGCATCTTGGTCCAGATGCAAGTATCCTAACTACTAGGCCACCACCCCAACATAAACATGCAATAAAATGAATACAAAATGGCATTAAGCCGGTAAGACCGTTCAATTGAGCAAAAATAAGTTGCTTAAATAGAACGGTGATGTCTAGTGATAGGATGCTAAGATACTAAAATAATTGTAGGTTTAAATCCATTGCAATCCTACTGCCCGAACTACCACCATTAGCCCCTGAGCAACTCCAAGTTGATAAGTGATTGCAACCCGCAACCCGCAACCCGCCATTGATAAGTGTCCCTGCACTTAGGATACAGAGGCCACTCTGGATACAAGCGCTTGGTGAATGAGGCCTAATGTTCCACAGTGACGCTCCAAATATGATGTACTGAATAAAGCTGAGGAGAGAGGAGGAACAGGACAGGGAGAGAGGGAGTACACATTACTACTGTAAGCCTGGCAGGTTGACTGTATCTGGCAGAAATCCCAACTTTTCTCTGCTCGGGCTCTGCGTCCTGTCGTGCAGCAATATGCTGACACAAGTAGGACAAAACCCCAGTGGTGAAGTGGCCCGTTTCACTCCACACACTCACACCGGCACAGCTCTGGGTGCTCTGAGGATTTACTGCTACACAGCGAATAGATGGATAGATAGATGGATGGATGGATGTATAGATAGACTGATGGATTGATAAAATGCCTTGGACTAAATAGAAGAAATATATATAATGCTTATTTGTCACTATATAAAAAGACACAATGATAATTTGGAGCACTGCTACTGTTTAGTGTAATAATAATAATATTAATGTTAAGAATAATGATGATAATGAGAAGAAGAAGAAGAAGAAAAAGAAGAACTCACTACATAATATATAGCAAATGTGATTCTGTGATTTCTCACAGAAGAAGCCGATCGTGACGATATCACAGGGCTTCTGTCTTCGTGGAATGTGCCGAACTGCACACATGTGCCTTAGCGAGGTGCCGTTTTTTCCAAAGCTGCCAAGATGTGAAGGAGCTTTTAGGACAAAGGTCACTGACCTTTGACCTCGGCTCTTAAATTTCTGTCAACTGTCTGGGAAGAGCCCCTCCCCCGCCTTTCCACCCCAGATGCCTTTCCTAGTCCCACTTGGTGTACACTACCAACGTACCATGAACACGTTCATTTATTTGTGATGAGAAATCATTTCATGACGACAATCTGATGTCTCGCCGTTCATACATAAAAATGCAGACAAAGTGCTTTCCTTTAAGAATTAATTCTGGAAATGATAGAAGCAACCAAGCAATTGGAGTAATAACAAGTGTACGATGACAAAGAGCAAAATAGACGATAAAAAAATGAAAAGAAATCGGAAATTATTACAAATTAGGGAAAGCTGAAGAAGTTTTTTGTAGTAGTAAGAAGAAGAAATGTGGGGCAATAACGGTTAGGGAGTCAGCCCCATGATCAGAAGGTCACTGGTTCAAGTCCTGGCACAGTAAAGGTACATTTGAGGTACCCCAAGCACTGTGTTCCTTCACGGATGGTTCAAATGTAGACATCTCACTTGTTGGTGGTGCACTGTGTGCTGTGTTCACAATGACAAATAATCAATCACGTAATTATCTTAAAATGGACTAAACAGGAAGACAATTAATTTAAAATAATATTAAAAGCCAAGGTGAGATTTTTTCAAAGCTTTTTAAAACACCAAAAGGATTCCACTTCGTTGATTGGTCGATCCCACTTAATCGCTGTTGGTAGTGTGTTCCAAAGTGGGGTATCACTGTAGTACTTCTCTGGTATACACTCCCTAACACACACATTCACACACACCTTACCCCAGCTTCCTTCTCCGTCGTTAACGTGCATGTCTGCGTGAACACCAAGAGGTATGGGAAAGATCTCACCACATGCGTTCTCTAGATCTCTAGACGTATCCAACTGAGAAATCTCACGGGGGATAAAAGAACTTTCCTTTGCGGATGTAAATAAATATAATTCTAAATATTCGCTCGATTCAGTGAACCACGATTCGATTCGATTCGAAGCCTGCCAATATCACAAAGTGTGGTAAGATTCGATGTCGATTCCATTCAGTTCAGGAGCCTTTGATCATTATGAGTCAATATCAGATTCTGATTGAACACCTTCATTTGCATGCAGATCAACTCACCAAAGCAGTTAAAATATCATGCCATGATTTTGGAGCTAAAATGAAAAACCTGTCGCTTTTAATAAAAATTGACTTCCTTTTCTATAAATATGTATCATACATTACTATTTGCATGATGTCTGATCAATGCTTTCATTTTGAATCGAAACTATTGGCTCATTGATCGTTGAATCGATGTATCGACATATCGATGAATCGATTCTCCCCTAAACGTCATCAGACGCTGATATAACGCAGGTCATTTTAGTTTATTATAACCTCTCTCTTCTGTCTTCTCACTTCTCTCCACAGATACTGTTACCACAAGGGAGTGGGGGATGGGTAGTGTGTGTGTGTGTATGTGTGTGCGTATACAGTCTTTGATGACACAGAGCCTTGCCCACAGCATCTACGCTTGCGGTGCACACTTCCTCTTTTCAGTCTAACACAGTAACACACAGGCGATTCCTTCCTGTTTCTTCTAGTCAAATAAAACGTATTTTAGAACGCGTTCAAATGTCGGCCGAAGTGCTGCGCAATAAAAACGGATCAGAAGTAAAACAGCGGCTATAAAAGAGACAGAAAACAGAACGCACAAGCCGGAACATCCACATTTCAAATGACTCAGATGCTTGGGAAGAGAAACGGCTTTAAATTTGACTTGTTGTGGAAGTTAATGTAATAAACGATGGACCTGTTCCAGAGTCTTGGAGCAGCCGCGGGAAAAGGGCCGGTTAAATTTAGACCTCAAACGAGAGCGTGGAAAAATCCAGACACTAGGGCTGAAACGATGAGTCGATTGTGGAAATTCATTGACGCAGAACTTTATGTCTTTTATTTTTCAATGCCCCGACTCCAGCTGGCAATAATGTTAGTACTGTAACGTTTATGTTAGTTTACCTGTCGGAAAACACAGTCTGACATCGCCCACGTGTTTAACAGAGGGTGAAGACTGAAGCTGGGTACTGTCAAATACACATTCTGTACATTTGTGCACGTGTGTATTTGTACAGTTGTGCGGTTTTAGAATTGACGCGTGGTACATTTTTTATTTTAGCTTATTACACTAATTACTGTCTTTGTGTCTTTGCCCGTGCGGCTACTCGGACAATCTCATTCATGCTTCATTGGAACTGTCTCTGAAATCGTGTTTATGTTTGCAGATTGGACAATATTGTCACTCTAAACTGCTAGGTTCTCTTCTCTTGGCTGCTGTTACAATATTCGTACAACTACAACTTGAACA